>JAWKAU010000025.1:600000-950000 GCA_033398695.1 Orobanche coerulescens
AAGACCCCTTGGATGAAGTACGGACTAGAGTAACAAAGTCTCTCGAGGCCCGTGAGCTCTCTCGAGACCTACTAGTACCAGAACTCCGGCAGTATTTATGAAGGTGTCCCTGCCTCCCACACAGAAAACAAACAGTAGCTGGCACAGTACAACGGGTGCTAACGTGCCCCACTGAATCACAGTTAAATCAAACAACAGTCGAACTCGTCATCTGAGGAAAAGATGATTTCCCAGCACGAAGACGACTGGAAGACGACCTCTTGGACGTCGGAGCCCGATGTCCCTCTGAACATATTGGAATCCTAGTCCTCCCACCCGAAGAAGCTGAAGGTTCTTTCCGAGCAAGCTCCTTGATTAAAATCTCTGCTCCAAGAGCCTTCTCGATGAACTCGCCAAGTGAGTTACAATTATGATTGAACAACTGCATCCTCAACTGCGGGTTCAGCCTCTTGCTAAAATACTTGACCTTATCTACTTCAGTACGGATAACAGACGAAGCAAACTGAAGAAGTCCCTGAAACTTCTCAGCAATAACACCCTCGTCCTCGACGGATTCGGGGTTCAAAACCTCCGACAACTTGGCTTCACGAAGTGGAGCCGGATAATACCTCTCTAACATGAGAGTCTTAAACTCACTCCAAGCACAATCACGATCGGTGGGCTTCATAGAGAGCCACCAAGAATAAGGGCCTTTACTCAAATAGTAAACTGCTACTGTCACCTTACTCTCTTCCGGACACTGAACCATGTCGAAGAGTTTATCAAAATGTTCAAGCCAGTGAACAATATCAGCTGGTTCTGAAGAACCCTCAAAGATAGGCGGCCTCTGACGAGAGATGTCGCCGATAATCTGACTCACTCTCCCGACATGTCCATAAAACGGCACCTGGAGTCCCTGCTGCTGTGTACCACGAACCATCGAGGTATGCATGGTTTCCATTATCTGCGTCATCTGAGTCATCTGGGTCATCATGCCCCTCATAAGCAAGAAAGGGTCGATGTTAGTCTGATCGACTCCTCGAGTATGACGTTCCGAAGGAGAACCGGTCGCATAAGTCACATCTTCGGTCGAATTCTGACCCATCTCGGCATCTGTACGCGTATAAACATGAGGTTCTGGGTTTCGGCCTGCTCTGCGGCTTTTACCCCCTCTGTAACGTCCTCGGATTTCTCTTTCCATACTGAAATAATAACGTTCGATCATGAACAAAACTCAAATATGCCTCAACGGTCAATCCAGAATGCTAAGTCAATAGCCAAACATGGGTATACATACTAAACAAATAAACAATCACTTCAAACATGCTAATTATAGCCAATACTGAGCCCACACGCTCCAAAACAAATAATCATGAATGAATCGTAACACAAATGTTACATGCAGGTTTTCAACAAATCATGTATAATTAATGACATAATGAATGTATGAACATAAAAGAGAATCGAGTCCTTATATAGGTCATACGAAGCTTCGAGGTCTTGCGATACTAGTCTTCACTGATGACTACTCGATGAAAAATGACTCATACAGTCATCCAACTACCACGACTCACAAAACCCGACTGTCCAGATTATCATAACCTGACAGTTCACTACTACTGCGTCGGTAGAGCCACATAACTCACATATCAGGGTATCTCACAACCCAATTCTCTGATACTATCTTCTGTAACGCCCTCAAATCCCATTGGGTTATTACAGTGCCGTGGACCCCAAGCCAAGAGATCCACCAGGCGAACATGACCAAAATACAACAAACTGATCAAAAGGGGAATCTCAGTCCCTACTATGACATCCAACATAATATTCCGATATGGAATTTCAACGACAAAAGTAGGCCTACATGGCCAAAATAAAAGTACAACACAACCACGAGCCTTACTCGGATAATACAAAATGACAACGACTGAACAAAACTGGAGTACTCCAACTGTCTGACTGACATGAACACCAAAACATCTCAGACTAGTATCGCTCGAATGCCTCATCGCCATCGTCATGCCCCTGTGTCTCAACTCTCTCCTCGCAAGCACCTAAAACATGAAAAACATGTTCCGCCCCCACGGGGTCAGTCATCCAGATAATGAATATCAAATACATGTACAACATGATATGCATCCAAAGGTAGAATAAATGGTACATCAATGGTAATACGAGATGCTCACAAACCAAAGTAAGAATTGAGCATTCGTGAAATACTATGCCCGCGGCATACGATCGGTACCTGCTCAACAGGTTAGAACACAGCGAATCATCAATACAGATCACAACAATGAACTACACGAAGATAAACCAACCCAAGGCTGAAATAAATACGAATCACAATGCTGAAAGGTTCCAACGAAAATACTAATACGTCACGATGGCCTAAAAGCCATTCAGCCGAAACTGCTAGTCATCACAATGGCCCAAAGCCAAACATCCCGAAGCTGTATCATCTGAGGGCCGAAGCCACAGCACGAAGCCGTATCACAATGAGGGCCGAAGCCACGACACGAATCCATATCACAATGAGGTCCGAAGCCACGACACGAAGCCGTATCACAATGAGGGCCAAAGCCACGACACGAAGCCGTATCACAATGAGGGCCGAAGCCATGGCACGAAGCCATATCACAATAAGGGCCGAAGCCACGACACGAAGCCGTACCACAATAAGGGCCGAAGCCACAGCACGAAGACGTACCACAATGAGGGCCGAATCCACGGCATGAAGCCATATCACAATGAGGGCCGAAGCCACGGCACGAAGACGTATCACAATGAGGTCATCCAATGACCGTGACCTGCTGAATTGCAAGTGCTGGGAAACCAACCGCGAAGGTTCAAGCCCCAGACATACCCATCGAGCACTAGCCGAACTAGCCTCCACAATTAGTCGCAAACGACAACGATTACAAGATTATCGAATTCACAAGAATAATAGTGTGCTGCCTTGAATCGGCTAGCACGATACAAATACTCACGGATGGGCCCCATCCACGGCGGTCCCAATTCAAAATAACTCGACTGCCTTGAAATGACCAATCGATCACGACGACTAAACGGATGGGAACTATCTTCGACAGTCCCAATTCAATACACCAATCACCTTAGAATGGTTAATTGATAACCAATAATACAACGGATGGGAATTATCTTAGATAATCCCAATTCAATACCTCGATTACCTTAGAACGGTCAATCGATAACCAATGATACAACGGATGGGAATTATCTTCGATAATCCCAATTTAATACCTCGATTACCTTGGAACGGTTAGTCGATAACTGATAGTACAACGGATGGGAATTATCTTAGATAATCCCAATTCAATACCTTGATTACCTTAGAATGGTTAACCGATAACCAATGATACAATGGATGGGAATTATCTTAGATAATCCCAATTCAATACCTCGATTACTTTAGAACGGTTAATCGATAACTGATTGTACAACGGATGGGAATTATCTTAGATAGTCCCAATTCAATACCTCGATTACCTTAGAACGGTTAATCGATAACTGATAGTACAACAGATGGGAATTATCTTAGATAATCCCAATTCAATACCTCGATTACCTTAGAACGGTCAATCGATAACCAATGATACGTTAGAATAGATGTCCCGACGCCTTAAACTGACCACCGAAATAGAGATGATAAATGAATATATCAAACGCCTTCAATCGGCCAATACAACATCATAGCAACGGTTCCAATTCGATAATAATGATTCAACGATGCCTCAGAACGACATTAACGTAAACAATAATAATCGATACATCGATACCGCGAACTGGCTATCGATAACATCAGTATCAATAAGAATCTCAATGCCTTAAACCGGCTGTTAACGAATAACAATAACATCTAGCATAATTTCCGAAGGGTATTGCATCAAACAATTCCCGAATATCAACAAATCACGAAGAGACTAAGTCTCGAAATGATACAATACATTCATACACATATATGATAACATTAATCTCATTGACTAGTACAAGTATAAAACTTGCCTCAAACCAAAGGCGAGAAAGTCTTTCCACGACCAACGTCCTGGCACGAAACGATGAACGACGCTTACCGACGATCGTAAACACTTGAACAACCTTGAATGAAAAACGATTCATTCAATAACACAAAATCAATGGAAAACAACACCAAGGACAAACACGATTCAACCTCGAATCGGTTAAACTCTACCAACGAATGTCATAGTTCTCAACTATGAATCCTAACATCCTCCAAAATCTCAAAATCGAATGATCAAATGTTCTTAACACTTGTGGAACAATTCAACAAGAATCACTTAAGAACAACATCAAAACAACATCTCCAAGGTGATAATACTACCAATGCCATCCTCAAAAACTTCAAGAACATCATCATCTCAATACACATGATGTCTCTACTAACATCAATCACTAATTCTTCAAGAATTCAGATTAATCAACAAGATTAATTTGACCATTTCGAAATTATGATAATCACCTCCTAAATCATCATAAATCCTTACTAAAATGGTTATAATCTTTCAAGAACACCACCAATAACAATAATCATCTCAAGACTATGTTAATCATATAACAATCTTAACACAATCCCTCTAGACATGATTAAAATCTCCAAACAATCTAAAACATCAAGAACATAATCCAACTCAAGCAATACCATCATGTTCTTCATCAAAAGTTCATAAAAACTCATCAAGAATCATGATATACTCTATCAATCAAACAATACCCGAAGAAAACAACAACAACATCATCAAACTCGAAAATCACTTGAAGAACAAGAGATTGAGGGAACTTACCAAAGAAGAACAAGAAAAACCCTCCAAACACCAAAGGAGCACCAACAAGCTTCCAACTTCAAGCTTCAATCCAAGATAGGATGATCAAGATCGAATTGAAAGAGGCTAAACATCAATAACAAGTCCAAACGGACGATTCTAGGGAGAAAAAATGTGTTTTGGTTCGTGAGGAAATGAAATACGAAGCCAACATAAATAGACTGACAAACTCATTACGTACGTTATACACTAAGGTTAACGTACGTAAGAGGCATTATGTACGCTATGCCATGACATTAACGTACGTAATGTAAAATCCAGAACTAACTGAACAAAAATACGAAGGCCTTAACGTACGTAAACAAAAATCTATTATGTACGTTACCAAACCAACATTACATACATAGAGCTCACCTCTTAACGTACGTAAGGGTCCGTTGACTGCAATAATGAGATCCAATCGGAAGATGCTCGGGACCCACCAGCCAAAAGTGACTACGAGGAAGGTTCCTACCACCTACCAAGCATTACGTACGTAACCTTACAGGCATAATGTACATAATGGCAACACGCTAGCGTACGTAATGCTACATCCGTAGCGCATGTTATGGCTAGTATACTTAGCCAAAAATCCAAACTCTCCAACCAACATTCAAATGACGAAACCAACCCGACGACAAGTAAAATTATTTCGCTCCCGAAATAACCCAACACAATATACATTGTATCAGTCCAAAACAACAACACTTGTACAATTCCAAATGAATACGTACAACTCAACAGTAACACGAGAAAAAAAATTATCCCCGGATATTACAATTCTTCCCAACGTTCATCTGGTTTGAAAATCTTTACGTACGCTATCCAACACTTCTTACGTATGCTAAGCTGCTACAATTACATACGTTAAACATCACATATTATGTACATTAGTCTTGTGTTTTTTCAGCTTTTTGCACTTCATTTCCTTCAATGCTTTGCTTCGCCTTGTTGTTGTTTTGCTTTGTTTATCAACTTTAATCATCAAAACATTATTAAGCATGTATGGATCAAAATGTCCCAATAGCGACCACGTCCACGTCCTCCTCTCAACATACTGTAAGCATAAATACTCAATATACAGGGAATAATATCGTCCTAACGTTCAATTATGATAAGGTATAACATGTAAAGGACAAGATAGAGTTTAGGAAACTTACAACCACCGCTTATACGAAGACGTAGGCAGTACAGTAATGTTATTCGCGGCTGGTTACCCCAAAAGACATATATGAACCCCATTTTAACCCAACGGCCAAGATATGTATAATCTTATATCTGATACCATATTCTGTAGTACATGAGACATTCATGATTATTACAGCGCCTTAAATCATTGATGTAAGGATTTACTAGGCTAAGAATTTAAGAACAACATTATTAAATATGAGAGTGTTGGATTATCTAAGCTTCCAAATCATTTAGAAGCTAAGCAATCAACAATATTGCATAAAGAAGAACTACATGTAGGGGCATAAAGGTCTACTAATGCATAGAAAACTTCATTGGTAAATATAAAAATAAAAATAAAAAATATATATTAAATTTGCCGATGGAAAAAATCCGTTGGTAAAAATCCTTCGGTAATTTGCGAAATTCTTGTGGCGATGATTGTTCGTTAAAATATTTTTCGCTAACCGCAAGTGTATGGTATAGCTATAGATAGTGGCGATCCAAGATCGTATTGCTCAATGATTAATATTTTGACAGCTTGTCTATATCATGATCCTGATATTTTCGATTTTATTTAATCGTTCCGAGTTTTAAAGATTGGTAACAGCTCACCACCATCTCCAAATGCATCTTCTAGCCCAAGGAGTAATGATCCTACGAAAGCAGGTAGAAAGAGAATTCATTTGGTGTTAATGAGACTCTTCGACCACCTGGAAGAAAAATTAGCAAGGAGAATAAGAAGAGGCAATCCGAGGATAAAAGTATGGTTGAGGTCTTAATCACAATGCAAGAAAGCATGCAACAAACAACAATGTACGTAGTTGTAGTAGTAAAGAAGAGTTGGAACTGAAAAAGAGAAAGCACTCTAATGATGAAGACAGATTACGAACTGAAAGAGGATGCTATGAAGAACGATGTGGAGCTCAAAGAGAAAGACCTGGTCCTCCAAGAAAAAAACCTCAAAATGCAAGAAGCCGCCCAAAGACTGCGTAATCAACAAAAAAACTTGAACCAAAACCCAGTAAGTTGGCTCCTCCTGCACGCGCAATTATGGAAAAAAATGCAAGAGAGAGTAGGAGTGGAACGAGGAAGATCGTGGGTATTTGTAAAACAACAAAATTCTATATAAGATGCTCATTTGGTTGTTTTTTAAAATTTCAAGTAAAAATCTGAATTTAATTTCGATTTTTAAATTGCATAGTACGAAATATTGAATTTATTTGTAAAGGTACTTTAATGGATGAAGTGTACATTTTTAATACTGCACAAATTCCCTTACATGATAAATAAATAATCGTTTAATACATTAACTAATCCTAGGGTTGTGTAACTTTTCTTATATCAACTCCTTGTCCAAGACCCTTTATTTATACTAAGTAAACCCTAGAGTCAAACTCTTGTATTTGCTTAGTTGCCCCTCAACTTATTAAATAACACAATACATATAACATTTTATATTATATATATTATTTAATCCTTTAATTAATATAATATCTAATATTATATTTATCTTTCCGAGTTGATATAATTAAATAATATAATATATAATATCCTATATTATATTACTCATTATTTAATAAATATAATATCCAATATTATATCTATTAATTATTCTTGCTTGTCTTTAGTTGTCGTATATGTGACCCAAAAGGCATATATTATGTTGGCAATTATTTAATACCTTATTAAATAATAAATCATAAGCGGTCTCTAGCAAGACATTATGGCTACCCAAATAATATTAGTTTATAGTCCATTAAACCATTTAATGTGTCAATCCCCTTGTCGCGCGATATCATATTTGAACTAAGTCATGGAAATTGTCATACTTATTATGTTCAAATGCTTTCTCGATTTGAATCAAATGACTCTTCATTTGAGCATGGCCATGCATTTCCTTCAGTCCTACTTATCGAGCAGATATCTCTCTCACTAAAGAGAGGCACAAATCCCCATCTTGGTTATTCCCTCTACATGATTCCCACTAATCCCGATCGCTAACCTTTATGATCACTATAATTCACATGACGTTGGATTACGTCAAGGCATAGCAGTTATCATGTTGGACTCTATGATAATCTCAGGTCCAATGATTTGTTGACATACTATTATATTCAGATTCACTTATGATATTTCTATGCAGTGATCTAAATGCGGGTCTGTCCAGTATTGGTTCTCCAAGTAATACCCATAAGATTGATCCGTATCATACGTATAATTATTCGATGATTATGAATCAAACTTATACTAGTATATTAATTACTTGAGTCTCCACTCAACGCGATCGGGCCAGGGACATTTGAATACTCTTATTATCGTGAATAACTATTATTTGATTATTATAATATTAAAATATGCACACATTATAATAATCAATGTGAAATAAATAATATTAAATTACTTAATTTAAACGCGACAATTACAAATCTAAGCACATCGAATGTCCTAGGGCACTATTCCCAATAATCTCCCACTTGCACTAGGACCTTTCATTCATGACTTTTAGTCCTATCGATCTAGCATGCTCAACATGTTTTCCTTGTGAGAGAGGCTTGGTAAGTGGATCTGCAACATTCTCTTCTGTTGCTACTTTGCATATTGTAATATCTCCTTGTCTGACGATCTCTCTGACTAGGTGATATTTTCTGATTATATGTTTGGAATTATGATGGGACCTAGGCTCTTTAGCTTGTGCAATAGCACCATTATTGTCACAATAAAGGCTTATGGGACTCTGGATGGTCGGTACCACTCCTAGTTCGGTAACAAACTTCTTGACTCATACGGATTCCTTAGCTGCATCCGATGCTGTCATGTACTCAACTTCTGTTACAGAATCAACAACCGTGCTTTACTTGGAACTCTTCCAACTCACAGCATGTAACACCCCCATTCCAATCAGGGATATTACACGCCGTAGAACCTTTCCTCAAGGATCTACTAGGCTGGTAACAACATCGAACATCTCAACAGTGCCTTTAACGCTAAAATGACTCAGTAGACCGATTTGGTCTTTCAATAAATACATACAACTCAAACACATTACATGCCCATGCAGGAGTCGAATAAAACACACTCCCGTACAACGGGAAAGAAATACTGCAGCGGGAATAAAATACAACTAAACTAATACGACATCAACGGGTCCTCGTGTGATTAGTATCGTTCATCTTTCATCATCCTTCATGCTGACCCTATGCTATGCTCCAAAACCTGAATGCAATACCGACATCTACCCCCCGAATACTCGGGGTTAGCAAAACTCCACTATTTTGCTAGTGCAAGTATAAAATACGAAGACAAGCCATACATATCATACTCCAAAGACTTAGAGATCATAAAATACTTCCCGAGGTAAATCACTTGATCAAAATGGTTAAATCGAAAGATATGGGTAAACCCGATATACATCTTGTAAAAGCATTTTACGATCTCGAGAGTTTTGAGTACATTTGGCATTTTAAGAATTATCAAGCCTTTCGAAAACATTTAGGGACACAGTCCAAAAGTCATTTTCCCAAAATAAAATTTCGATAACAGCACACGGGGTCCACGACCCGATCATACCATAACAACATGTTTCCACAGATTATTCACGTCCCGTGCTAGCAAGCCACGGACCTCAGATGCTCCCGTGGAACAAACCCGAGTGAATAACCCACAGGGAAACTATATCAAATCACATGTCACCGTAACAACTGTCACGTGACTAAGAGCACAGATACGTACTTAACCAAAGCACGACCATAAGTTATCCCGGCATCGCACTAACAAGCTACGAACCTCAGAGTCCCCGCAAGACATACCCGATGATAACCCCATCAGTTATCCCGGCATCGGGCTAAGAAGCCACGAACCTCGGAGTCCCCGCAAGACATACCCGGTGGATAACCCTACGGCCACGCCCGACCCATACTAGCAAGTATGGATCCCGAAGATTCAACAATCTTACCCGGAGGCACATCACATACAACAAGCACACAACAATAATCACTTATCAAGCCAAACAACATTAAGCATCACAACCTCCTTTCAAAGGAGTAACAACCAATATCACCCGTCACGTATTCACCGAACAAACACACATAACAACACGTAATCCTCGGTAAATGATTACGGTTTAATACATTCACTAAATGTGATCACAACATCTTTCCACATGTAACAGCCCAAAAACAGTGGCTATTACAGTGCCGTGGACCCCTACTGGGACCCACCAGGCGATATCACAATATATAATTAAAATCTGACAACGTGGCACCGTACCACAACCATTATCAAATCCCCGGTGTGGAGCTTGAGTTATTCATATCTTTAAACACGGGCAAACAAAAGACTCGGGGCCCCCGAAATAGCATACATCAGAATCCTACGTTGCCATTATGCTCCTCCTGTGCCTTGCCCTTTCCTCGCCCTGAAATACAAGTATTTCGCCCCAAACCACAGGGTCAGCTATACATGATAATAATTCTCATGACATTATACAATTCATATATACTGATTTCAAAGAAATCCACCGACTACTGAATATACCCCGAAGGCGTATAAACAATCAGTCCCAACTGTCGAACATAATCAAATATACGAACGACCATATACTATGGCTCAAGACGGACGTCACAGTACGCCCGATCCGGAAATGTGTCCGTGCACATGTCCACCCCGTATACGGAATCCAGAATATACGTGGGACGATGTACCTAATTAGCCTCACGAACTACGTCTCGTGTGCACGATCTAAATGCGGAAAACATCCACGCATGATCATCAAGTGCCCAGCTAAAAATCCTACACATAACCAATCGGCGCGAAGATATGACTCCATAGATGTCACGATACAACATGACAACGAAACTCAACGAATTACACTTTTACCAAGGAATCGAACAACTCACCGAAGTGTCAACAAAGCTCAAAAGGACTAACGGTAATAAGGACGGTAATTTCGGGGGTATCATCCCCAACACCATGACAATACGATCAAGGGTATCACCATATCACGAATCATAGACTATCAGAACATTTCATACACACGAAACGCATAATAATCACAAGAATTCAACCATCACTATAACCAAGCAAGATAACTTGCCTCAATTCCGTAGACGAATAATCCTTCTTTGAATGGTCAAACGAACGGTATCCTCGTCTAACAATACTCACGTGAACAAGTAACCTTGAATGAAATATAATTCATTCAACAACACATTCGTATGATAATGGTATTATCGCATAAACAATATTCATAAATTTATTTGAATAAATCGATTATCCTATTGACCATTTTAATGTTCTTATTACAAATCATCGTATGTTTATCATGTTCATTACATATTCTAATCTTGATGTCAAATCCTTGATGTCCAGTTTATCATCAATGCAATATCGTGAAAATATCTTTTCAAATCATCGACACTTCCAATTACGATATAAGTTGTGTTTAATTACCTTCTTCATTATTTTACCAACGATTTCATTCAAAACTTGATTATTATATGAAACATAAGTTCAAGTTTTAAGTGAATTAAGAACATCATCTTAATTTACGCCTCTTGACATGCACGGATTAATGAAATGGAATTCGGCTATTCATCTACCGCATTTGTATCATCATATTCAACACAATTCTCTTAAGAACATTATCAACCTATTAATGTAGCGATTAACGCCCTTTAACGAAATCGATAGATTCGAACATATAAAGATTACAACTTCCTTCTATCAACATTCATTGTTTTACTTTGAAGAATTTATTAAAAGCCTAGTTATATCATTGGATACTTGAGATTTTTGAAGTAACTTCATTCATCTAACAAAGATCATCTACAAAGGGTTAATATCATCTTTCCAACAATTTTATTACAAAGGTTTTAGAGGCCAAAAATCATGGTTCCATACTACCTTCAAGAATCAATAGATTGTTCAAGACAAATTTAACATTTCTCACTTTTAATCATTAAGGATATCATCCCTAACATGTTCCTAGTGTTGAGACTAAAATCAACTTCCGATTATCATGCTATACCTCAGGTTTTATGTATATCATTATCAACACAATCACATTATGAAGTTATTTACATCAAGAAGTAACACTAATACCTTCAAAGTTAATCTTCACTTAGTTTGAGTATGATTCAATTAACTTATCATGTTTACACTAGTTTAAACTAACATTATGTGAAGTATTTATCTACTAACATCATCATAAGCATGGAATTGATATGAGTTAAAGAAAGACCAACCTTAAAATGAAGAACAACACCAACACTTCAAGGAATACACTTCAATCTCTAGCTCTCCAAGTCACCAATCAAGTGTTGAAGCTCCAACACAAGTTAGGAAGGCTTAGAAATGAAGTTGGAAGGGAAAGGAATCGTTCCTCAGTTGGGAGATTGAAAAAGGTCGAGTAGGAAGTGAATGGCAAGTCATACATTTATAATGTGAACTTGACATTACGTACGTTAACGAACGTGGTTAACGTACGTTATAGCCTTTACGTACGTAATCTCATGATCATTACGTACGTAACCAATTTCATTAAATCTCCCTATCTAAAAACACGCAGTTCGTTACGTATTTAACCAGGCAGCTATTACGTACGTAATGGCCGTTGACTTGGCTGTCGCGATCGACTCCCGACCACCTACCCCTGCTCGGCCCCACCTGCCGAAAGGCGGACTGCTGGAGGATCTTCCGCATTACGTATGTTAACGTATTGGTGTTACGTACGTAAGGCGGACTACATAGCGTACGTTAAGAATACATGTTAACGTACATTAAGTACTATAACGAGCATAAATGGAATTTTCGCAATATCACCCAACAACTAATATAGTATGAATGACCATGAATCCAACTTAACATAATTCGTCGGTACATGCTACACATCACAGATATGGTGCGAAAATTACTTAACTTAAATCATGAAATACAATATTAAAGGCGAGGGTATTACACCACATACGAAACTAACACACATAATCCGAGAACACATCCATTCATGAAGTAAACGAATTATCGTTGAAAGACAATATTTATCGAGAACATACAGATCCTTTTTAACGTTCATTAAACATTTGGATTTCGTATAAAAATCATTTATCAACAATTATGCCTATAAAACATGAAACGTATTGTAATACCCGGTTGTAATTCATTCATTTTCATTCAGTAATTATCAGTCTGTAATTGTCACTTAGTGTATTTTCACTCAATTATAATCATTCATCAATCATGTTCATTCACCGTGTTCACCGTTCGGAAAAACTTCGAGTTGTGTATCGTTATTGTTCATTGTTTCAACTTTCCTCATATGAGTTCGACCTTGTTAGATCACCATTAATTTTTGGTAACTCCAAAAATTCTAAATCTTTGCAATATTATAGAGCATCGAGTTAGCTTCCAATGGTTCAAACGGTGAGTCAATCGGAGTCCGGACGAGAGAGTTATGGTCGTTTTAGCTCACCCGCTCATTTTTCAGCTTTTGGCCGATCACTGCCGACCGGACTCGGTCGTGTCGTCCGACACGGCCCGTGCATTTCGTCCGGAAATGCCGGGTATTCGCCACGTGACTCGACCGTGTCGTTTGGCACGGCCGAGTCGAACTCTTCCGGATAAGCCAGAACCGACTGCCCAAGACGCCCGACCGTGTCCCAGGAGACGGTCGAGTCATGCCGAGTCGCTGTCGGACGGGTCACTATCGGAAGGCCCTCCGCGCCGCGACCGTGTCAAGCAGGATACGGTCGAGTCCCTGTCGGCCAGCTGTGCGACACGACCGTGCCGATCAGCACGGGCCGTGTCCGGCAGGGTAGTCAACCCCTATAAATTGGTTTTTTGAGCATTTCAGCTCATTTTTTCCATCTTTTCCACCTTCTTACGAGAGAGATAAGCTTTAGGGAGAGTTTTCTTCATCAATTATCATTTGAGTGTGTATTTTTCATCATCTTCAATCATTTGGGAAGCTTGGATACTCGATTAAACTCGTGTTCTTCGGATCGAAGTGATTGGATATTCAAGAGGTAATTTCTTCGACACCTTGGACTTCGATTTTGTGTTGAGTTATGATGTTTTGGACGTTATAATCATGTTATATGAAGGGATATGTATATGATTATGAGTTTGTATAAGGATTCAATGGATTATTGAAGGATTATTCAAGAACACTTTGAATATCGAGTTGAAGTTGGGGGTTTTCGATTAATTTTTGTTATAATCACGATTTTGGATATTCATAATGGATTATTGATCGTATTGGAGATGTTTTGTTGGTTTGAAACACTTCTTGGGGGAAATAATAGTGGCTTATTGAGATTTGATTGTAAACAACCGGAGTTTGGCCACAACGTGTTCGATATAATGCCCCAATGAACTTAGTTTAATCGTATCGACGTTTTGAGTTCGTTATAGTCGTGTTTGATTCGTATATTGAACGAGTTGTTGGATATTGTATAATTCAAGGTTGTTCGAGCGACCGATATATCAATTAGGACGTTGTTCGTGGAAGGATAATTGTCACCAGATCGAGTAAGTTGATTCTTACTCGATTATAAGGATATTCATTTCCTTTTGTTGTTGTTCATTCATAATCGTAACTCATTCATCATTGTGTTAACCGTATTAAAACTTGTCATTGTCAATTAATCACTTCAGTCACAAGGAACGACGGTTCCAATCATTTTGTTGAGCTATCATTCATTTCACTATCATTTTATCTCGGTGAGTCATTATTCGTTTCCGATGTCACTTTTGTTATATCGTGGCATTCCGGGTCATACTGGCTTGCCGGTTGGTATGTGTAGGATTTTCATGTCGGGCACAATTATGTCGTGTGTTGGTTGTTGGCCTCACATTGGACTGTGCACACGAGTCGATTGCTTCGTGAGACTGATTAGGCACAAGACCACGTGTGTATTTGATTGATACACGTTGGTGGCTTGTGCACGGACACATTTCCATCCCGGGCGTAGTGTGGCGCCACCCTTTGAGCCGTACTGTTTGTTGATTCATACAGCATGTTTGATTGCGTATGTTTTCAACAAGATAGGGTTATAATCTAACCGCTTCATTTTAATCGAACTTGTGGTTTATACTACATATTTATATGATTGTGTTTATTCAACTCTGGAGGATTGTTTTTCTCAGATAATCGACCCGTTTGGGGATATTTGTTTCTCGTGTCATGGCAAGGCAAAGGCACAGGAGAGCACGTTGACGGCGAGGAGTCCCAATGATACTAGAAGGGGGCCCCGAATTGCTCACCATTTATTCATCATTTATGTTTCCTTTATTTATTCCATTGCAGACATTCCGTTTGAATACTCGATTCATTCGGTGTTGTGTATTTTATCGTCACATAAAATACACATGTATTCTATTTTATCCAGGTGTGTTGTATGAAACTCCTAATCGGAGTAATTGATGTTGTAATGTGGTTCGGTACTACATTTACCTGTGTAATTCATCCTTTTCATTCGCTGGTGGGTCCTACGGGGTCTACGGCACTGTAATATCCGCCTAGTTTGGGGTGTTACAGAGTTGGTATCGGAGAGTGGTTTTGAATACTACCTTCCGAGTCATGTCTCATTTGAAATCATCGTCATAGGGCTAGTATCATTGGTCTTTCGCGTCACGTGTGACCTGTGCAGATGCCGAGCCAATCAGACCGAAAGAACTGTAAGATTTCTAACGCCATGGTATAATTTCTGGCAATTATCATTCATTCATAATTTATCAGTTAACAATCCTCAAACATCATTTTCATTTTGACCAGGACGGTCATTTTAACTCATTAATCACTCAATTCATTTCATTACTCGATTGTTGATCCGGAAGATCATATAATTAATCTTGTTAACTTGTTCAAGATAATCATTTCAATAATTTCATCAGAAATCATGTCACCTCGATTAATCGTTCATGTAAACACTGTGTTAGAGCGTATGCTCATTTTCATCACCTCATGTCATAGTCATAATGTGATATTCATGCGAGAGATATAATCATCATGTAACTTTCCACTTCAGTATGGAAAGAGTGGCAGAGGACGAGGGCGAGGCCGTGGTGCGGGCCGNATCCCGAGAGCTCGTGTGAACACACGTGCGAATGCGAGAAACAATGCCAATTCATCGAGCAGCGACGCTGCCACTCATTCACCTGGGCGTGATCATTCACTATCGGAGTCGTGCAGGACACGGCTCGGTCGGAAGGTGTTCGGGTGGACCCACTTGCTTTTATGCAGGCATGATGGCCCAAATGACGCAGATGGCACAACTTATGGAGACGATGCACAATTGGTCAATCAAAATCAACAGGATCCTCCGCCGCCGCCTCAGAGGCAAGAGAGGGGTGTAAGCAATATCATTAGCGATATCTCTCGCCAGCGACCACCTACCTTTGAAGGCTCATCTGAGCCGGCGGATATTGTTCATTGGCTCGAACACTTTGAGAAGTTATTTGCTATGGTGGATTGCCCAGAAGGGCATAAAGTTTCAGTCGCGGCTTACTATCTTGGTAAGAGCGCTCATTCATGGTGGTTATCGTTGAAGCCCACAGACGGATCATGTACTTGGGATCAGTTCAAAACTCTCATGATGGAGAGGTACTATCCGGCCCCACTCAGAGAGGCCAAGCCGTCGAGTTACTCACTCCCGACCCTTCATCGACGCGGATGTTCTCGCCAGTGCCGAGAAATTTCAGAACTTCTTCCGTTCTCCTCATATATCATTCGCTCTGTGGAGGACAAGATCAAGTATTTCAGCAAGAGACTGAAACCTCGGATGCGGCTACAGCTGCTTAATCATAATTGCACCACGTTGGCCGAATTCATTGAGAAAGCTCTTACTTACGAGCTTACTGTTAAGGAGATTTCTAAGCAGCAACCTTCATCTGCTGGCAAGAAGTCTAAGAACCATAATCAGTCTGACGGAAGTCAGGCCACCTTCAAGAAACCGCGGGCGGGCTCTACTTTTTCTGAGCGACCTCCCCTGGCGTCTAAACCCGCGGAATCTGTAATATCCGCAATTTTCGATTTCCGGTAATTTCTTTTTTTTCGGCGGAAGTCTGTTTTGACGACTCGCTCATGTCCGTTTCGTCATTCTGAGAATGATTAATTCTACACTTTTTGACATCCGAGTTCGTTTCGGTGTCGTTTCGTTGAGTTCTGTGCTTTTTAGCGACTTTTCCGCACTTGAGTTCGATTCTTGCGAATCTCGTCCGAAACTGTTGTTTCGAGTTTCCCGCAAGTCCGTTTAACTTTGTTAGACGTGTTGTGAACTTCGGTTTGGTTATTCGATCACGTATCGTGATTTCCGGGCGTTTTGGGCCATTTTGTAATTTCTTGAAAGTTACGGGTATCCGTATCTGTAATTGTTGTCTCGACCCGTTTCTTGGTCGCGTATGACTAATTATGGTATTAAGCTTTCATTTCGAGTCGTTTATGTTGTCCGCGAACTTTTCGTCGTGTTCGTTCCGTACGTTTTCGGAAATCGGGTCGTCGAGCCCTCGCGGTTGCAGGACTGGCCGGACGGTTGCGGGACTGGCCGGACGATTGCGGGCACCGGCCGGACGGGTGCGGCACTACGGCCGGAAGGCTGCGCGCGCTAACCGGCAGGTGTAGCGCCTGTGCCGGGTGGTAACTGCGTCTTATCGGGCACAGGCGATGGGGTTTCGAGGTTCTCGACTCGGTCGGGATCGGCGGGTAGCGCACACTACGCCGAGCGTAGCGCGCTAGTCGGCGTAGCGCCACGCCGTCGGCCGGCTAGCGTCGTTACTGGCCGGGCGATTGATCCGGTGGCTCTTTGGGCCAGTCGGCTAGCCTTGCAGTATCCGGCCGTAGCGCACGCTAGCGGGAGTTGGGTCGGAGGTTCGGTCGGCGGGGTTGGTCGGTGATGCCGGGTCGTGTGGGCCACTGGCCGAGGTACTCGGCCGATCTGGCCGATAGCGCACGCTAGTCAGGAAGGCTAGCGCGCACGCTAAAGCCCGATATAAATATGGTGGCGATCACATTTCACTTCGTTTTCATTTCCTTCCTTCTCCATCCGCGAGTGGAGATTCATGGGCGACGAAGCCATGTTGTTAAACAACAAATCCAAGAAGTCATTGAGATCATAACATCAATCGATCGTCTGTTATCAACCTTTGATTCAATAATCAAGGTAATCTTCCTTAGAACCCTAATTTCGTGAATTTGGGGATTTTTGCATTTTCGTCCGATTAGTTCCGTGTTGTTGATTAATTCATGATGGGTATGATTAATCTTGATAGTATTCTTGTGTTTAACATCATTTAATCCATTGTTCTTCGTCGAATCGAATTATATTTCTTGATTTCCTTGAATTGACTTTTTGGGGATTTGTCCCGATCTCGTTTTCATCCGTTTCGATGGATCGATTATGGTTAAATGATGTTGTTAAACATATTCTATGGATTGTATATCCATATTTCAACTTGGAATTCCGTTTTCGGGTTTGTGGACGAATCGTGTTCTTGGCCGTTTTGGGAAAACCGTGAACTTTCGTCATTCGTTCTTTGAATTCAACGGCTTTGAGTCGTGTTATGGAATTCATTTCATTGTTATTATTTGTCCTTCGTAGTTTATGAACGTGAGTTGGCGTTCGGTGGAGTCGGCGGGTTCGTAGTCGGTTCGGGCCAACCTACTTGGTCGATTCTCCGCGTTGTTCTTATTCGAGGCAAGTACCTTGTCCATACATTTCTTGTTTCGCGGATATGATGATTGGTGATCGTCTTGGTTTGTTTGTTTGTTTGAAATGAGTTTTCAAAAGATTTGGTTAGCCTCGTTAAAGGCCCCTTTCAAAACCGTGTGTGTTTTGTGATTGGTGTGGTTCGTGAATAACTATGTGAATTCTATGTATATGCTTGGTGTTCATGTTGCACTTGGTATTGTGTGTGGGCATATATTATTTCATTTCGGTGCGTTGTGAATTGACGTGGTGTTTTGCTAAGTGTTTGATGCCTCTGGGCGAATTGTTTGAATATCCTTGATGTGATATGTTATTTGTGTGAATGTGTGGATATGGTTGAAGGTCTACGGTGGCACATGGCATGTGATCATGTGGCTAGGATGCAACAAGTGATTGATCCAACCGTGAGAGCCTGAGATAATCTACGGTGGCACATGGCATGTGATCATGTGGCCAGGATGCAACAAGCGATTGATCCAACCGTGAGATGTGTGTGATTTGTTTCGCTAGCCAGCTCGGGAGGGTCCTTCGAGGCCTCGAGTGGGATGTCGGTGGTATCGTCCCGGTCCTAGGTGATGCGCGTGCGTGATTATGTTTCGTTGATTTTACGTCCGTTGAGGACACGTGATGTTGGGCTCTGACCCTGTAAATTGTTGGTGATTTCCTATTTGCGAAAACAAAACCTTTGGTGTGACCACTATTGATTTTTGGAAAGAGAAGGATTTTATAATCCTAAATTGTTTTCTATTAAAACTCTCGATGGCATTTTAAACTGTTTTGTAAATTGTTTCCCTTATTTGCGATCTTTCGGTTTTGGAAATGTTTACCCAAACTCTTGCCTCGGGAAGTACTTTTCTTTACGTTTGGATCTTTGAGGATTCCTGATTATCATTGTTCTTGGAACTTGTATTGTATGGCTCGTATTTTTGCACTTGTACTTGCACTAGCAAAAGCGGTGGAGTTTTGCTAACCCCAGTATTCGGGGTGGATGTCTATTTTGCATTCGGGTTTTGGAGCATAACACGGGGTCGGCACGAAGGATGATGAAAGATGAACGATACTAATCACACGAGGATCTGTTGACGTCGTTTTGGTCTAGTTGTATTTTCTTTTCATTGCAGTATCTTTTCCCCGTTGTACGGAGTTTATTGTATTTTGACCCCTGCGTGGGTATGTGTTTGGAATTGAGTTGTATGTATTTGTTGAAAGACCAAATCGGTCTACTGAGTCATTTTAGCCTTAAAGGCGAGGTTTAGATGTTTGATTTTAGTTATCAGCCTGGTAGATCCTCGAGGAGAGGGTCTACGGCGTGTAATATCCCTGAGCGGATTTGGGGGTGTTACATAAATGGTATCAGAGCTTAGGTTGTGGAAACCTAGGCTGTCGGGTCAGTGGTGTCTATCGAGTTTTTGTCTCGTCGGATTTTATCTGACTGAGTCGTGTCGCAACGCGTCGTCTGAGTTTGTTGCTCGTGATTAGTATCGTGGGGCGATCATCATCTTCGTGCGACCTGTGGCTGTAAGTCTCCCTTCTTTGTGTTGTGCCTCGTGTGACACGAGCTATTTTTATGATTTATTTGCTAAGTGACGGAATCCTCTTATGGATTTTGATTTCTTGATACGTGACTATTTGACTCTCATATTTCTTTCATGTGAGGAGTAGTTGCTGGATTGTGCATGTTGGACTCTATTTCTTTTTTTTCGCTGCGTGAGTTCCTTTGTGATAGCTTTCGGTATCTTACCGACTGAATTTTATTTCGAAAATCGATTCCTTTAACCGAGTTGTTGGCCTTGACCGTTTTGACGGTAGTTGGGTGTTTTCAAATGATTTTGTGAGTTTTGATAAGTACTACCGTCATCGACCTTTTTGGGCATTCTTGTAATTGGTTTTTAGCCTGGTGGGTTCCGGCGCGGGACCCACGACGCTATATTGTTCCTTGTAATTACCTGAAAATTTTGGGGCATTCTAACCCATTGAATTATTTTTGAAAACCTTGAGTATCTTAGAAAATTAAAATTCGAGACGTACTTTTAAAACGAATTATTTTCTTGCGGTGTTTTCAAGGTGTTTTCTAATGCCGCAATACATTTCAAAAATTTTCCGGTTGAGGACCAAAAATATTTTTGAGATATTTTCAAATGCAGTTGCTTAGACCCAAGGGTCGAATATTTTTGAAAGTTTTTCACTAAAGGAAAGGTATCCTCATTTTTGTTCAAACGCAAGATGATTTTCAAAGTCTCGATAATGGTGTTTGCACTACTTTTTGTAAAATGATACTCAAGATCAACTGTTGTTTCCAAACTGTTTTCAAAAGGTGGTTCTCGTTTTTAAAACCTATCATTCCTGTTTGCGGACCGGAAATGCGTGTATGGTTTTCGAACTTTCGTTACGGTGTCAACCCCGAATTGTGATTGAATTGGTGGCGTGAGTGTCGAGTCGTTCGCCACGCATATGTTTTGTTGGCCCTCTGTGAGAGGTGTGGCGGTGTTTCTTGTTTATCGCCTCGTGGCGATTTGCGTATTGTCGCACTAGTGTGGGTTGTTAAAGCCTAGATTTTTATGCGTTATACACATGGGTGATTGTTTCATGATGTTTGTGATTGTGTGATGGCTGTCGTTCGGGATGTTGTAATCTTCGAATGATGCCGTTGTTGTTGTGATTTTTGTATGCGTTGATATGTTATGCTGAGTTGGCATCTCCGATATGTTGTTTTGCGGTGTTTTAATCCATTGTATCGGCGGTTGTATTTTCGGTATGCCGAGCCGAGGTGTTTCAACCGTGGTGTGCCGGGGGCATGCACGTACCAATTATCTTTCTCGTCACAGGATCTAGTTTTGCGAGTTGGGTTCCGAGTCTTTCGGGCGCGAACTTCAGCACAGATATCGAATCGGCTTTGAGAGGCCTTTGAAGGATGTTTCGTCGGTTGCTTGTTGTGTCGTCACCTTGATTTCTTTGTTGTGAGTTGCGGGCGACCTTCTTTTATAAGAGGTCGAATGTAGTACCCGTGTTGTTTTTAGACTTGTATTTTCTCTTTCTCCAGTCTATCGATTCGCTCGTGTTCGTTGATCTTATCGAACTTGTTTTGTATTTCGGGTTCATCATTCGAGCAGTGTGATCTTGTTTTGGGTCAATCTGTTATCATTTGTCACTTTCCGAATTCGGTTCGATTCTTGTGAACCTTGTTCGGAAGTAACATCTTTAGTTCTACTAGTTCTTTTATTCGAAGTGGTGGATCTTGAACTTTTACATTTTCGACTCTGTCGACTCGTTTATGTTCGTTGACATTTCGAGCTTGTCCGCTCCTTGCTTTTGTTGATCGAGCGAGTGTGGTATTATTTCGGAATAACTCGTTTGTCGTTGTGACTTTTCTATTGCTATTCCCTTTCATGTGGATCTTATGTGAATGCATACGTTGTTGTTTTCACCGGATCATATATTGTCTCGAGTCGAGATGTGAACCTTGGAGTTGTTGTTTGAACTTTATTGTTCTTTGTGATTCGAACATGATTCTTCGATCTTTGTTGTCTCGATCGTTGTGGTTTGATCGTTTGATTGTTCGGTTTATATTGACCTCGTTCCGTGATTGGCGAACATTCGGGCTCCTTCGTAATTCCCTTGATTCGGGAAATTAGTTTCGTTTTCGATCTTCCACCCTTAGGCGGTGGGATTTCGTGTTTGTTCACGGTGGACTCGCGTTTTGATTGATGTACCGTTGGGTTGGTCAATCATATTGATTTTCGTTCGTTGTGTTTTGTGATTGTCGGATAATTGACTTGGCTATATTATCCGTTTGATGACGTTTGTCACTTGTTGGTTTTTATTATATCCCTAACGGCGACGTTGTGTTGGTCGCCGTGGAGCGTGTTTTCACGCCGTATACTCCTTTGCGTTGTTTGTAACATTTCGCCGTTGGGCGTTAATTACGCATTCTTGTGTATCTCGTTGAGTTTTCTGCGGAATATTTCTTCTCCCTACTTGTTTTAAGTTTCGGACGAAACTTCTTTTAAGGAGGGTAGAATGTAATATCCGCAATTTTAATTCCGGTAATTTCTATTTTTTCGGCCGAAGTATGTATTGACGACTCTCTCATGTACGTTACGTCATTCAGAGAATGATTAATTCTACACTTTTTCACATCCCAGTACGTTTCGGTGTCGTTTCGTAGAGTTCTGTGCTTTATAGCGAATTAACCGAACTTGATTTCGATTATTGCGAATCTCGTCAGAAACTGTTGTTTGAGTTTCCCAGTCCGTTTAACTTTGTTAGACGTGTTGTGAACTTCGGTTTGGTTATTCGATCACGTATCGTGATTTCCGGGCGTTTTGGGCCATTTTGTAATTTCTTGAAAGTTACGGGTATCCGTATCTGTAATTGTTGTCTCGACCCGTTTCTTGGTCGCGTATGACTAATTATGGTATTACGCTTTCATTTCGAGTCGTTTATGTTGTCCGCGAACTTTTCGTCGTGTTCGTTCCGTGCGTTTTCGGAAATCGGGTCGTCGAGCCCTGGCGGTTGCGGGACTGGCCGGACGGTTGCGGGACTGGCCGGACGATTGCGGGCACCGGCCGGACGGGTGCGGCAGGAACCGGCGTAGCGCACGCTACGGCCGGAAGGCTGCGCGCGCTAACCGGCAGGTGTAGCGCACGCTGCCGGGTGGCCTAGCGTACGCTATCGGGCATGGGCAGTGGGGTTTCTGAGGTTGGACTCGGTCGGGATCGGCGGGTAGCGCACGCTACGCCGAGCGTAGCGCGCGCTAGTCGGCAGCGTAGCGCCACGGTCGGCCGGCTAGCGTCGTTACTGGCCGGGCGATTGATCCGGTGGCTCTTGGGCCAAGTCGGCTAGCGCGCGCAGCATCCGGCCGTAGCGCACGCTAGCGGGAGTTGGGTCGGCAGGTTCGGTCGGCGGGGTTGGTCGGTGATGCCGGGTCGTGTGGGCCACTGGCCGAGGTACTCGGCCGATCTGGCCGATAGCGCACGCTAGTCCGGGAAGGCTAGCGCACGCTAGGCGGCCCGATATAAATATGACTGAGTAGTCACATTTCACTTCGTTTTCATTTCCTTCCTTCTCCATCCGCGAGTGGCGATTCATGGGCGAAGCCATGTTGTTTAACAACAAATCCATGAAGTCCTTGAGTTCATAACATCAATCGATCGTCCGTTATCAACCTTTGATTCACGAATCAAGGTAATCTTCCTTAGAACCCTAATTTCGTGAATTTGGGGATTTTTGCATTTTAAATCGATTCGTTCCGTGTTGTTGATTAATTCATGATGGGTATGATTAATCTTGATAGTATTCTTGTGTTTAACATCATTTAATCCATTGTTCTTCGTCGAATCAAGTATATTTCTTGATTTCCTTCGAATTGACTTTTTGGGGGATTTGTCCCTATCTCGTTTTCATCCGTTTCGATGGATCGATTATGGTTAAATGATGTTGTTAAACATATTCTATGGATTGTATATCCATATTTCAACTTGGAATTCCGTTTTGGGTTTGTGGAACGAATCGTGTTCTTGGCCGTTTTGGGGAAATCGTGAACTTTCGTCATTCGTTCTTTGAATTCAACGGCTTTGAGTCGTGTTATGGAATTCATTTCATTGTTATTATTTGTCCTTCGTAGTTTATGAACGTGAGTTGGCGTTCGGTGGAGTCGGCGGGTTCGTAGTCGGTTCGGGCCAACCTACTTGGTCGATTCTCCGCGTTGTTCTTATTCGAGGCAAGTACCTTGTCCATACATTTCTTGTTTCGCGGATATGATGATTGGTGATCGTCTTGGTTTGTTTGTTTGTTTGAAATGAGTTTTCAAAAGATTTGGTTAGCCTCGTTAAAGGCCCCTTTCAAAACCGTGTGTGTTTTGTGATTGGTGTGGTTCGTGAATAACTATGTGAATTCTATGTATATGCTTGGTGTTCATGTTGCACTTGGTATTGTGTGTGGGCGTATATTATTTCATTTCGGTGCGTTGTGAATTGACGTGGTGTTTTGCTAAGTGTTTGATGCCTCTGGGCGAATTGTTTGAATATCCTTGATGTGATATGTTATTTGTGTGAATGTGTGGATATGGTTGAAGGTCTACGGTGGCACATGGCATGTGATCATGTGTCTAGGATGCAACAAGTGATTGAACCAACCGTGAGAGCCTGAGATAATCTACGGTGGCACATGGCATGTGATCATGTGGCCAGGATGCAACAAGCGATTGATCCAACCGTGAGATGTGTGTGATTTGTTTCGCTAGCCAGCTCGGGAGGGTCCTTCGAGGCCTCGAGTGGGATGTCGGTGGTATCGTCCCGGTTCTAGGCGATGCGCGTGCGTGATTATGTTTCGTTGATTTTACGTCCGTTGAGGACACGTGATGTTGGGCTCTGACCCTGTAAATTGTTGGTGATTTCCTATTTGCGAAAACAAAACCTTTGGGTTGTGACCCTATTGATTTTTGGAAAGAGAAGGATTTTATAATCCTAAATTGTTTTCTATTAAAACTCTCGATGGCATTTTAAACTGTTTTGTAAATTGTTTCCCTTATTTGCGATCTTTCGGTTTTGGAAATGTTTACCCAAACTCTTGCCTCGGGAAGTACTTTTCTTTACGTTTGGATCTTTGAGGATTCCTGATTATCATTGTTCTTGGAACTTGTATTGTATGGCTCATATTTTTGCACTTGTACTTGCACTAGCAAAACAGTGGAGTTTTGCTAACCCCCGAGTATTCGGGGGGTGGATGTCTATTTTTGCATTCAGGTTTTGGAGCATAACACAGGGTCGGCACGAAGGATGATGAAAGATGAACGATACTAATCACACGAGGATCTGTTGACGTCGTTTTGGTCTAGTTGTATTTTCTTTTCCGCTGCAGTATCTTTTCCCCGTTGTACGGGAGTTTATTGTATTTTGACCCCTGCATGGGTATGTGTTTGGAATTGAGTTGTATGTATTTGTTGAAAGACCAAATCGGTCTACTGAGTCATTTTAGCCTTAAAGGCGAGGTTTAGATGTTTGATTTTAGTTATCAGCCTGGTAGATCCTCGAGGAGAGGGTCTACGGCGTGTAATATCCCTGAGCGGATTTGGGGGTGTTACAGAATCTCAGTCTCGAGCAGCCAGTTCGGCCGTCACCTGTTTCAACTGTGAAGAACAGGGTCATTTCAGCACCAAATGTCCGAAGCAGACTGTCACGTGCCACAACTATGGGATTGCTGGGCATAGGGCCCGTTTTTGCCGAAGGGACTCTAAACCTACTCCGGCGTCATCTCAGGCCCCAGGCCATTCAAGAAGGCGATCAAATCGAGCCACTCGGTCGGCGTCGTTCAAGACGACAGAGCTAAAGGCGGAGCAGAGCTATCGAGGCAGGGCGTCGGCTCTGGGGCCGGAAAGCCCCGAATTTATGAGATGAAGAAGACCGACGATCCAGAGGCCCGGATGATCTCGGGTACACTCGATATTCTATCTCAACCTGTGTGTACCCTTTTTGACACCGGTGCATCGCATTCATTCATTTCCGAGTCATGTTTGCGTAGACTACGTGCAGGTAGTGCTACTAGTTGTGAGCCTTATGTCATTGGCCTACCCGACGGTAGACGAATTATCGTGTAATCGTGAGATTGATTGTCCGATTCGGTTTATGGTCGTGTATGGCGGCGGACCTAATCGTAGTAGATTTGCCGAGGACGAAGTCATCTTAGGTATTGATGGATGGATCGTCATGATGCCATCATTAGTGTCCGTAAGCGTATGGTCACTATCATTTTCAAGATGGGGTTGAATGTGTTTTTCGGGGAGGTAATCCCATTTGTTGCAGTAAAGTCATTAATTTGATGAAAGCGGTGCGATTACTCGATCGAGGATGTGTCGGTTATTGGTGCTATATGACCAAAACCGAGGAATCATCGATAATGTTGTCGGATATTCCGTAGTAAGGGAATATGCCGATGTTTTTCCGACGAGTTACGGTTTGCCTCCACAGAGATGTGGAATTCACGATCGAGTTGGAGCACAGTGCGTCCCGATATCGAAGGCACCGTCGGATGGCCCGACCAAATGCAGGAGTTGAAGAATCAATTTGAAGAATTGTTCGAGAAAGGTTATATCCGACCAGTGCGTCCCGTGGGAGCACCAGTGCTATTTGTCACGAAGAAGGATGGTTCGTTCCGTTTGTGTATTGATTACCGGGAATTGAACCGGGTGACGATCAAGAATAAGTATCCTTTACCTCGCATTGATGATCTTTTAGATCAACTTCAGGGAGCTTCAGTATTTTCCAAGATCGACTTTGTTGTGTCAAGATTTAACACCTTCCGACCGGCGATCGCCTCCGAGGCCGAGCGACCGAGTCACTGCCGAGCGACCAAGGCAAGCCTGCCGATCGGCGACCAGGCGACCGAGCCTTAGCCCAGTGGACATGCTAGGCCCGGCCAAGAAGGGCCTGTGGCGAATCCGGTGCCGAGCGATCGACATCAAGGCGATCGCCTCTCGGCACTCGGCGACCGACCCTTGGCGATCGACCGTCTCTCGGCACTGGCGACCTACCCTTGGCGACCGACCCTTGGCGACCTCCATCCACGGCGGCCGATGACGACCTCCGAAGACCATCCAGGACGACCGCCTCATGACGATCACCACCGATGGCCATCCAAGTCGGCAAAGGCCGAGCCTCAAGATCGGCACCATGTGCAAAGGCCGGGACAAGATCCGCGAATCCCGGGCCATTGACCAAAGCCTGACAGATTCCCTCCACCGGTAGACAAAGCCGCAAAGCTTGTCGGTAGGGCCACATGTTGGCCCGACTCGGACACGTGACGGCTCCTTATTGGACCGCCCAAGGCTGTGACCTCTTCCTTGGACTTTAGCCGACAGCCCAAGATCTTATTTGGACTTTAGCCCGGCAGCCAGAGATCGGCACATTATTATATTGACCGTGGCGGTGGCAGACTATTTTAATGGCCGGCGACGTCGCCACTACAGACAGACCTTGCCCCTATATAAGCAAGGCACCCTGCACTTGGACACTTCTTCAGCTTCCTTCGCATTTCACACCATACAGAAGCAAACATCAAGCACTTGGCAAATCATCCAACTCTTGGCAACAGCTTTCTTTCGGTCTTACTTCTCCCGGCCTTTTCTCCTCGAGCAGATCACCGGCGGGACGAAGAACACCTAGCTTCGCTCAAGAGCCGGATCAACAGAGTCTTTTTACACTCATTGTATTTAGATTTCTCTAATTAATACTTGTATCCACGAATATTTGTATTAATAACATCTCGCGAGAGCATTCAAGCCCGGGCCTAACAAACCCGGCAAATCTTGTATTATTTACCTTCTCTCGGAAGTGCTCCCGCATTTGTTTGTTGTCCGTCTTCCAGCAGTATTAATCTTCGGATAAATATTTTGGGCAACAACAGACTTAAGATCCGGATATCACCAGTTACGGATTCGAGAGTCGGATATCGCGAGGACGGTGTTTCGGACACGCTATGGTCATTATGAGTTCGTAGTTATGCCGTTCGGGCTAACTAATGCACCTGCGGTATTCATGGAGTTAATGAATCGGGTTTTCATCGACTTTTTGGATCAGTTTGTTGTTGTCTTCATCAATGACATTTTGATTTATTCTCGTAACCGAGAGGAGCACGAGGTTCATCTTCATCAGGTTCTCGACGTGTTGAGACGAGAGCAACTTTATGGAAAGTTTTCCAAATGCGAGTTCTGGATGTCCGAGATGAATTTTCTCGGACATGTAATTTCATCAGACGGAGTTCGTGTCGACCCTCAGAAGACGGAGGCTATCCGAGACTGGTTACCTCCGAAGAATGTTAAGGAAATCCGAAGTTTTCTCGGATTAGCGGGCTACTATCAGCGATTTGTGGAGGGATTTTCTAAAATCGCTCAACCCTTGACGAACCTTTTGCGGAAGGATAAGAAATACACGTGGTCCGACGCGTGTCAACGGAGTTTTGAGGAACTCAAGAGCCGGTTAATGTCAGCACCTGTACTTTTCTTGCCGCAGGGGACGGAGGGATTTGTAGTTTATAGTGATGCGTCCAGACAGGGTCTCGGATGTGTGCTCATGCAGAATGGAAGGGTTATTGCCTATGCTTCACGGCAATTGAGACCTTACGAGGTTAATTATCCGACTCACGATCTGGAGCTAGCAGCCGTGGTGTTCGCTTTGAAAATTTGGCGTCATTATCTTTATGGCGTTACCTGTCAGATATTCACCGATCATAAGAGTTTAAAGTATATATTCACTCAGAAGGAGTTAAATATGCGACAGAGGCGGTGGTTAGAACTAATCAAAGATTATGATATCGAGATCCTTTACCACCCGGGCAAGGCGAACGTTGTCGCTGACGCCTTGAGTCGTAAGTCCGTGCATGAGCAGATGCTTACTCGTTTAACAGTTCAGAAGGAGCTTCAGCAGGAATTCCTTAGACCCGAGATCGAGTGCGGCTCCGGCGGTCGGGACGACTTTGTATGTTGGAGATTTCATCGTCACTTGAGGAGAAAATCAGGGAGGATCAAGGTTCAGACCCAGCATTGATGCGCATCCGTGAAGATGTGGCTCAGGGGAAAGCCCCTGGATTCGTGGTCCACGAGGATGGACTTTTGAGGTTTAAGAACCGGTTGTGCGTACCGGCGAATGTCGAGTTGAAAAACTCTATTTTGCGAGAAGCTCATGCTACCCCTTATTCTGTTCATCCGGTCCAAAGAAGATGTACAAGGACTTGAAACAAAATTACTGGTGGAGTAATATGAAGCGAGAAGTCGCAGAATTTGTTTCGAGATGCTTAACACATCAACAAGTTAAGATTGAACATCGGCGATCGGCGGGTATCTTGAAACCTCTTCCTATTCTGAATGGAAGTGGGAAGACATTTCTATGGATTTCATCACGAGCTTGCCGGCGAGTCGTCGTGGCATGAATACGATCCGGTGATTGTGGACCGCTTAACTAAATCAGCTCATTTTCTTGAGATTAAGGATACTTGGGGTCCCGAGGACTTGCCCGATTATTCATCAAAGAGATAGTGAGGCGCACGGTACTCCTAAAAGTATCGTTTCCGATCGTGACGGACGGTTTGTGTCACATTTTTGGAAATCAGTTCATCGTGCTATGGGAACTCGGCTTAATCTCGATCGCCTTTCATCCTCAGTCCGACGGACAATCAGAGAGGACTATTCAGACATTAGAGGACATGTTGAGAGCTTGCGTCCTCGATTGGAAGGACGATTGGGAAGCCCAACTACCGTTGATTGAGTTCACGTATAATAATAGTTGGCATGCTTCCATTAAGATGGCACCTTACGAGGCCTTGTACGGTCGTCGTTGTCGATCTCCTTTGTGTTGGGATGACTTGTCAGAATCAATCGGCACCGAGCCCGATATGCTTATAGCCGCCCGGTAGAAGGTAGCTTTGATCAAGAGTCGTATGGTGACAGCTCAGAGTCGACAGAAATCATATGCAGATAATCGTCGTCGACCACTAGAGTTCGAGACGGGTGACCACGTTTTGGTCAAGGTATCCCCGAGTCGAGGTATTTTCCGTTTCGGAAAACGGGGGAAGTTGAGTCCGAGATTCATTGGACCGTTTGAAATTTTGGATCGAGTAGGCGAGTTAGCTTATCGATTGGCTTTACCTCCGGCTTTGAGCCGAATTCATAATGTGTTTCATGTCTCTCAGTTGCGAAAGTATGTTGCCGACCCGAGTCACATACTGCAGTTCGACGAAATCGAGATCGCCGACGACCATTCATATGAGGAGCGTCCTATACGAGTCTTAGAGCGGCGAATCAAACAGTTGAGAAATAATTCGATTCCTTTGGTCAAGATTCAGTAGTCCAGACACGGAGTCGAAGAGGCTACTTGGGAAACCGAGGATAGTATGCGGGAGAGTTATCCCGAGTTGTTTGACCCTTAGTTTCGGGGACGAAACTCTTTTAAGGGGGGGTGTATGTAATACCCGGTTGTAATTCATTCATTTTCATTCAGTAATTATCAGTCTGTAATTGTCACTCAGTGTATTTTCACTCAATTATAATCATTCATCAATCATGTTCATTCACCGTGTTCACCGTTCGGAAAAACTTCGAGTTGTGTATCGTTATTGTTCATTGTTTCAACTTTCCTCATATGAGTTCGACCTTGTTAGATCACCATTAATTTTTGGTAACTCCAAAAATTCTGAATCTTTGCAATATTATAGAGCATCGAGTTAGCTTTCCAATGGTTCAAACGGTGAGTCAATCGGAGTCCGGACGAGAGAGTTATGGTCGTTTTAGCTCACCCGCTCATTTTTCAGCTTTTGGCCGATCACGCTGCCGGGACTCGGTCGTGTCGTCCGACACGGCCCGTGCCATACTCGTCCGAAATGCCGAAGTATGCGCCAGGACTCGACCGTGTCGTTTGGCACGGCCAGTCGAACTCTTCCGGATAAGCCGTAACCGGCGCTAAGACGCCCGATCGTGTCCCGGGACACGGTCGAGTCATGCCGAGTCGTCGGACGGGTCACTATCGGAAGGCCCTCGCGCGCGGCCGTGTCAAGCGGGACACGGTCGAGTCCTGTCGGCCGGTATGCGACACGACCGTGCCGATCGGCACGGGCCGTGTCCGGCAGGGTAGTCAACCCCTATAAATTGGTTTTTTGAGCATTTCAGCTCATTTTTTCCATCTTTTCCACCTTCTTACGAGAGAGATAAGCTTGAGGGAGAGTTTTCTTCATCAATTATCATTTGAGTGTGTATTTTTCATCACCTTCAATCATTTGGGAAGCTTGGATACTCGATTAAACTCGTGTTCTTCGGATCGAAGTGATTGGATATTCAAGAGGTAATTTCTTCGACACCTTGGACTTCGATTTTGTGTTGAGTTATGATGTTTTGGACGTTATAATCATGTTATATGAAGGGATTTGTATATGATTATGAGTTTGTATAAGGATTCAATGGATTATTGAAGGATTATTCAAGAACACTTTGAATATCGAGTTGAAGTTGGGGGTTTTCGATTAATTTTCGTTATAATCACGATTTTGGATATTCATAATGGATTATTGATCGTATTGGAGATGTTTTGTTGGCTTGAAACACTTCTTGGGGGAAATAATAGTGGCTTATTGAGATTTGATTGTAAACAACCAGAGTTTGGCCACAACGTGTTCGATATAATGCCCCAATGAACTTAGTTTAATCGTATCGACGTTTTGAGTTCGTTATAGTCGTGTTTGATTCGTATATTGAACGAGTTGTTGGATATTGTATAATTCAAGGTTGTTCGAGCGACCGATATATCAATTAGGACGTTGTTCGTGGAAGGATAATTGTCACCGGTATCGAGTAAGTTGATTCTTACTCAGTTATAAGGATATTCATTTCCTTTTGTTGTTTTTCATTCATAATCGTAACTCATTCATCATTGTGTTAACCGTATTAAAACTTGTCATTGTCAATTAATCACTTCAGTCACAAGGAACGACAGTTCCAATCATTTTGTTGATCTATCATTCATTTCACTATCATTTTATCTCGGTGAGTCATTATTCGTTTCCGATGTCACTTTTGTTATATCGTGGCATTCCGGGTCATACTGGCGTGCCGGTTGGTATGTGTAGGATTTTCATGTCGGGCACAATTATGTCGTGTGTTGGTTGTTGGCCTCACATTGGACTGTGCACACGAGTCGATTGCTTCGTGAGACTGATTAGGCACAAGACCACGTGTGTATTTGATTGATACACGTTGGTGGCTTGTGCACGGACACATTTCCATCCCGGGCGTAGTGTGGCGCCACCATTTGAGCCGTACTGTTAGTTGATTCATACAGCATGTTTGATTGCGTATGTTTTCAACAAGATAGGGTTATAATCTAACCGTTTCATTTTAATCGAAATTGTGGTTTATACTACATATTTATATGATTGTATTTATTCAACTCTGGAGGATTGTTGTTACAGATAATCGACCCGTTTGGGGATATTTGTTTCTCGTGTCATGGCAAGGCAAAGGCACGGGAGAGCACGTTGACGGCGAGGAGTCCCAATGATACTAGAAGGGGGCCCCGATGCATTGATCATTTATTCAGTCATTTATGTTTCCTTTATTTATTCCGATGCAGACATTCCGTTTGAATACTCAGTTCATTCAGTGTTGTGTATTTTATCGTCACATAAAATACACATGTATTCTATTTTATCCTGGGTATGTTGTATGAAACCCCTAATCGGAGTAATTGATGTTGTAATGTGGTTCGGTACTACATTTACCCTGTGTAATTCATCCTTTTTCATTCGCCTGGTGGGTCCCAGTCGGGGGTCCACGGCACTGTAATATCCGCCTAGTTTGGGGTGTTACACGTATGGGCAAGATACTTGCCTCGATATCACGAGCAACTGAACAACGAACGAACACGGTCGAATAGTTCTCGAGCTTCCAAAAATGACCAAGGATTCGGCAATCCCACGAATGCTACGAAAATAACATCACCACGAATCAATAACACTAGTCGGAATCCGAAACGATCCTAAAAACAACAAGGATCTAAGTGTTCTCAAAGAAATCAAGAATCATTGATCCGGGCGATAAAAATAGATGAACGGTTAACAACAACTGAAGATTACGGTCAAGACAAATAAGAATACACAACCGATCGGATGAGATCGGTTAAGAATCACAAATCCAAGAAAAAACCCCAATTTCAAGAAACTAGGGTTCTAAGAAGAGATTACCTTGATTTGAGCAAAGTAGATGATTAGATGTTGTTAAACACCTACAAATCAACTCCGAGATGAAGCTTGAGGAAGATGGTCACTCAAAATCGCCTCTGGAGCTTGCTCCCGTCGGAAGGGATGAATAAAAGTGAGAAATGACGAAGCGAAGCCTACTGTCCAGTATTTATACTGGACAGTAATTAACGTGCGCTAACCAGACAGCATTAGCGCGCGCTAACGAGGTCAACGCCCAGAACTTACCGCACATAAAACTGTTAGCGTGCACTAGACCCATGAGCATAACGCGCTCTAACGGGTCACGAAACCATTCCAGTGGCCCCTGGATAGATCTGCACCTACCGGGTAGCGTGCGATAGAAAGAAGAAATAACGTGCGCTATGCAGTCGATAGTGTGCGCTAGCTATCATCCTTAGCGTGCACTAACGAAGCCCGGTCAGATCCGGTAGCTCTGGGCGCCTGCAGGCTCGCCCGATTAGCGTGCGCTACTCATCCGGTAGCGTGTGCTAAACACCGTGCGGTAGCGTGCGCTATGCCACAAGCATTAGCGTGCACTACACCACAAAAACCCAAACACTCACGTAGTGATCCGAAACGCCTCCAAACACATGTCCCAACAAGGCACACCCAAATATGGCACAAAATTCCAACGATGAGGGCAATAACAATCCGATAAAACCCCGAAAACTCAATGAATCCGGAACAAAATTCTCGGGTATTACACAGCATCTCCATTTAATACAAACACATAACCAGTTTGCGATTTAAAATCATCTCCGTCGGTTTCGAAACTTGCATCGGCGTAACCATTTACAACCAGCTCGTTTCCCATCTCTCCATAAATTAGGAAAGCATTCTTATTTCTTATTAAGTACTTTAGGATGGTTTTCACTGCTGTCCAGTGACTTTCACCTGGATTTGATTGGTATCGACTTGTCATGCTAAGGGCAACCGATACATCTGGTCGAGTACAAATCATGGAATACATGATCGATCCAATGGCCGAAGCATATGGAATCTTGCTCATGCGGGCTCGCTCATCAGGAGTCGAAGGACTCGGAGTCGCACTCAGATGAATGCCATGTGATATTGGTAAGAGTCCTCTCTTGGAGTCTTGCATATTGAATCTTTAATATTTTTTTATGTAGGTATATTGACTCAGACCAATCATTCTCTTTGATCTATCTCTATAGATTTTATCCCAATAATGTAAGCAGCTTCTCCTGAGTCTTTCATTGAGAAACAACTTCCCAACCAAGTCTTGACTGTCTGCAAGGTGGGTATGTCATTTCCAATGAGTAATATGTCATCTACTTATAAGACTAAGAAAACAACTATGCTCCCACTAATCTTCTTGTACACACATGGTTCATCTTCATTTTGAATAAACCCAAAATCTTTGACAGTTTCATCAAAACGAAGATTCCAGCTCCGGGAAGCCTGTTTCAACCAATAAATAGATCTTTGAAGCTTGCAAACCTTTTTAGAATTTTCTGGATGAACAAAATACTCAGGTTGTGTCATGTACACATCCTTGAGTAAGTTTCCATTAAGGAACGCTGTTTTGACATCCATTTGCCATATTTCATAATCATAGTATGCGCCAATAGCAAATAAAATTCTAATTGATTTAAGCAGGACTACTTGCGAAAAAGTCTCATCATAGTCAACATCATGAATATGTCTACAACCTTTTGCCACTAGTCTAGCTTTATAGGCTTGCAGATTGTCGTCCATGTCTTTTTTCTTTTTAAAGACCTATTTGCACCCAATGGTTTTAACACCCTAAGGTGGATCTATCAAGTTCCAAACTTGATTGTTATACATGGACTGCATCTCTAACTTCATGGATTCTAGCCATTCCTCGGACTCTGGTCCTGAAGCATCTTCTGTATAGGTACTAGGCTCATCATCTACGAGCAATGAGTCATCTTCCTATGTTATGAGATACCCATATTTCTCAGGTTCATGTCGCATCCTATCAGATCTGCGAGGGACTTTTGTACTTTGAATTGGCTTTTCAATTGATTGTTGAGCCTGTTCAGTTTCCATCAGTGAAGCGATGTCTTCTTGTGGTTCTAGAGTCTCCTCGAAAATTACTTTTCTCACATTGCCTCTTTTGGAAATAAATTCCCTTTCTAAGAATACAGCATTTCGAGCAACAAACACTTTGTTCTCCGCGGGCTTATAAAAGTAGTATCCTTTAGTTTCCTTAGGATATCCTACAAATGAACATCTTTCAAATCTGGCTACCAATTTGTCAAACACTTGGCGCCTTACGAATGCTTTGCAACCCCAGATCTTTAGAAAATACAAGTTTGGTTTCTTACCAGTCCATTTCTCAAATGGTGTCTTTTCAACTGCTTTAGATGGAACACGATTAAGGGTGAATGGTGCTGTTTCTAAGGTGTGGCCCCAAAATGACAATGGAAGCTCCGTTCGACTCATCATGGATCGAACTATATCTAATAAGGTTCGATTCCTCCTCTCGGATACTCAGTTATTCTGAGGTGTTCCAGGAGGAGTAAGTTGTGAAACAATTCCACAACTCCTAATATGATCATCGAATTCTTGGCTCAAATCTTCGTCACCTCGATCCTATCGAAGGGCTTTAATTGTCTTGCCAAGTTGATTCTGTACTTCACTCTGGAATATTTTGAACATTTCAAAAGATTCATATTTATACTTCATAAGATAAACATATCCACACCGACTAAAATCATCGGTAAATGTTGTAATACCCGCAATTTCGATTTCCGGTAATTTTATTTTTTCGGCAGGAGTCTGTTTTGATGACAAAATTGTGACCGTATCGTCATTCTGAGAATGATTACTTCTGTACATTTTGTCATCCGAGTTCGTTTTTGTGTCGTTTTATTGAGTTCCGTGTTCTTAAGCGACTTTTCCGCACTTGAGTTCGATTCTTGCAAATCTCATCCGAAACTATTGTTTCAAGTTTCTCGTAAGTTCATGTAATGTTGTTATACGTGTTGCGAGCTTTGGATTAGTGTTTCGATCGTGTATCGTGTATTTCGTACGTTTTGGGTCGTTTTTTTAATTTCCCAAAGTTTGGGGTAATTACCTTCGTTGTTGTTATTCCGAACCTTCGGGTAGTCGGAATTATATTTTCTTTTAACATTTTAGTTTGTCGCTGTGCACTTTTCGTATGCATATCCATGTCTAGTGTTGATGTTGTCGTTTTGCGGTTTCGTCGTGCTCGTACTCGACGAGCTGAACTTAGCAATTCTGGGACTGCTGAGTGACTTACGTACGCTATGCTTTATGCATAACGTACGTTATCATCTTGAGCCTTACGTACGTTAATCCTTTTTATTACGTACGTAAGGGGTATTCCAGTTCAGTCAGTTCTGGCCATCGATAGGGCACGCTATGTGTTGGCCCTAGCGTGCATTAACTGTGCGTATTACGTACGTTAAGGCTTTACCATAACGTACATAATGGTCTTCGTTATTTCGGATAGGAGGTTCTGGGCATTGATTACGTACGTAATATGTCATGTATAACGTATGTAACGCTGGCGCGGGTTTATATACCCAGGAGTTGACCGTGTTCGTCATTTCTCACCATTTCTTCATCCCTCTGCGGCTAGGGCGACTTGTGGGCGATTGGAGGGTGATTTTGGAGTCTTGTAACTCCACTCACTTGAGCTATTGATGTTGATTAACAACATATAGTCCTTGTTCTCTGTCGGATCGAGGTAATTTCTTGAAATTTCCTAGAATTGACTTTCGAGATTTTCTTCTTGATTTTCGTTGTTCGCCCGATTTTCATGAATCGGTTGATGTTATTGAATATTATTAATCGTGTTCTATGGGTTGTATATCCGTATTTCGAGTTTGTTCAACTCGATTGGTGATTCGAGTGTTCTTGGGAGATATCGAGCGTTAAGTATTCGATTAAATGTCCCAATGAGTTTCCCTTCGATAGTTTGGTGGAATTTCTGTTGTTTTTTACCTTGATTCTCATTGTAATTGTATCTTCGTTGTTTTTATTGTTCCTTCCGGAGGATTATAGGTGCTTGAGGATTTCGAGTTGAATCCCGTTTGGTGATTAATAATTCATGTTGTGTTATTCTCGTAGTACTCGTGGTGCTATCACGTTCTTGATAGTGTTCGGGGGTTCGGGACTATTCGTGTCACGCCCCCACACCGGGGTTGGACGAGAACGCGACAGTTAACGTAATAAATAATGTTTGTGATAATACATTCTAGTAAAGCATGCATATGCCAGATCTCAGCCCGGTGAACTAAGACTGGTTATTTCATAGAAAAGAAATATTCAAGAGTACAACGGAATTATTACATCAAGTGCAAAAGAGTACATCGGAAACCAAAATACATTGTGACACAAGAATAAAAAGAAGCGTTAAAGCATCATCCTAAATCCTACGTCTTGGTAATACTTTGAGGATGATCTTCACTGGTCGTCATCATCTCTCTCTTCTTCCTCTTGATTCTCTTCATCTAGTGGGGTTTTAGAAAACAATTCGAAATGGGGTGAGAATAATGGATTCTCAGTGAGTGGGGTTTCGAGTATTTTCTCATTATATATATATATATAACCATTTTGAAGGATAATATATTTACTCCCACTTTTGAAAATATCTTTGTCCATAGATAGTACAAGTTTTCAAAGGAATGTAATGAATTATGGCATGAGTGAACAGTCAATCTCCGTAGATTGATGTTAAGTATGACAACATGTGGCGTCAAGTGTAACACCCCGATAAGGCGGCCATTACAGTGCCGTGGACCCCACACTGGGATCCACCAGGCGATACCCAAAGTACAGATTAAATACACAATACATGTGATACCGAACCACAAAACATAGTACTTACTCTGATCTGGAGTTTACAGCAGTATGGCCTACGGCCTTATTACACACGGGATCCAAAAACATAAGTATAATCCATATGGAGATGAAATATACCTTAAATAACAATACATTTGTTCAAACTTAAAATAAAGCGGAAAGATAACATTACACGGTACGAACAAGACCGGACACGAAAGACTTGGGCCCCCCGAACTAGTATCCTTCGAACCCTTCGTCATCACCTTGATCTTCCCGTGCCTTGCCTTTTCCTCGACCTAAAATACAAAACAAGTATTTCGCCCAACACAGGGTCAGATATACATGATAAATGATTCTCAAGATATTATACAATTCACGTATATAAGATTTCAAGAATAACGCCCCGACTAACGAACATACCCCTCGGGCGTATGAACGCTCAGTCACAAAACGTCGAACACATCCAAGTATAAAAATGGACTGTGAACGACTAAGATAGTACGGCTCAACAGGGACATCACAGTACGCCCGATCCGAATATGTGTCAGTGCACATGTCCACCCCGTATACGGAATCCAGGATATACGTGGGACAATGTACCTAATTAGCCTCAATGAACTACGTCTCGTGTGCACAGCCCTTCACGGAAAATATTCACGCATGACTATATATGTGCCCGGCTAAAAATCATACACAATATCCAATCAGAACGTAGATATGACTCCGGATATGTCACGATGCAACATGACAACGAATTCAATAATTCACAAATCCGATTAAGGATCGAGGACTCACCGAAATGACAACAAGATCAACAATATCAAGGGTCCAAAAGTAACGAACTTGGGAATACAATCCCACGATGAAAATGGGACATCATTAAGAACAACCTCAAGTCACAAGACACAAGTTTATAAGTGTTTCATATACACGAAATGCATAATCATCATAAGAATCCACACATCATTATAATCAAGCAATATAACTTGCCTCAATACGGAGGCGAGTAAAGTCCTTCTTTGTCGAACGAACAGCCGGCCCTCGATTCAAAATCAGTTACTCGGACAATCAACCTTGAATGAAGTATATTTTACTCAATAATATGTTCATATGATCATCTATACCAAACTTCAACGAGACAACATCCTAATTCTCATTTGAGTAGTTCAACTTTAAGATGTTGAGGGTTACTCCAAGATCCTTATTCAATACCATTCTATTCTTACAATTGATTACAAGATGTTTACGAAATGTTTGCTGGATTAAGATGTGTTAAACAATAATCTCCTACTCTTTAAACTTATCAAGAACATCTCAATTGATTAAAAGTAAAATCTGCACTTCAATCAATTACTTATGTTGAGTTAAGTAGTTATAATTCCATATTATGATCATGAAGACTACTTCAAGTTCAACACCTTCCTTATAATCTTCTAGTTAACTTGGAGGTTCAAACATTACTCCTCTGGATTCACTTAGCTTAGGTTCAAGAAGGTGATTCCATTCTTCTAATGATCAACAAGGGTTTCTTAAAACATTTTATGGTAATTATTCCAATAAGTTATTTACATTATAATGAAACAAAGACTATTAGTATTCAATTGGTGTTATTAGTCCAGGAATAAGAGTTTGGTTTAACTAAACATGATCATCACCATTTAAAACACTAAGAACACATCATTACAAAAACCCTTAATCATCATATTCATCATTAAGTTTGTTGGAAGCTTAACTATAAACATGTTTAGCTTGATTAATTCATCACTAGGTGGAGTATACTTAATCACTATCATTATAACTATGAGATTATAGGGTTAAAACGTATGACATACCTTCAGAATTGAAGAACAATACACCAAAACCACAGGAACACAATCTAAGCTTCAAGAATGACTCCAACTCCCAATCAACAAGCTCCAAAATCCAAATGTAAAGCTCAAACACAAGTTGGAAGAAGGTAATTTTGATCTAGGGATGAAGGGGGATGATTATATTGGTGAAAACTCAGAGTTTTGGTCGTGCAAAATGAAAGACACAAGTTGTCTTTTTATAACAGCACAGTTCGTTACGTACGTTATCACAAGAGGATAACGTACGTTAACAGCTTTACGTACGCTACACGGAAAGTGTTACGTACGTAAGCTAAGTCCAGAGGCTACTGGACTGAAATACGAACATCGTTACGTACGTTACCTATCGAAGCATTACGTACGTAATGTAGGTCAACTAGATTGCCTCCAAAAGATCAGATATTCGAATCCTGTCCGGCCCCACACGCCGAAAGTTGAGATCGGATACGATTACACTGGTTACGTACGTAACAAGTACCCCTTTACATACGTAAAGGACTTAAAATAACGTACATTATGCTTGAGGATTAGCATACGTTAGACTCAGGTTTAGTAGCTCAAAAACGTATTAATCTATGCGACGTTGAGAATCCAATTATAGTGCGAGTGATCGTTATTATTATGTCTATTTATGATATATTCCAACATCAATAACAATAGACAAATGCAACAAGACTACAGCAGTATTTGAATTATCCGAATGATACAACAGTAAGTAAGAATTTCCGTCGGATATTACATACTCCCCCCCTTAAAAGGGGTTTCGTCCTCGAAACTAAGGGGTAAACAATTCAGGATACCTCTCTTGAATGCTTCTCTCCGTCTCCCACGTGGATTCCTCGACCCCGTGTCGTGACCACTGAACCTTCAGTAGGGGAATCGTCTTATTATGCAGTTGTTTGATCCTCCTCTCAAGTATTCGTACGGGGCGCTCCTCATACGAATGATCCTCCGCTAAATCGATCTCATCGAACTGAAGTACATGACTCGGATCAGCAACGTATTTCCTTAACTGGGAGACATGGAACACGTTATGAATCCGGCTCAGGGCTGGTGGTAAAGCCAGGCAATAGGCTAAATCGCCTACTCGGTCCAAAACCTCAAACGGCCCGATATATCTCGGACTCAGCTTGCCTCTCTTCCCAAAACGAAAAACTCCTCGAGTAGGGGACACCTTCATTAGTACATGGTCGCCGACCTCGAACTCAAGCGGTCACCGGCGGTTGTCTGCGTAGGACTTCTGTCGGCTTTGAGCCGTCAACAAACGACTCCTAATCAGGGCGATCTTCTCATGGGCTGCTAACAACATATCGGGTTCCGTACGCAGGGTTTCAGATGGATCGTCCCAACACAGAGGGGATCTACAACGACGGCTATACAATGCTTCATAAGGTGCCATCTGAATCTAAGTGTGCCAGCTATTATTATAAGTGAATTCCACCAAGGGTAGTTGGGCCTCCCAATCATCCTTCCAATCGAGAACGCACGCCCTCAGCATATCCTCTAAAGTTTGGATAGTTCTCTCAGTCTGACCATCCGTCTGCGGGTGAAATGCTGTGCTGAAGTTCAAATGCGTACCCATCGCACGATGAACTGCTTTCCAAAAATGTGACATGAATCGCCCGTCACGATCTGATACAATACTCTTAGGGGTACCATGTAACCTTACAATTTCTTTGATAAATAGTTGGGCCAATCTCTCGGGTCCCCAAGTATCTTTAATCTCCAGAAAGTGGGCTGATTTGGTCAAACGATCCACAATCACCCAAATCGTATTCATCCCTCGACGACTCGTCGGCAGGCTGGTAATAAAATCCATCGATATGTCCTCCCATTTCCACTCGGGGATCGGAAGCGGTTTCAGCAATCCTGCGGGTCGCTGGTGCTCAATCTTAACTTGTTGACAGGTTAAACACCTCGAAACGAATTCTGCAACTTCACGTTTCATACTTCCCCACCAATAATATTGTTTCAAATCCTTATACATTTTGCTAGACCCCGGGTGGATAGAGTACGGGGTAGCATGAGCTTCTTTCAGGATAGAATTCCTTAACTCATCATCAGCGGGTACACAAACTCGGTTTCTGAAGCGTATCAATCCATCCTCGTGTATTACAAAGCTAAGAGCTTTTCCTTGAGTTATTTCATCGCGAACTCGAGATAAGAATGGGTCCGTAACTTGCTTCGATCTAATTATATCCTCAAGGGACGATGAAATCTCAAGTGTACAGAGTTTCCCTTGAATACGCTGTAACTAGACTTCAATTTCCGGCCTCACCAATTCTAACTGCAATACCCTCTGAGTTGTTAGGCGGGCAATCATCTGCTCCTGTACTGTTTTACGACTCAAAGCGTCAGCAACTACATTTGCTTTGCCCGGATGATAAAGGATCTCGATATCATAGTCTTTGATGAGTTCTAGCCACCTTCTCTGCCTCATGTTTAACTCCTTCTGAGTAAAAATGTATTTCAAGCTCTTGTGATCCGTAAAAATCGGCTGTAACTCCATACGAGATAATGGCCTTGATTTTTAAAGCAAACACCACGGCTGCGAGTTCTAAATCATGGGTAGGGTAGTTGACCTCGTAAGGTCATAGCTGTCTCGATGCATAGGAGATCACCTTCCCGTTTTGCATTAGTACACACCCAAGGCCCTGTTTAGATGCGTCACTATACACTACAAACCCTTCCGTTCCTTTCGGTAGGACTAAAATAGGTGCCGAAAACAACCGACTCTTAAGTTCATCAAAGCTCCGTTGACATGCCTCTGACCATAAATACTTCTTATCCTTCCTCAACAAATTAGTCATTGGTTGGGTAATTTTGGAAAAACCCTCCACGAACCATCGGTAATAACCTGCTAGTCCCAAGAAACTGCGTACTTCCTTAACGTTCTTTGGTGGTAACCAGTCTCGGATAGCTTCTGTCTTCTGTGGGTCTACTCGCACCCCATCAGCTGATATCACATGTCCGAGAAAGATAACTTCATTCATCCAGAACTCACATTTAGAAAATTTTCCATAAAGCTGCTCTCGCCTTAACGCCTCGAGAACTAGATGGAGATGACGCTCGTGCTCTTCATGGTCACGAGAATAGATCAGAATGTCGTCAATAAAAATGACTACAAAGCGATCCAGATAATTAATAAAGACTCGATTCATCAGCTCCATGAATACTGCCGGTGCATTCGCCAGTCCAAAAGGCATCACTATGAATTCATAATGCCCATAGCGAGTACGAAAAGCGGTCTTCGAGATATCAGACTCACGAATCCTCAACTGATGGTAACCAGACCTCAGGTCGATCTTAGAAAACACAGCAGCCCCTTGAAGCTGATCCAATAAATCATCAATACGCGGCAATGGGTATTTGTTCTTAATAGTTACCCTGTTCAGCTCACGATAATCAATACACAGACGTAGGGATCCGTCCTTCTTCCGTACAAATAGTACTGGTGCTCCCCAAGGGGACGCGCTAGGTCTAATGTATCCCTTCTCGGTCAAATCCTCAAGTTGGCTCTTCAGCTCCTGCATCTCAGTCGGAGCCATACGATACGGTGCTTTTGAAAGCGGGGACGTACCAGGCTCTAACTCAATATTGAACTCTACATCACGATGCGGAGGTAAGCCTGGCAACTCATCTGGAAATACGTCTGGGTAGTCTCGGACTACCGGAATATCGATCAATTCAACTGGTCGATCCATTGTCTTGGTCATGTAACACCAATAGCCAATACATCCTTGATTAAGCAGTTTCACCGTTTTCATAGCGCTGATGATTCTCCCGGAACGGCTGGGATTATCACCCTGGAAGGTACACTCAATACCATCGTCAGATGTGACGGTCCTTTGTTAAACTGCGGACACTAATTATGGCATCATGACGGTCCATCTAATCGATACCCAAGATCACATCATCTTTAGGTAAATCGACCACAATTAAATTTGACAACCACTCACGGTCGTTCATTCGAATCGAGCAGTCCTGAACTTCACGATTCCCAATAATTCTTCTACCATCGGGTAGACCAATTATATAAGGTTCACAATTGATAACATGCTCTAATTGCAAACGACTCAAAAAGAAGTAGATAAAAAGGAGTGTGAAGCACCAGTATCAAAAAGAACACAGACGGGATGAGATTGGATCTCGAGAGTACCTGCAATCATGCTGGCTTCGGGATCTTCAGCCCTCTTCATCTCGTAAACTCTAGGTTTTGCAGCCCCTGCACCAGATGTACCAGCTTGATTCCCACATCCCATCCCCTTGTTTGCCCCGGTAGTCTGATAAGAAGCGGATGGAGGTACTCGGTCCTGAACTGAAGACTGTACTGGAGCATGAGCTGCTGCGGGAATACGTACTGGTCCACTCCTACAATAACGAGCACGATGTCCGTTCTTCCAACAAGTATGGCATTACACGGCTGGCCTAGGACATTTCGAATTGATGTGCCCCTGGTCTCCACAATTATAGCACACAACAGATAGGCTGACCGCTCGAGGTTGCGATCCGGTTGGCTTCGATGCCGTAGGTTGCCGTTCAGAAGGATTTGGCACTGGTTGGGGTCTCTTGAATGTTCCCCGGTTCTTTGTCGGTAGTTGGTTCCTGAATTTCTTGTTGTTAGACTGCGGTTGCTTCTTGGAAATTTCCTTCACGGTCAATTTGTACTCCAGAGCTTTCTCTATGAACTCCGGTAGGGTCACACAATGATGGTTCAACAGCTGCATCCTCATTCGGGGTTTAAGCCTTTTGAGAAAGTATTTGATCTTATCAGCTTCTGTGTGGATAATCGTCGCGGCAAAAGGGAGAAGTGCCTGGAATTTCTCGGCGATAGATAGTACGTCATTATCTTCGGACGGTTCCGGATTCAGCAATTCTGATAGTTTGGCCTCGCGGAGAGGACCTGGATAGGAACGATCTAGCATGAGATTTTTAAATTCTTCCCAAGTACATACGCCATCAGCTGGCCTCACCGAAAGCCACCAAGTGTGGGCGCCCTTGCCCAAGTAGTAAGCTGCTACGGAGACGCGATTCTCTGCTGGACAGTCTACCATATCGAACAATTTCTCGAACTGTTCGATCCAATGCAAGATATCAGCCGGCTCAGAGGAACCTTCAAAAATCGGGGGTCGTTGGCGCGAGATGTCGCTGATGATCCGATTCACCGGCCCGCCATGTACAGGAGGTGGCCCCTGATGCTGGTCGGTAGCAGCTCTCTGCATAGTTTCCATCAACTGACCCATTTGGGTCATCTGAGCCATCATGCCCTGCATTACAGTGTAAGGATCGACACGAGCATCTTCGCGTCCATTGTGGTGCGATTGGTCCCTAGAAGGCGAATCACTGCCTGCGGAACTATGCTCTGCGTTCGCACGTCTGTTAGCTCGCGGTATTGGGATTCGGCCCCTTCCGCGGCCTCGTCCCCCTCTGCCATGGCCTCTCAAATTTCTTTCCATACTGAAAGAATCAATTTGTAATGATAATCATAAGTACAGTTCATGATACCAATCAGAATTTATGTTAAGTTAATGGCAGTAAGAAATTACATATTCAAGAAAATAGTTCGTAATGAATTATCGTCACTACGAGAGTCACACAGAATATCATATCGACGTTTGAGTCGAATGATTTCAATCATATAATCAATCCAGAATTTTATTTGAATCATCAATCAGATAATTCCTGCCACAAACCCTTAAAATGCCAAGATCAACAAGGAGATCTATTCAGAGATCAATATCATGTCAGTAATTTATTCATGGTTCATAAAGTACGTACCGCATTTGGCTCGTAGGATCAGGCGCTCGCACGGGTCACACGTGACACGAAGGTCTATTGATACTAGTTCAATACACAAAGACTCAAAAGAAAGAAAACGACCTCTAGCAAATCTCCGATACCATCTTCTGTAACACCCCGATAAGGCGGCCATTACAGTGCCGTGGACCCCACACTGGGATCCACCAGGCGATACCCAAAGTACAGATTAAATACACAATACATGTGATACCGAACCACAAAACATAGTACTTACTCCGATCTGGAGTTTACAGCAGTATGGCCTACGGCCTTATTACACACGGGATCAAAAAATGTAAGTATAATCCATATGGAGATGAAATATACCTTAAATAACAATACATTTGTTCAAACTTAAAATAAAGCGGAAAGATAACATTACACGGTACGAACATGACCGGACACGAAAGACTTGGGGCCCCCGAACTAGTATCCTTCGAACCCTTCGTCATCACCTTGATCTTCCCGTGCCTTGCCTTTTCCTCGACCTAAAATACAAAACAAGTATTTCGCCCAACACAGGGTCAGATATATATGATAAATGATTCTCAAGATATTATACAATTCACGTATATAAGATTTCAAGAATAACGCCCCGACTAACGAACATACCCCTCGGGCGTATGAACGCTCAGTCACAAAACGTCGAACACATCCAAGTATAAAAATGGACTGTGAACGACTAAGATAGTACGGCTCAACAGGGACATCACAGTACGCCCGATCCGAATATGTGTCAGTGCACATGTCCACCCTGTATACGGAATCCAGGATATACGTGGGACAATGTACCTAATTAGCCTCAACGAACTACGTCTCGTGTGCACAGCCCTTCACGGAAAATATTCACGCATGACTATGTATGTGCCCGGCTAAAAATCCTACACAATATCCAATCGGAACGTAGATATGACTCCGGATATGTCACGATGCAACATGACAACAAATTCAATAATTCACAAATCCGATTAAGGATCGAGGACTCACCGAAATGACAACAAGATCAACAATATCAAGGGTCCAAAAGTAACGAACTTGGGAATACAATCCCACGATGAAAATGGGACATCATTAAGAACAACCTCAAGTCACAAGACACAAGTTTATAAGTGTTTCATATACACGAAATGCATAATCATCATAAGAATCCACACATCATTATAACCAAGCAAGATAACTTGCCTCAATACGGAGGCGAGTAAGGTCCTTCTTTGTCGAACGAACAGCCGGCCCTCGATTCAAAATCGGTTACTCGGACAATCAGCCTTGAATGAAGTATATTTTACTCAATAATATGTTCATATGAGTAGTTCAACTTTAAGATGTTGAGGGTTACTCCAAGAACCTTATTCAATACCATTCTATTCTTACAATTGATTACAAGATGTTTACGAAATGTTTGCTGGATTAAGATGTGTTAAACAATAATCTCCTACTCTTTAAACTTATCAAGAACATCTCAATTGATTAAAAGTAAAATCTGCACTTCAATCAATTACTTATGTTGAGTTAAGTAGTTATAATTCCATATTATGATCATGAAGACTACTGCAAGTTCAACACCTTCCTTATAGTCTTCTAGTTAACTTGGAGGTTCAAACATTACTCCTCTGGATTCACTTAGCTTAGGTTCAAGAAGGTGATTCCATTCTTCTAATGATCAACAAGGGTTTCTTAAAACATTTTATGGTAATTATTCCAATAAGTTATTTACATTATAATGAAACAAAGACTATTAGTATTCAATTGGTGTTATTAGTCCAGGAATAAGAGTTTGGTTTAACTAAACATGATCATCACCATTTAAAACACTAAGAACATATCATTACAAAAACCCTTAATCATCATATTAATCATTAAGTTTGTTGGAAGCTTAACTATAAACATGTTTAGCTTGATTAATTCATCACTAGGTGGAGTATACTTAATCACTATCATTATAACTATGAGATTATAGGGTTAAAACGTATGACATACCTTCAGAATTGAAGAACAATACACCAAAACCACATGAACACAATCTAAGCTTCAAGAATGACTCCAACTCCCAAACAAGAAGCTCCAAAATCCAAATGTAAAGCTCAAACACAAGTTGGAAGAAGGTAATTTTGATCTAGGGATGAAGGGGGATGATTATATTGGTGAAAACTCAGAGTTTTGGTCGTGCAAAATGAAAGACACAAGTTGTCTTTTTATAATAAAGATTCGTTAAATGCGTTATCATAAGAGGATAACGTGCGTTAATGACTTTACGTGCGCTACATGGAAAGTGTTACGTCGTAAGCTAAGTCGAGGCTCCGGGTGAAATACGAACATCGTTACATACGTTACCTATCGAAGCATTACGTACGTAATGTAGGTCAACTAGATTGCCTCCAAAAGATCAGATATTCGAATCCTGTCCGGCCCCACACGCCGAAAGTTGAGATCGGATACGATTACACTGGTTACGTACGTAACAAGTACCCCTTTACGTACGTAAAGGACTTAAAATAACGTACGTTATGCTTGAGGATTAGCGTACGTTAGACTCAGGTTTAGTAGCTCAAAAACGTATTAATCTATGCGACGTTGAGAATCCAATTATAGTGCGAGTGATCGTTATTATTATGTCTATTTATGATATATTCCAACATCAATAACAATACACAAATGCAACAAGACTACAACAGTATTTGAATTATCCGAATGATACAACAGTAAGTAAGAATTTCCGTCGGATATTACATCAAGCGCCTAGTGAATATTTAGCTTTGGGAGGTCGTCTATGTGACAAAGTCCCTTGACCTCCTTATGACGTCTTAGACCATTATCAGAGATCGGACTATGACTTTTGCCACGACCTTTGGTTTAATAACCGTAGCATTGGGCGTTTGTCGGACCGTCCTTATAACCTTGGCCTTTGAGCTAAAAGCTCTCATGCTTGGTGACGTGCTACCTTATCTCTTATCTGGGCTAGATATGTCCTTAGCTGGGGTTTAATACCCGGATCACACCATAATCGCGATTATACCCTAAGTCTACGACCCAGTCACCTCAGGATCACTCCGTTCTTCGGCTTCAAGGGAATAGGAAACGACGGTAGCCTTGTTCATGAACCGCAGCCGTGCTGCACGATCCAAGACTTGGTCTAACCGTCCTTGACACAAGTTCGGGACTCTAGAGGTGGCCCTTACAACTCAAGAGGTGGGCCCCGGATCTTTGATCGGCCCTCTGTTTCGTATGGGCTCAAGAGGTGGCCCCCGTCCGTTGACGTGGCACTTTGTCCCGATAGAATTAGAGGCAGTTCTATCCGTGGCACTTTGTTTGTGAGACACTTAGTTCCCGGTTAGACGTGATTGTAAGTTTGTCACATTTTCGGTGCATACACATCATACAATCAGATTCATACATTCAATTAATTACGGTACTTAGTGTAATTCGATTATATGATTGTGATTTTGAGTTTATTCGTGGCACGAGATTATGGTTTGGTTGTTGACATATATTTAAGATATAATTGTGATTATTAATTTCAGATTTGGTAAATTTTCAATCTTTAATTTTTGAATTAAAATTCCCAAAATTATGGTCCCGCCCATAATTCTTGCGAAGTGGGTTATTATACCCGTAAATTTTAATTTTCGTCACGGATGGTGACGAAACTTACAGGAGAGTTCATGTTGAACTTGGAGATTAAGTGTTGGGTAAATTTCCAGAATTTCGGTTTCTGACCGATTTTTCCAAAATTTTCGTTTTGCCCCAAAACTTTTTAAAATATCGTTTTGACCCAAGTTTACTTCGATTGTTATAAGATTTTTCAGATATCATACTTACCTTTTTTAAAATTTAATATTGTGGTCCAGAGTCTTGAAATTTCGTCTTAGATTTCAATTTTATTGTAATTTGCTATTTGACCCCAATTTTATTGATTATTACATTTTGGCCCCAAATCTCAAATCGACTTCCGATCTCTACAAAATTTTAAGGTCAGAATATTTATTCTTATATAAGTCATTACTTCAGTCCAGAAGGTGAAATTTTTGCCTTGGCTCCGGATTTTTTGGGGATTTTACTATTTTGACCCCTTAATTTATCATAATTGCAATTTTTAGTCCGTAGACACCAGGAATGGATCCGATCACTATGAAACTTTAAGGGCAGAAGCTAAACATGTTATTATATCCTTTTTGATGTTCCAAACTGAAATTACACGAATTTCAATTAGTTGTTTCACATCTTGTAGATTTTACACAATTTCCGTGTTTTGACGATTTTGGCCCGTTGGCTTGGAAAACGGTTCCCGTTTCTTATAAAATTTTAAGGGTAGGTGATTAATAAGTAAGTATGTTGTATTTTATGTCCTTAAGTCAGATTACATCTTTTAAGCAATAATTTTCCTAATTATCTTTACCTTCACTTAGTTCGTATCTTAAGCTTGTTTTAACCGTTCTATCTTTGTTAGGCCATGATTTAAGCATCCAACTACACATGCACATTCATATAAACAAAATACACTTCTTAAAAATCAATTTTCAGAATAAAATAGATAGCAATCATGTTTGGTTGGTAAGATATTTATGCATTTCATTCTAGTCATCAAATCGGTAATTTCACATGCAACAAGTTACTAACTAATTTGCATGCTAATGATATATGATGAATAAACTATATAACTACATAGAAAGGACATTCATTGTATCATTATTATTAATTTTCTTTGAAAGTAACTTACATATAAAAGTTTTAAAAAGAAAATATTTTACCCACCTCGTTCTTTGTCGGTAGAAGTTGATTCTAGCTCTCATAGGTTGAAAAAGGACCTCTCTTCCTCCTCCTCTACATTTCAGCCCATGTATCATCCCACCATGTATAATTATTTTGATTGCATGTTAGGTTTTAAGTTAGAAAGAGAAGAATAAATAAGTTAAAAAAACAAATGTATGAAGTGTAGTTCTTACCTCCACTCTTGTTTCTTCTTCTTTCTTCCTTCCTTCCTTCTTCTGTCTTGCTCACATTTTTGTCTCTCTCTCTCTCTCTCTCTATCTAAATCTCAAATTTTTTGTTTGTGTTGGGAGAATGGGAGTGTGTTGGGTGATGTATGTATTTAAGAGGGGTGTAAAGTAGCTTGGGAAGTTGGAGGTGTAAAGAAAACTAGTGACATGTGGCTAAGGTGTCTTAGGATAGTGCCTTGCATGGGGGACATGAAGACTCTAGGTGTCTTATATTCCTCCTTATGGCCTCCCCGTGTGTGTGTGTGTGTGTGTATGTTTATGTGAGTTAATATATATTTTTTTTTGTATTTTAGGTGTATATAGATATATATTAAGTATTTGTTTAATAAAGTGGGCTATGTGATTAGATTGGGCTTTAAGTTGTATTTTTAAGTCTTATAGATTTTATAGGTTGGGCTTGACTTATTAGGTTTGACAAGTAGTCCATTAGATAGATATCATTTATTTATTTAATTAATTATACTGTTTGACATATGAATTTCAAAATTGATAAATTGAGTAAAATAAATGGTAAACTTACATTATATTGTGCTATATAACAATTGTTACTCAATCATATTACAATAGGATATGTCGTACATATACTAACTATCAAATTTATGGGGTTCTACATCCTCCCCTCCTTAAGAGAATTTGGTCCCCAAATTCCCTCTAAAATAGTTCGGGGTAGGATTTCTTCATCTCTTCTTCAGTTTCCCACGTGGCGTCTTCTTCTCTGTTGTGCTTCGACCATATGACTTTGACTAACGGAATTTTCTTATTTCTCAGCTCACGTACTTGTTGATCTATGATTCTGATCGGCTTCTCGATGTAGGTTATATCTTCTTTGATTGGTGGCATGTCATGAGTGATGACATGCTCAGGATCCGGATGGTATTTCTTCAATATTGATACATGTAACACGTTGTGCATTCCGGCAAGCTCGGTTGGTCGCTCGAGACGATACGCCAAATTTCCAATTCGCTCTAGTATCGTGAAAGGTCCGACGTATCTGGGGCTAAGCTTTCCTCCTTTCCTTGAGTTGATTAATCCCTTACGTGGTGATAAGCGAAGGAATACTTTGTCGCCCTTGTTGAACTCTAAATCTTTTCTCCTCTGGTCTGCATAACTCTTCTGCCGGCTTTGAGCAGTACGAATACGATCTCGAATGACTCGAACTTTGTCCATGGCATTTTCTACTAGATCAACTCTTGCTATCGAGTCTCGGTTCTGCTTGCTCTTTGGTGTCCATCGGTCGTCAATCTCCCAATGTATTGGCGATCGACACTTTCTTCCGTATAATGCTTCATATGGAGCCATTCCGATAGTTGCCTGATAACTGTTGTTGTACGCAAACTCGGCTAAGGGTAGGTGCTGACTCCAACCCTTTTGAAAATCCAGCACGTTACTACCGCAAATTCATAAAAGACTTCTCAAAAATTGCAGGACCACTCACAAGACTAACGCAGAAACACGTTAAATTTTAGTGGAACGATAAGTGTGAGACAAGTTTCCAAGAACTAAAGAGAAAACTCACCATCGCACCTGTTCTAACACTTCCTGAAGGGAGTGAAGGATTTGTGGTATATAGCGATGCTTCAAAGGAAGGATTAGGATCTGTGTTGATGCAAAACAGCAAGGTTGTGGCTTATGCATCCCGAAAGCTAAAAATCCACGAGATGAATTATTCGACCCATGACCTTGAACTCGCTGCGATAGTATTCTCATTAAAGAAATGGAGGCACAACCTCTATGGAGCTACATTCACTATCTTCACCGACCACAAGAGTCTCAAATATATGTTCTCTCAAAAGGATTTGAACCTAAGACAGAGACGGTGGATAAAACTTCTTGAAGATTATAACTTCACCATTCAACATCATCCGGGCAAGGCCAACGTCATCGCAGATGCCCTGAGTAGGAAAACCAGTGTAGCTAGACTTATGGTAAGAGAATGGAACGCCTTGAGAGAAATAGTCCAATGGAACCCAAAGCAGGCTAAGACACATGTTCTATGTGCTAATTTATTAGCAAAGCCGGACCTACTTAAGGAGATTCAAGAAGCACATATTCATGATGGGAAGCTGTGTAAACTTAAGGAAAGAATCGCAGAAGGCGAGAAATCTGAGTTCAGCATGTCGGACGATGGAATACTAAGATTCAAGCACCGTACATGCATTCCCAATAATGACGAACTCAAGAAGAAAATTCTATCAGATGCTCACTGCTCTCGGTATACAATTCACCCAGGCAGTAATAAGATGTATAAGGATCTGAAGAAATACTACTGGTGGGTGAACATAAAGAACCAAGTAGCAGAATTCGTAGCAAGATGTTTGACTTGCCAAAGAGTGAAGGCTGAACACCACAGACCATCAGGATTGCTACAACCGCTCGACATTCCCGAATGGAAATGGGAACTAGTCACGATGGACTTCGTGACAGATCTACCAACAACCAGCGGAGGATATAACACGATCTGGGTAGTAGTGGATAGACTTACAAAGTCAGCTTATTTCCTACCCGTAAGGAAGAATGACAGTCTACAGAAGCTAGCAAGGACGTACATACGAGAAATCATTAGACTGCACGGTGTACCTGTAGACATTGTGTCAGATCGAGATCCCAGATTTGTCTCTAGATTTTGGAAGAGTCTTCATCAAGAACTTGGGAAAAAATTGAGTTTTAGCACTGAGGCACACCCTCAGACGGACGGACAATCCGAGAGAATGATCCAAATCCTTGAGGATATGTTACGAACATGCGCGCTAGATTTTCAAAAGGGTTGGAGTCACCACCTACCCTTAGCCGAGTTTCCGTACAACAATAGTTATCAGGTAACTATCGGAATGGCTCCATATGAATCATTATATGGAAAAAAGTGTCGATCACCAATACATTACGAGATTGACGACCGATGGACACCAAAGAGCAAGCGGAACTGAGACTCGATAGCAAGAGTTGACCTAGTAGAAGATGCCATGGACAAAGTTCGAGTCATTCGAGATCGTATTCGTACTGCTCAAAGCCGGCAGAAGAGTTATGCAGACCAGAGGAGAAAAGATTTAGAGTTCAACAAGGGAGACAAAGTATTCCTTCGCTTATCACCACGTAAAGGATTAATCAACTCAAGGAAAGGAGTAAAGTTTTGCCCCAGATACGTCGGACCTTTCACGATACTAGAGCGAATTAGAAATTTGCCGTATCGTCTCGAGCTACCAACCGAGCTTGCCGGAATGCACAACGTGTTCCATGTCTCAAGATTGAATAAATACCATCCGGATCCTGAGCATGTCATCACTCATGACATGCCACCAATCAAAGAAGATCTAACCTACATCGAGAAGCTGATCAGAATCGTAGATCAACAAGTACGCGAGCTGAGAAACAAGAAGATTTCGTTAGTAAAAGTCATTTGGTCTAAGCACAACAGAGAAGAAGACGCCACATGGGAAACTGAAGAAAAGATGAAGAAATCTTACCCCGAACTATTTTAGAGGGAATTTGGGGACCAAATTCTCTTAAGGAGGGAAGGATGTAGAACCCCATAAATTTGATAGTTAGTATATGTACGACATATCCTATTCTAATATGATTGAGTAACAATTGCTATATAGCACAATATAATGTAAGTTTACCATTTATTTTACTCAATTTATCAATTTTGAAATTCATATGTCAAACCGTATAATTAATTAAATAGGAAAATGATATCTATCTAATGGACTACTTGTCAAACCTAATAAGTCAAGCCCAACCTATAAAATCTATAAGACTAAAAAATACAACTTAAAGCCCAATCTAATCACCTAGCCCACTTTATTAAATAAACACTTAATATCTATATCTATATACACCTAAAATACAAAAAAATATATATAATAACACACACACACACACACATGGGGAGGCCATAAGGAGGAATATAAGACACCTAGAGTCTTCATATCTGTAATACCCGAGATTCTCAGTTCCGGTTATTTTTGAATTTTTGTCGATTGCGTTCATTTTGTTCTGTTGGCGATTTCTTGAGATTTTCCCGTATGTTGGGTACGGCACGATGTACCGTGTTGTGGTGTTCGTCGGGTACGACATATCATTGCGCAAGTCGAGCTAATAGTATGTCTTGCTTTGTTATGTGTTCGTTTTCGATTTGGATCATTTGTTGAGAATTTGTCCCTTTGGCGTTGTACTCAAGACTTCATGATAATTTGGAAAATCGTTCACTGTAATCCGAGACGTCAAGTCTTGGGGACTTAGGCGTGCGATTGATTTGGTCCCGAGAACTATTTAGACATTATTGTTTTCAGATCATGATGGATAGTTCATATCCCGAGTTGTTTACCCTTAGTTTCGAGGGCGAAGCTCTTTTTAAGGGGAAGGGTATGTAATACCTGGTTGTAATTCGATCATTATCATTCAGTAACTTCATTCGGTAATTTTTATTTTTGGCGGAAGTCCATATTAGAGACTCTGTTGTTACCTTCTCGTCATTCCGAGAATGATTAATTCTACACTTTTTGTCATCCGAGTTTGTCTCGGTGTCGTTCTGTTGAATTCCGTGTTCTTTAGCGACTTTTCCACGTATGAGTTCGACTTTGTTAAATCACCATTAATTTTCGGAAACTCCAAAAATTCTGAATCTTTGCAATATTATAAAGCATCGAGTTAGCTTTCCAATGGTTCAAACGGTGAGTCAATCAGAGTCCGGGCGAGGGAGTTACGGTCGAAATAGCTAAGTCACTTTCATTTTCCAGTTCTGGCCGAGCACTCTGTACCTTGTGCCGCGACACATGCCGGCAGGGCTGTGGCACACTGCCGAGTCACTGCCGGCAGATTTGGCCCTGTGCCGCGGCACACTTCGGCTGGGCCGCGGCACACTGTGCAATCAGCCTATTTAAGGCGAGCAGGCGTTTTTCTCCAGCCATTTCTCACTCGATTTCTTCCCTTCCGCGGCTGGAGCTTGGTTAATAATGGAGAGATGTTGTTGGACAATAAATCCATGAAGTCTTGGAGTTCATATCATCAATCATCCATCCTATAACATCCTCCGATCTACCAAATCAGGTCAGATTTTCTAGAAATCTAGTTTTGGGGAATTTGGGTGTTTTGGTTGTTTTCGTCCGTTTAATCCGATTTAACTTGGTATTATGATGGATTGATGATTATTTAGATGTATTACATCTTTTCCCTTGTTATTCCATGGTTGGATCGTATCGATTCGTTGTTTTGGTCGAGTTCTTGATAGACGCCTTGAAGGTGTCCGGTAAAATGTCATAGAGGGGTTTTCGGGCGTTCTACGATTATTCTTCCTCGTATGATCGATGATTTATTGATTATATGTTGTTAGGGTCGAATTCTTGTGAAGAACTCGAGTCGTAACCCTTCCGTTCGTCGTTTTCTTCAAGCTTCTCGATCGTGGGTGTATTCATTTCCTTCGCCGGAGAATCGTAGGTGTTCGAGGTATCCCGACTGAGCCGTGATTGTAGGAGTGCCCGGTATCGATTATCGAGGCAAGTATATTGCCCATACATTACGTGTTTTGTGGATATAATGGTTGCTAAGTGTCGATATGTGCTAAATAAATATCTATAACCATTTTTCAAAAGAATCGGTATATTTACCATCATGGTTTTCGTAAAGGTGAACCGTGTGTGTCGGGAATTAATATGCTTAGTTGGATATATGTGCTAGTGACGAGTATAGGATCACCTTACTTTCGTGTGATGTCATTATGTATGATTATGGCATCGGTAAATGTACAGTGTAATTCTCTTGTGAAATTATGTGCTTGGAGTCACGTGGTTATGGATGAATATGTGAGTTGTGTGATATTGGTTGTGTTATTCAGTGCTGTTGAAATCTTGTGCTTCCTTGTGAATTGATATAGTTCTGGGTCGTGAGTACGTGTTGGATAATATGGCCATTCTAGCAAGGTACCTCGACTATATATATTTTATGTGTTTGACCTTTGAGAGTTGTGGTTTTGAAATATGAGTTGTTACTCTTCCACCTGGGGATGGCATGTGGCCTATGGGGGCCGATACTAATGGGTACAGCCACGGAAGTGGACTTGGGTGCGTGTGTTGATGTTCTTCCACCTGGAGACGGTTCGACAGGACCTCTGGGGGCCGATACTAATGGGTACGGCCGTGGAAGTGGTTTCCCACCTGGGGACGGTCCGACGGGGCCTCTGGGGTCCGATACTAATGGGTATGGCCACGGGTTACCAAGTGTGGTTTCTGTGATATTGATGTTGATGTTTTGATGATTAATTGTGGTATGTCCGGAGTATCACAATGCTTTACGCTCGGGGTCAAGATACATTATATATTGAGTCTTGGTGTTTGGCTAGAATGGCATAAGAATAATGTGTTATGTGTAATGTGTCCTTGTAAGTGAATTGAAGTGGATGATCGGGTCGTGGACCCTGTGTTTTGTGACCGGAATGGTTGGGTCGTGGTCCCGTGTTTTGTTAAACGGATTTGTATTTTGGAAAATGAACTTTGGGGCTGTGACCCTAAATGGCTTTCGAGGAATTAAGAACTTTTCAATTTTTGATGTTTTCAAAACTCCCGAGATTTGGAAATGTTTTCAAAATGCTTACTTGCTTCGTTTCTGCTTTCAAGACTTGAACTATTTTTAACTAAATATATCTCGGGAAGTCTTTCGTTGTATTCTCAGAATGTGTTGTGTATGGCTCGTTTTTGCACTTTATACTTGCACTAGCGAAACAGTGGAGTTTTGCTAACCCCCGAGTAATCGGGGGGTGGATATCTGTATTGTGTCCAGGTACATGCAGGTTTTCGGGAGCAAGTCACAGGATCGGTATGAGGGATGATAAAAGACGAATGATACTAATCACACGAAGACCAGTTTTGGGTTAAGTTAGTCGAAGTCCATTGTATTGTCTTTTCCGCTGTCTTATTGTTCGTTGTGGTAAGTATTTTACCCTTGCGTGGGTATGAGTCTGGATGAGTTCAGGTATTTTTATTTGTAAGTCAGTGACGAAAGACCAAATCGGTCTATTGGTTCGTTATTTTGATTTGTCGGTATGTAATGTAATGTGTTGTTTTGATGTCTAGCCTGGTGGATCCTCACGGAGAGGGTCTGCGGCGTGTAATATTCCCGGTTCGATCTGGGGTGTTACATTTATGGTATCAGAGCTTAGGTTGCGGAAACATAGGCTGTCGGGTCCAGTCATGTATTGTTGGGTCTTGTCTTGTCAGATTGAGTCTGACTGATGTCGTGTCGCAACGCGTCGTCTGGGATGTCGGTCGTGATTAGTATCATGGTGCAACGATCATCTTCGTGCGATCTGTGGATGTAAGTCTCCCTACTACATGTTGTACCACGAGCTATACGAGCCTGTGTGATTCTGTGTTATGTAGTAGTATTTGAAGGTGCATCGTGAGTAAGTGACATATATTTATCGATTCTCGTTTTGGGCTAGAATGAAGAGTGATACTGCTAAATGTATCCTTGTATGAACTGTTTTTCTTGCAAGAGTAACAACCTTGGAATTTTAAGTTTTCGAAAGGCTTTCGGGGAGTCGTAATTTTTTTTTAAAATGTTCTCCAAGGGATGAAAATTTTCGATTTTTGTATGATGACCTCAAGGTCAAAATTTTTGAGACTTCATCTACCGATATTTCATTTTCATCTCATACTATAAGTTTTCAAAACACGAGTTTTTAACTCAAATAAGGTCTACAAAATATACTCAAGACGTGACTCTCGTTTGTAACTTTCCGGTTTCATGAATGTTTGTCAGAAGATGTGTATTGATGATACTCTCATTGTTGGGCAGTGGTGCCAGTTTTATGATTAAAATAGTAACGCGAATGTTGAGTCCATCGGTATGTATGTGTTGAGATAGTCCTCTTTATTGAGAAGTAAAATTTTCGTTTTTGTAGGATGATTTTCTTTTGATGGTGGCTTGTGAGATGTTATAATTATGTGAGTCGATGACATTTAGACTCGTATGTGGTTACTTATTTGTAGCATTCGAGTCTAGTATTACCTCATATATGTTTGCAATCGTGTTGTCGATTAGAGCAGTTAGCGCAGGCTTGGTACGAGGCTAACGTGCGCTAATGTGGCATGTTTAGCGCACGCTAATCTTTGTTGTAACGCGCTAATCAGCATGGGCAAAGGCTATGGAACCGCATTCTTAGCCGTCAGGTCTATGTTTTGCAGTCAATCATCTTCGACGGTATTCTATGTGTGTTGTCTAGCGATGCAACTGTTGTGTGGGAATAAGTGTTAGGACTTTTTGTAGCGCTAGGTGATAATTGATTTTGTTTAAATTATGTCTGTTGTGTGTGTGTTCGAAAACGCCACCCTGAAAATTTCATACAGTTTCGACGATTTGATTAATCGGCGGCTCTGTGCGTACTTTGAAAATTATTTAGAATTGGCGAGCCGGCCTCGGATTCTCAAATAAAACCTCGACGGTATTTGAAAGAGTTGTTTTAAAGTACATGTAGACATTTTGTAAAATATTACCGTCGTTGATTTTTGTGTAGTGTTGAGAGGATTTTCGAAAATGATTTTTGACGTATTGTTGTCTTTTCAAATAATCCGAGTACATGATTTCAGAAATCTTTCACATCATAAAATCTTTATTTTCAAAAATCAATACAATTTTTATTTTCAACAATATACTGTGGAAGATAAAGAATCTTACTCGATTTAAAACTTCAAACTTGGGTTTAGAAAAGTTTTCTATACTGAGTCAGTTATCGTGCGTGATCTTGAATCACCCTATAATGGTGATGTTTAAAAAAATATTGTTTTGCAAGTGATGTCAAATGAGACGGTTAAAGTCCGTCGTTTACGGGTTTTGATGAAACAAACCGAGGTACCAAAAATACTTTCAAGGTTTTATTTTGAATAGCGCACGAATCCAAGGATTTCCAAATGAAATCATTTAAAAGGATACCTCGTGGATTTTCTTATTTAGTTGTTATCAATTACCTTATGTGTTATGTCGTGCTGGGTTGGTACTTTAGCATATTATTAAAGTAGATGAGGAGATGAAATTTATGTATATTATTTTTGTCTTTGTAATTTCTATTCGAAACAGCAAACTTTGTACTCAATCATTTTGAATATCAATAAAATAGTTTGTTTGTCTTGAAAGATTACAACTCGTAATCTACTGTGTTTATGTATGATTACTTAAAATTGTTTGATAGGAATCTCAAGTTAGATAAACTTGATTGAAAAATAAGCTGTACGAACTAGTCTACGAACAGTTCATAGTTTCAGTTGTAAACTTAGAATACATTGTAAGATTGTGCCTGCGCGCCAATCATAAGCTTAAGTTGTAATAAATCTCAAACTGTATCGAACATGCCTGCGAGCAATTCATTATTGTAGACTAAGTCACTAAGTCAGACCTATTGACAAAAGACCAAGAAATCTGCCAGAAGTCATCGAAGAAGAATGCTTCATAAAGAAGGTTTTGACATCATCAAGAAGACTCGAAGAGTTGAAGTAAGTTAGTCTTGGCAAATTGTCAAAAAGGGGGAAAATTGTTGGGAAAAACAATAACCCTGTATCGAATCAGCCGGGATACCCGATCCCTGTATCGATTGTTATTTGTTATTGAGAAGGTTTTGACATATATGCCAAATATACAGTAAGGAAACTGTATCGAGGCTTCAAGGCTTTATCCTATATCGAAAACACACTCGAATCGGCATCGGTGAAGCTCGTCGATCTGACAAGAAGACTTGCAAAAGATCAAGTATGGAAAGCTGTCTCGATGCCTAAATACGGTCATCTTCCATACAGTTCACAAAAGGACAAGAAAAGAACACAAGTCAAGTCCCGTTGAACAAAGAAGTATTTAAATACTCTAGGATAAAGTATTTAAATACGCCGATCTTCGAATCTTGAGAATCCCGAAATCCGGATCATGTCATATTCCGTTGAAGGAAATCTTATTCAAACGGACATCTCAACGGATACTTTCTTGAGACTATATATATCCTTGAAGACATTGAAGATCGGTGACCTCAAGTAACATAACTCTCAAAGCTATCAAAGTTATCATCGAGCAAACATATCTCCGAGCATCCGCAAGTTAGAGCGAAAGAGATATACGGTGCTCAACATCAAGAACAACTATCATCACCAAGAACGTGATATTCAAAGTCTGCTGTTCTTACTCAGTTACCTACTTTTACCTCTGTGTAAAAACCGAGCTCTGTGTGAACTCAACAAGTTATTCGACTGTGTGGGACGAATAAGGCGAAGCTTTGGCTGTGTGTGAAGAAGCTAGTCAAGAAGGAAGCTTTAACCAATCTGTGTGAACGGTTAAAAGTAACGGTCTTTGTATCAATCAGTGTGAACGATACAAGGATAGGTTTGTTTATAATTACGTAGTTGTGTACGCAGAATTATATAATAAACTTTACTCCTGTGTGGAGGACCAGTGGACGTAGAGGGTTTACCTCGAACCACTTAAATTATTGTGTTATTTACCTTACGCTTTCTTGTTTGAAATAAGCGTGATATATTAAGTATACACCTAATACATCGTTCTTTGTATCCACGGCAATTAATCGTATCCAAGACTTCCGCTACGCACTCGTTTAGATTCCATACAGTTTGTTGTTTAAACGATTTTCCAAAGCGTATCCAGTATACTTAAGTGGCCAACAAGTGGTATCGGAGCGGTTGATTCTAAAAAGAATCAGTCGTATTTCTTTTTAACCGAATCGATTCAAATCACTTATTTTCAAAAGCAGTTTCTTTCATTCCTATATTATCGGTATGGATACTTCTATGATTAACAATGTCCCTATGTTCTCTATTAACGAATTTGGCACTGGAGAATTAGAATGGAAGCTCATCTTGCGGCAATGCACGAAGATATGATTTTTGTTATACGGGATGGTCCGATCAAGATCATGAAGGTCAATCCGGCCGCAGGATTGAGGGCCAAGCCCATCTTGAAATGCTCGAGAAAGAACGCGAGCAATGGACAACCGATGAAAGGAAGCGAGCCAATCTCGACAACGTGGCTAAGAACGCGTTATTTGTCACTCTTGACAAAGGCACGTTCTCAAAGGTAAAGAGATGCAAAAGCGACAAAGAAATCAGGATAAACTCAAGTTAATTTGTGAGGGAAGGCTCTCAAAAGAAAACAAGATTTCAAAACTTACTCGGCAATTTGAATCTTTTGAAATGAAACCAACGGAAACACTTGAGGAACTTGACCTCAGTTCTTGGTATTGTTGGTGAACTTGAAGCGTTGGGCAAGATTTACACCCAAAAGGAGAAGAACTTAAAAATTTTCAGATCTCTCCCGGCCGATGGGACATTAAGACCACAACTATGCGTGTATCCTGTAATCTTAATGAAATATCCACTTTTGATCTCTTCTCGACCTTAAAGCATTTGAGTATGACATTGTGAAGAGAGAAAGTCAAGAATCTCCTTCAAAAGTCACAGCTCTCATTCTTGTATCGAGCAAATCGACACAGCATGCCTAGCTCGTCGGCCGGTCACAAGAGCGGCGCGATGTGACGACATCCTGTCACAAGATGAAATGGCGTTTCTAATGCATAAATTCAAAAGTTCATTAAACGATGCTGGAAAGACTCCCTACGAGCCCAAACACATCAACAAGGTAAATCTGAAACATCATCTGGTGATGCTAACTGTGTTATAAGCTGCGAAACCAGGCCATTATGCAAACAAATGTCCTCATCCCAAAGTCCAAAGATTGCCTGAGGCCGAGCAGCAAGAGAGAGATGAAAGAAGACGTGCTTGGAAAGACAAGCTCAAGGCCCTGATTGGAGAATCAGAAGCCTCCCCCACACCATCCAAATCAGCAGAATGTCTTCAGGTGGTCACTGAAAGTGATTCATCTGACGATGAGTTCGATGATAAAGCATACATGTGCTTTATGGCCAAAGATGTTCCAGAAGGTGAAGACAGCGACGATGAGGTAAGTTCAACCTCAGTTATTCCACCTAATGCATCTCATACTTTCGAAAATATGATGAATGAATTCAAAAACATTCAAAAGGCCCATGAGACTTTAAAAACTGAGAATATACAGCTTCAATTAACAAATCTAGAGCTGAAAGATGAGAATGACTTGCTGAAGATAAACTATGAAAATATGTCTCTTGACTGTGAAACCAGCAAGGTCGATTTTGAAAAACTCATGGAGAGCAATCATCAACTTGCTCATGAACTAAATGAGGTTAAAACCCATAATGAGAGCAAGACAAATGATTTGGTTCTACTACAAACCAAAATTACAACTCTCGAGAAGCGAGAAACTGAACTTGAGACCATTCTGAAGTCTTTTGAAAAATCGTCCAAAAGAATGGAAGAAATTCTGAGCACTGGGCAACATGCTCATGATAAAAGTGGCTTAGGATACAGCTCATGTTCGAATAAAGGTAAAACTAGTACTGTGTTCGTCAAGAGTGTGGAACACATTCCTGAATCAGAAGATACTCCTAGTCCCATAAAGGAACCTGCTGTACCGAGAAAACCGAAGGCTGCCATTCCGCCTCCACAACTCTACTATTCGAGACAGTGGAACCAACAACCACTCAGAAGGCGTAATCTAAAGCATGCTCCACAAGCATATCATCAAAGCCGGCAGTCATTCAGAAAGAAGACGGTATCCAACCACCAAAGGCCCGCACAGCAGTACACTCAGTACAGTGCGCCTAGGTATTGGATACAGGAGCCCCGTTATCCCTCAAGACAGCAGATGCCAGTTCAGTATCAACAACAGCGTTGGGAATCCAACTGGAGACCCAGAAGACAAGCTGTTAGGCCCAGGAAAATGGCTCCACCTCCTAGACGGCACTCGTACTGGAATAATAATAATAACCCTGATTTTTACATGCATAGTATTTATCATGATTATAACAACTACGGATATGCCCCCCGTAGATATCGCAATACTGTACCGAGTACATCCTACAGTAAACCAATTCTTTGTCGGGAAAATCTGGGTACCTAAAGGAACTAACATATATGGACCCAAAATCAAAGGGGACCTAAATCTACCTAATTTCTTTGTTACGGGACATTCTAGAGGAGGATACAGTACTTCGATAGTGGATGCTCTCGTCACATGACTGGAGATAGGAGCAAGCTATCTGATTTTGTAGAAGGTCGCGGTCCAAAAGTTCGCTTCGGTGATAAGTCTAAAGGAAGAACAAGAGGAAAGGAAACCTACTTGTCGGGAAATTCAAGGTCACCGATGTTGCATATGTTGAAGGCTTACAGTATAATCTACTTAGTATTAGCCGATTACGTGATAAACAGTTCTCGGTGAAGTTCTATATAGATCATTTGTAGAGTCAAGAACACCCAAACCAAGGAAGTTGTGCTTACGGGAAGCGGAGCGAGTAATATGTACATTCTTGTTTGGAAGCCTATGAGCTCCTCAATTCCATGTTTTGTTGCCAAAGGCACTGCGGATCTTAGTGGCTATGGCACAAGAGGATGTCTCACGTCAACTTCAAGGCGATCAACAAGCTTTCAAGACAGGTATGGTTAGAGGTTTGCGGATGTGTCATTCAAGAAGGACGGCGTCTGCGGTCCATGCCGTAAAGGCAAGCAAATCAAGTCAACCACGAAAAGCAAATCCTACCTTTCAACCCAAAGAGTGTTGGAAATGCTACACATGGATCTCTACGGTCCTGTAGACCCGGTAAGTTTGGGAGGTAAGAAATATTGCATGGCCGTTGTTGATGATTATTCCGGGTATGCTTGGGACGATCTTTCTTAGCAAGAAGAAGGAAACAACATCTAGGCTGCCGAGCTCTGAGGAAGTTGCGAATGAAAAAGCATCGAGTATCGTGTGCATTCGTTCAGGAGTCTTGAATTTACTAACCGCTTTATAGAGCAATCTTGTTCGGAGAATGGAATACGGCCACGAGTACTCAGTGCCGTACACCTCAACAAAATGGTGTTGCGAGCGAAAGAATAGGACGTTGAAAGAAGCAACAAGGACAATGATTGCCGCAAGCAAATTGCCACAGCGTTTAAGGGTGAAGCAACCAATACACGTGCTACACTCAAAACATTGTATCATCAACAAGCACCACAACAAAGCGACTTACGAGGTATGGAATAACAAAACTCCATTAGTTTCGTACTTTCACATTTTGGATGCGGGTGTTATGTTTTGAACAATGGGAAGGACCAACTTAGAACCTTTGATGAAAAATCGGATGAAGGAATATTCGTAGGATACTCCTCCGTCAAGAAAGCTTTAATCTTTAATAAAAGGAGGTGACGATCGAGGAATCGATTCATGTAGTGTTCGACGAACCACACCATGACCCTACGGGAGTAGATGATATCACTCGGGACATTCACCATCTATCTATCTTGGATCCACCTACACCCATAGAACTGTAGTTGATTTAGAAATCAACCCCCTTGGTGTAAGAATCGATGTGGATGAAGCCGACGCTATTCAAGTGAAAGTGTACCCACGAAACTTTCGTCTGATGCGGGATCTGAACTAGAACCCGACCGAAGATGGTTGAGAGATCACCCGCAAGAGCTGATCATTGGAAACATTAATGCCGGTGTTTCTACTCGTAGGAGAATACATAGTACACAAGGAAATGTACTTTGTGCACAAGAAGAATCTAATGCTGAAGTCTCACAGTTTCCTGAATGGAAATCTCAATCCGAACTTAGGAGACTCAATATGTGCACTATCGCTGTATTCTTAGCCCAGTCCGAACCTGTTTCGACCATAGACGCTCTTAACAACTCTCATTGGATAACATCTATGGAAGAAGAGCTTAACGGTTTCGAAAGAAATAATGTATGGTATCTTGTACCCAGACCGACACACCAATCGGTTATAGGAACCAAATGGGTATTTCGAAACAAAAAGGATGGAAATGGACTTATCATAAGGAACAAATCCAGACTAGTAGCACAAGGCTATTGTCAGGAAGAAGGAATCGACTATGATGAAACCTTCGCCCCTGTAGCAAGACTAGAAGCCATTAGGATATTTTTAGCCTTTGCCGCCCATAAGAGTTTTATCGTATACCAAATGGACGTCAAGAGTGCTTTCCTGAATGGAGAGCTTACAGAAGAAGTTTATGTTGAACAACCACCAGGGTTTGCCAACACAGACGGTATCGATCTAGTTTACAGGCTAAGGAAAGCCCTGTACGGACTTAAACAAGCCCCCAGAGCCTGGTACGAAACCCTGTCCCAGTATCTAACCAACAACGGATTTGAGAAAGGTGCTGTCGACAAAACCTTGTTCAAGATACATGAAGGTGATGACCTTCTAATGGTACAAATCTATGTCGATGATATTATTTTTGGTTCAACTAACATTGCTCTATGTCAGAGGTTCTCACATCTCATGCAAAGCAAATTTGAAATGAGTATGATGGGGGAACTTAGTTATTTCCTAGGTTTGCAGGTAAAGCAGTTGCCTACAGGTATATTCATCAACCAGGAGAAATACAAAGAAGGAGCTTCTCAACAAATTTGGAATGAACAATTCCAAATCTTCGCTAACCCCATGAGCACTTCCGTGCAAATTAGTCTTGATGAAGCCGTAAAGCGTTTGACCAATCACTCTACAGAAGCTCATCGGTTCGCTCCTGTACCTAACAGCTAGCGAGCCCGATATCTAGTTTCTTTGTTGGAGTGTGTGCGAGATACCAAGTTGCACCTAAGGAATCACACTTCAATACGGCTAAACGAATCTGAAATACGTTAAAGGAACAGTCGATGCGGGGCCTGTGGTATCCTAAGGAAGGCGGATTCGATTTAGTTGAATCTGACAACTCGGATCTCGGAGAACCAAGCTAGATAGGAAGAGTACAAGCGGAACTTGTCACTTTCTCGGACCTAGACTCGTATCTTGGTTCGGTAAGAAGCAATTGGCAAATTCTCTTTCCACGGCTGAATCAGTACTATCTTTCTTTGGTAGTCTTTGTATGCGAATCCTTTGGATGCAGCAACAACTGTCAGATTATGGAATCGATGCTAGAGAGACTCCAATCATGTGTGATAGCACGAGTGCAATTGCAATCACGCACAATCCTGTTTTGCACTCGCGCACTAAGCATATCAACATGAAGCATCATTTTATCAGAAATCATGTCGAGAACAAGGATGTTCGCCTGGAAAAAGTTCATACAAACATCCAGCTGGCCGACATTTTCACCAAGCCTCTTGACACAGCAAGATTCAACATGCTAAGAACAGAATTGGGGATACTACAGCCAGACTCCCTGTAAGTAAATTTACTGTTTTTACACAACAATTGAGGAGGAATGCTGTAAGACCCGTGAATACAGTATCCAACATTAATTATCTGTACACTCAGAAACATCAATACAGTACTGTAGCGAACGATGGCATATGAATCCTACAACATTAATTATCTGTACACTCAGAAACATCAATTAAGGGGGAATACTGTAGGACCCATGAATACAGCATAAATCCAAATATTGCTGTATGGAATTTAAAACCTATTAGTACCTTTTTAAGGGGGAATGCTGTATCGACGCGGAGAACAGCACATACTATAGGATTTCGATTCAGTATGTAATATAATATTATTTCCTTTTTAAAATAATTTTTGTCCACGTGCCCTGTTTTTATGTCAAACGTCATGTTCATTAAATGCCTTACACGACATCTGGACAACTGAATCTCAAAAGCCGCGATGTTTTTAAATTGTTTATTATTTTTAAACCGCCGTTTTAGGCATTTAGGGTAATCAACCTATGTCAGAAGTGGGACCCGCTGTATTTTAAAACCTTTTAATGGATTAGCGTACCAGTTACACTAAATCCATCTTGACCGTTGATTTCAAAACCGGTTCCCATCCCTTAAAATCTGACCATTCGTACTCTGCAAACCCTATTTCGCCCAAGTATAAAAGGATCAGTATCTGCCATTAGAGACTCTTTACGCTTTACGCAATTACAAGAGATCTCAAGCGAGCAGCTACATATTTTCTACATAATCACTTTGCAAATTTCTCTGTTTTCTTCCACCTTCGTTTTAAGAAAACATCCATGGCTAGTCAATCTTCTTCCCCATTACGAAGAAAACCTCCAACATCATTGATGGCGGATCTTCTCGAAACTGTCATCATCGAGCGTATCATCTCGAAATCAACGACACCGAACCAATGGAATATATTATTACTCGTCTTGAGCAACAAGGTCTTTATCGCCGGGAGCAAAACCGCCGACAAATACGACGCCCATCCGGTTGAGGAATTCTACCTCAACGCCGCCGTTCGTTTCATCACTAGCCAGTAGGACATGTTGCGACATCACCGTGATCCAAGGAGTGCAAATCTGCATCAATAGCGACCTACTCGGAAAATCTACAGGTGCCCGCCGACGGCGACCATGGACCCGACTTGAGACGTTCGGGTCTCAAGAGCTGATTACCAAGTTTTATGGACTTTTTACGTGGTCAAAGTGGGTGACATGGTGACAACCACTTGTCACAAGAAAAATTTTCTTCTTTATTTCGTTTATCTGCATGACTTGTTCGGAATCATTGAAAATCGAACCGGTGCGTTCGAGATGTGCACGAATCTAAGGTTCGAATGATGGTAGCTATTTTGACTGTGAAAAGATCAATTGGTGCCAAATCATTTTGAAAGCGTCTTCAAGAAGAGGTGTGCAAGCCTGCCACCCAAAAGAAATCATTTGGTTTAATCTTTGAACTACATCCTGACGAGGTGCGGAGTGATGCAATCCGCCGACGCCAAGAAAAATAGCTCACGGATATATTTAGGAGGTGTCAAGCCCACTGCTTATAACCAGAGCACCATGCATGCCAACCATCCGCAAACCAGGCACATGCCTATTTCTGACAACCCCAGAGATGTAACCGTGAAGGTCCCAGAAATGGAATCTTCAAAGAAGAAGCGCAAGTGGTCTCACAGCAAGAAGCACTCTGCTGGTGAGAAGTCCAAGAAGAGACTCCGGAGGCTCTCAAAAATCAAAACCAAGCACTCCGAGGATGTCTCGCCCGTGGCGCAACCCACTGAAGAACCCCAGGGCCCAACCCCTGCGGAAGAGGTGTCTCCTACTGCATCGACAGTAGATCCCGAGCCTTTGGTGGCTAAGGCGGATATAGAGACATCTGCCAACATTCAAGACGTTAGCACGTCGGCTGCCCATTTGGAGCCAAAAGCTACTTCTCCTCTACGGGATTCCACACCCGTGCAGGATCCAATTTCCTTCGGGGCACCATCCCCTGCAAGGAGTCCATCTTCCGTGCAGGATCCCATACCTGTACCGGAATCCCTCGAAACAGCGTCTCCAGACGTGATTCGAAGTCCCTCCCCTGACTCAATCATAAATCAAACACTTCTTTCGGTTCAAATTGAACAAGCGTACGAAAGATTTCTGCAATGGAAAGGCTATAGGCTAGCTCCGTACGACACACTGTACAACTGGAGCGAATGGAGCCACGAAGAGCGGTTCGTCTCCGAAGTAACAGACTCAACTGAAATTGAGGCCCTGCTACGATGGGACAACGCCTCTTGCAAGGATCTCATTGAAAGCCACCTGCTGCACAAATCCGACGCCAGAAGAAAAGGAAAGAAGAAGTCAGAGGACTCTCCCATAAATCCAAAAGACGACGACGATCATGACTCAGACGATGACGACGATGCTCTTCAAGCAGGTCTGAGAATGAGCCGTGAAGAGGCTGAAGCCCGAGCCGCCTCTCCACCCAGAAAAGACGAAGGACCTTCTAACCAAGCCAATCCACCTTCGCCACAGCCGGAGAACATTCCCGACCAGGAGGAATCAGTCCCTCCAGTCAAGGAAGATCAAGAAATTTTGGAACAGGCACCCGAGCCTGCTACGACACAAGAAGCCATTCCTGCCAGCCAACAGGAGGATTCAGTCCCTCCTGCATCCGCATCTGCCGAAGAACCTTCGCCACAGGACGCTTCTGAACCAACTGTCGCCATACCACAAGAAGCTACTCCCGCCCCTGCAACCTTGGAATCCGAGGACGGTAACGAACATGAGGATGTCCAACTTACTTCACATCCATTCGTGAACGTAAGGAGGTTGAACTGTGCTGAAGACTTCGCCCAGCCTGACTCTCCTATCTCTGCTGCACGTAAAGAGCACCTGCGAGCTCTTGGCCTTCAGACTGTATTTATCCAAGATGCAGTAAACGCTCTATCTTCTGTTGAAAAGGCACTGAATTGGATGCACACCTCTGCCGTAGAAGAAATGACCACTCTTCAACACGAAGTATCTCGAGTTGTCGACGCATTCATTCTTCTGCCAGAAGTTTTCAAGCAAGCCTTGAAGATCATGGAGGATAAACAGGAGCAACTGCTGAAGGAGGAAGCTTCAAAGACAAGAATTGCTGAAGCCAAGACCGCCTGTGCAATGATTGAGAACAGCTCTCAACTGCGTGCGCACGACAAATGCATTAAAGATATGTCGCAGACTCTTTCCTCCCTTGTTGAAAGAATAACCAGCATCGAGACCAAACAGGACGCCGCTCTTGAAATCCTGCAAAGTCTTGATGAAGCCAAAAAGGGGAAGAGGCACGAGAAGTCTGCAAGGAGAATAAGACCGCAACAGAAAGGGAATTTGAGGCTGCTCAGCAAGATCACGCCGAATTGAACAAGCTAGCACCTCAATCCCAAAGCTTTAGAATTTCGGGCTCCGGACGAGAATTCCATGACCCAAATGTCCCTTGGCAAAATCTTATCCAAAGACCTTCTAAATACGTCTGCCGACCAACCGCAACCCAACCGCCAAAGAAGTGAAGCACTGGAGGAAGAATGAATCGATGAGATATTTTGTCGACTCATCGGGAATCCGCCATCGTCAAAAATTATAAAACATTGGCGGAGCGTGGACAAGTTTTCAAAGATGCTAGAAGAAGGTAAACTCCCTCTCCAAGTCGAGATGAAATCAAAACATAGAAGAGGAGATCGGGTCACCCATCCGTAAGATTGGATACTTGCCTTTGATCGTTCATATGAAGGAAGAGCGATTTACCAGAACGAGGCAATGATTCACTTCAAAACTGGTGGCGCGGCACCGAGAATGAGCCAGGAAAGAGACCTTGGAGGCATGCGGATTATAGATGAGGAGATGAAATTTATGTATATTATTTTTGTCTTTGTAATTTCTATTCGAAACAGCAAACTTTGTACTCAATCATTTTGAATATCAATAAAATAGTTTGTTTGTCTTGAAAGATTACAACTCGTAATCTACTGTGTTTATGTATGATTACTTAAAATTGTTTGATAGGAATCTCAAGTTAGATAAACTTGATTGAAAAATAAGCTGTACGAACTAGTCTACGAACAGTTCATAGTTTCAGTTGTAAACTTAGAATACATTGTAAGATTGTGCCTGCGCGCCAATCATAAGCTTAAGTTGTAATAAATCTCAAACTGTATCGAACATGCCTGCGAGCAGTTCATTATTGTAGACTAAGTCACTAAGTCAGACCTATTGACAAAAGACCAAGAAATCTGCCAGAAGTCATCGAAGAAGAATGCTTCATAAAGAAGGTTTTGGCATCATCAAGAAGACTCGAAGAGTTGAAGTAAGTTAGTCTTGGCAAATTGTCAAAAAGGGGGAAAATTGTTGGGAAAAACAATAACCTGATCGAATCGGTAGGATACCCGATCCTGTATCGATTGTTATTTGTTATTGAGAAGGTTTTGACATATATGCCAAATATACAGTAAGGAAACGTATCGAGGCTTCAAGGCTTTATCCTATATCGAAACACGCCTCGAATCGGCATCGGTGAAGCTCGTCGATGCAAAGAAGAAGACTTGCAAAAGATCAAGTATGGAAACTGTCTCGATGCCCTAAATACAGTCATCTTCCATACAGTTCACAAAAGGACAAGAAAAGAACACAAGTCAAGTCCCGTTGAACAAAGAAGTATTTAAATACTCTAGGATAAAGTATTTAAATACTGTCAGTCTTCAGATCTTCAGAATCCCGCGAAATCCGGATCATGTCATATTCCCGTTGAAGGAAATCTTATTCAAATGGACATCTCAACGGATACTTTCTTCAGAGACTATATATATCCTTGAAGACATTGAAGATCAGTGACCTCAAGTAGCATAACTCTCAAAGCTATCAAAGTTATCATCTGAGCAAACATATCTCCAGAGCATACTGCAAGTTAGAACGAAAGAGATATACAGTGCTCAACATCAAGAACATCTATCATCAGCTCAAGAACGTGATATTCAAAGCTCTTGTTCTTGCCTGGTTACCTACCTTTTACCTCTGTGTAAAAACCGATCTCTGTGTGAACTCAACAAGTTATTCTGACCTGTGTGGGACGAATAAGGACGAAGCTTTGGAACTGTGTGTGAAGAAGCTAGTCAAGAAGGAAGCTTTAACCAATCTATGTGAACGGTTAAAAGTAACGGTCTTTGTATCAATCTGTGTGAACGATACAAGGATAGGTTTGTTTATAATTACGTAGTTGTGTACGCAGTAATTATATAATAAACTTTTTACTCCTGTGTGGAGGACCAGTGGACGTAGAGGGGTTTACCTCGAACTACTTAAATTACTGTGTTATTTACCTTACCTTTTCTTGTTTGAAATAACTGTGATATATTAAGTATACACCTAATACGTCGTTGCTGTATCCACGGCAATTAACTGTATCCAAGACTTCCGCTACACACTCAGATTTAGATTCCATACAGTTTGTTGTTTAAACGATTTTCCAAACTATATCGAGTATACTTAAGTGGCCAACATTGTGCCATCGTATCGAGCGAGAATCCTCTTAGTATGTCTAGGGACAGATGATACGGTCGTGACCGCGATATAGTTAGTCGTGGAGATCAGATGCAGGACCAAGAGGATATGGCCGGGAAAGTTGCTACTCCAGCACTTCATTCTCGTTGTTTAGGTTTCGGGGACGAAACCTCTTTTAAAGATGATATGATGTAAAATCCGCAATTTTCGATTTTTGGTAAATTTCTTTTTTTGGCAGGAGTCCGTTTTAACGGATCTTCTGTGACTGTTTCGTCCTTCTGTGAATGTTTCATTTTACACTTGTTAACATCTAAGTTCGTTTCGGTGTCGTTTTGCTGAGTTCCGTGCTTTTTGGCGACTTTTCCGCATTTGAAATCGATTCTTACGAATCCCGTTCGGAATTGTTGTTCGTATTTCCCCGTAAGTCCGTTTAACCTTGTTAGACGTTTTGTGAAGTTCGGTTTGGTTTATACGTTTTCTTATCGTGATGTTTCAGGCATTTGGGCCATTTTGTAATTTCCTAAAGTTTTGGGGTGGTTGCCTTCGTATCGTCTTTCCCGATCTTCAAGTTATCGGAATCACGTGTCATCTAGAGTTGCTCTGCTTGGATTGTTTCATGTTTTAAGTTTCGGGACGAAACTTCTTTTAAGGAGGGTAGAATGTAATACCCGAGATTCTCGGTTCCGGTTATTTTTGATTTTTTGTCGATTGCGCTGTTCATTTTGTTATGTTGGCGATTTCTTGAGATTTTCCCCTATGTTGGGTACGGCACGATGTACCGTGTTGTGGTGTTCGTCGGGTATAACTTATCGTTGCGCAAGTCGAGCTAATAGTATGTCTTGCTTTGTTATGTGTTCGTTTTCGATTTGAATCATTTGTTGAGAATTTGTCCCTTTGGCGCTGTACTCAAGACTTCGTGATAATTTGGAAAATCGTTCACTGTAATCCGAGACGTCAAGTCTTAGGGACTTGGGCGTGCGATTGATTTGGTCCCGAGAACTATTTGGACATTATTGTTTTCAGATCATGATGGATAGTTCATATCCCGAGTTGTTTACCCTTAGTTTCGAGGACGAAGCTCTTTTTAAGGGGAAGGGTATGTAATACCCGGTTGTAATTCGATCATTATCATTCAGTAACTTCATTCGATAATTTTTATTTTTGGCGGAAGTCCATCTTAGCGACTCTATTGTTACCTTTTCGTCATTCCGAGAATGATTAATTCTACACTTTTTGTCATCCGAGTTTGTCTCGATGTCGTTCTGTTGAATTCCGTGTTCTTTAGCGACTTTTCCACGTATGAGTTCGACTTTGTTAAATCACCATTAATTTTTGGAAACTACAAAAATTCTGAATCTTTGCAATATTATAAATCATAGAGTTAGCTTTCCAATGGTTCAAACGGTGAGTCAATCGGAGTCCGGACGAGGGAGTTATGGTCGAAATAGCTAAGTCACTTTCATTTTCCAGTTCTGGCCGAGCACTATGTACCTTGTGCCGTGGCACATGCCGGCAGGGCCTCGGCACACTGCCGAGTCACTGCTGGCAGATTTGGCCCTGTGCCGCGGCACACTGTGCAGTCAGCCTATTTAAGGCCAGCAGGCGTTTTTCTCCAGCCATTTCTCACTCGATTTCTTCCCTTCCGCGGCTGGAGCTTGGTTAATCATGTAGAGATGTTGTTGGACAATAAATCCATGAAGTCTTGGAGTTCATATCATCAATAATCCATCTTATAACATCCTCCGATCTACCGAATCAGGTCAGATTTTCTAGAAATCTAGTTTTGGGGAATTTGGGTGTTTTGGTTGTTTTCGTCCGTTTAATCCAATTTAACTTGGTATTATGATGGATTGATGATTATTTAGATGTATTACATCTTTTCCCTTGTTATTCCATGGTTGGATCGTATCGATTCGTTGTTTTGGTCGAGTTCTTGATAGACGCCTTGAAGGTGTCCGGTAAAATGTCATAGAGGGGTTTTCGGGCATTCTACGATTATTCTTCCTCGTATGATCGATGATTTATTGATTATATGTTGTTAGGGTCGAATTCTTGTGAAGAACTCGAGTCGGAACCCTTCCGTTCGTCGTTTTCTTCAAGCTTCTCGATCGTGGGTGTATTCATTTCCTTCGCCGGAGAATCGTAGGTGTTCGAGGTATCCCGACTGATCCGTGATTGTAGGAGTGTCCGGTATCGATTATCGACGCAAGTATCTTGCCCATACATTACATGTTTTGTGGATATAATGGTTGCTAAGTGTCGATATGTGCTAAATAAATATCTACAACCATTTTTCAAAAGAATCGGTATATTTACCATCATGGTTTTCGTAAAGGTGAACCGCGTGTGTCGGGAATTAATATGCTTAGTTAGATATGTGTGCTAGTGAGGAGTATAGGATCACCTTACTTTCGTGTGATGTCATTATGTATGATTATGGCATCGGTAAATGTAAAGTGTAATTCTCTTGTGAAATTATGTGCTTGGAGTCACGTGGTTATGGATGAATATGTGAGTTGTGTGATATTGGTTGTGTTATTCAGTGCTGTTGAAATCTTGTGCTCCCTTGTGAATTGATATAGTTCTGGGTCGTGAGTACGTGTTGGATAATATGGCCATTCTAGCAAGGTACCTCGACTATATATATATTTTATGTGTTTGACCTTTGAGAGTTGTGGTTTTGAAATCTGTGAGTTGTTACTCTTCCACCTGGGGATGGCATGTGGCCTCTGGGGGCCGATACTAATGGGTACGGCCACGGAAGTGGACTTGGGTGCGTGTGTTGATATTCTTCCACCTGGGGACGGTTCGACGGGACCTCTGGGGGCCGATACTAATGAGTACGGCCGCGGAAGTGGTTTCCCACTGGGGACGGTCCGATGGGGCCTCTGGGGGCCGATACTAATGGGTACGGCCACGGGTTACCAAGTGTGGTTTCTGTGATATTGATGTTGATGTTTTGATGATTAATTTTGATATGTCCGGAGTATCACAATGCTTTACGCTCGGGGTCAAGATACATTATATATCGAGTCTTGGTGTTTGGCTATAATGGCATAAGAATAATGTGTTATGTGTAATGTGTCCTTGTAAGTGAATTGAAGTGGATGATCGGGTCGTGGACCCTGTGTTTTGTGACCGGAATGGTTGGGTCGTGGACCCCGTGTTTTGTTAAACGGATTTGTATTTTGGAAAATGAACTTTGGGGCTGTGACCCTAAATGGCTTTCGAGGAATCAAGAACTTTTCAATTTCTGATGTTTTCAAAACTCCCGAGATTTGGAAATGTTTTCAAAATGATTACTTGCTTCGTTTCTGCTTTCAAGACTTGAACTATTTTTAACTAAATATATCTCGGGAAGTCTTTCGTTGTATTCTCGGAATGTGTTGTGTATGGCTCGTTTTTGCACTTTATACTTGCACTAGCGAAACAGTGGAGTTTTGCTAACCCTCGAGTAATCGGGGGGTGGATATCTGTATTGTGTCCAGGTACATGCAGGTTTTCGGGAGCAAGTCACAGGATCGGTACGAGGGATGATGAAAGACGAATGATACTAATCACACGAAGACCAGTTTTGGGTTAAGTTAGTCGAAGTCCATTGTATTGTCTTTTCCGCTATCTTATTGTTCGTTGTGGTAAGTATTTTACCCTTGCGTGGGTATGAGTCTGGATGAGTTTAGGTATTTTTATTTGTAAGTCAGTGACGAAAGACCAAATCAGTCTATTGGTTCGTTATTTTGATTTGTCGGTATGTAATGTAATGTGTTGTTTTGATGTCTAGCCTGGTGGATCCTCACGGAGAGGGTCTGCGGCGTGTAATATTCCCGGTTCGATCTGGGGTGTTACAATGTCCCCCATGCAAGACACTATCCTAAGACACCTTAGCCACATGCTATTAGTTTTCTTTACACCTCCAACTTCCCAAGCCTCTTTACACCCCTCTTAAATACATACACCACCCAACACACTCCTATTCTCCCAACACAAACAAAAAAAATCTGAGATTTATATATAGAGAGAGAGAGAGAGAAAAAAACGTGAGCAAGAGAGAAGAATGAAGGTGTAACACCCCCAATCCGCTCAGGGATATTACACGCCGTAGAACCTTTCCTCAAGGATCTACCAGGCTCGTAACGACATATAACAACTCAACCATGCCTTTAAGGCTAAAATGACTCATTAGACCGATTTGGTCTTTCAACAAATACATACAACTCAAATACAATTCATGCCCACGCAGGGGTCAAAATACAACCACACACGTACAACGGGAAAATATAGCAGCGGAAAAATAGAGTACAACTGAACCAATAAACGATGTATGGTTCCTCATGTGATTAGTATCGATCATCTTTCATCATCCTTCGTGCCGACTCTGTGTTATGCTCCAAAACCTGAATGCAAAAACAGACATCCACCCCCCGAATACTCGGGGGTTAGCAAAACTCCACTGTTTTGCTAGTGCAAGAACAAAGTGCAAATACGAGCCATACCATTCACATTCCACGAATAACAATAACCAAGGATCCTCAAAGATCCAAACGAAATGAAAAGTACTTCCCGAGGCAAGAGTTTGAGAAAACATTTCAAAATCGAAATATCATAAATCAATGGAAATTATTTATAAAACGGTTTAGAATGCCATCGAGAGTTTTAATAGAAAACAATTTAGGATTATCAAATCCTACTTTTCAAAATCCAAAAGACAAAAGGGGTCACCGCCCCAAAGGTTTACTTCCCGAAAAATGACATTTATCAAACCGTTGGGATTTTAGCCCCAAATCCGTAAAACGACTTTTACAAAACTATTGGGATTTTAGCCCCAAATCTCATCAACTCACAGTACACAAGAACGACCACAAGGTTCGTCTCCCAACATCAAAATCCACAAATAAAGGATTTAAAACATAAACAACAAAATACTCTAGAGCCATCCTAGCCAAGTAGGCCAAACGAACAACTTACCTCTTACACACTTAGTCAATGCATGCAATTATGAAAACCGTTCGAAAGCACTCATTTCCGGAAATGACATAGTCAAATCACATTTGTAAAATGCACCACAATTAACCGTGGATCCACCCCTCCGTGGACCCCTACCGAGACCCCGTCGGATCTAACCCATAGTGGTTAAAAGCAAGCTCGCGGATCCACCCCTCCGTGGACCCCTACCGAGACCCCGTCGGATCTAACCCATAGTGAGCATACACACACACACACACGTTACTCATGCAATACTAATATGCTAAGAATGTAAGTTCATCAAGAATACTTACTAGAGATGGCCACTAATCCGACACCATTATCAAACTCTTCAAAACACAATAACAAGATTAAACACGGAATACACGATTCCATAACTTTTAAACAACAAGGATATCATCAAAGCCTCCAACGTTCAAAATAATCAAATCATAATCAATTCCCAAAACACAACGTTTACAAAACACACACGCGTTTTGAAAGAGAGCCTTTAACGAGACCAAACCGAAATCTTTTGAAACTTCATTTCAAATAACCAAACAAACACACCAAGACGATCACCGATCATCATATCCATAAAATAAGAAAAGTATGGGCAAGGTACTTGCCTCGAATAACCACAACGCGGAGAATCGCCCGAAGTAGGTTGACACGAACCGACTACGAACCCGCCAACTCCACTGATCGCCAACTCGCATTCATAAACTACGAAGGACAAATATAACAACGAAAATGAATTCCAAAGTACGACCCAAAGCCGCTGAATTCAAGGAACGAATGACGAAAATTCAAGGATTTTCCCCAAAACGGCCAAGAACACGATTCGTCCCGTCAAAACCCGAAAACGGAATTCCAAGTTGAAATATGGATATACAATCCATAGAATGTGTTTAACAACATCATTTAACCACAATCGATCCATCAAAAACAGATGAAAAACGAGATCGAGAACAAATCCCCAAAAAGTCAATTCGAAGGAAATCAAGAAATATACTTCGATTCGACGAAGAACAATGGATTAAATGATGTTAAACACAAGAATACTATCAAGATTAATCATACCCATCATAAATTAATCAACAACACGGAACGAATCGGACAAAAATGCAAAAATCCCCAAATTCACGAAATTAGGGTTCTAAGGAAGATTACCTTGATTCGCTGGATCAAAGGATGATAACGGACGATTGATTGATGTTATGAACTCAAGAACTTCATGGATTTGTTGTTAAACAACATGGCTTCGTCACCCATGAATCGCCATCCGCGGACGGAGAAGGAAGGAAGTGAAAAACGAGATGAAATGTGACTGCTCAGCCACATTTATAGTGGGCCGGACTAGCGCGTGCTAGGCTGCCGAGCTAGCGTGCGCTGTAGGCCCAGGCCGCGATCCAGTGGCCTTCTGGACTAGTCTGCTCGGCCAGGTAGCGTGCGCAGCCTTCCGGCCGTAGCGTGCGCTACCTGCCGGCCGTAGCGTACGCAGCGTCCGACAGTAGCGTGCGCTACCTGCCGAGCCTGACCGATTCCAGAACCCCCAGGACTCCACTGTCCAGACCCGCTAGCGTGCGTTAGGCCAGCCGGTAGCGTGCGCTACACCTGCCGGTTAGCGCGCGCAGCCTTCCGGCCGTAGCGTGCGCTACGCCGGTTCCTGCCGCACCCGTCCGGCCGGTGCCCGCAATCGTCCGGCCAGTCCCGCAACCGTCCGGCCAGTCCCGCAACCGTCAGGGCTCGACGACCCGATTACCGAAAACGCACGGAACGAACACGACGAAAAGTTCGCGGACGACATCAACGACCCGAAATGAAAACATAATACCATATTTAATCATACGCGACCAAGAAACGGGTCGAGACAACAATTACAGATACGGATACCCGTAACTTTCAAGAAATTACAAAATGGCCCAAAACGCCCGGAAATCACGATACGTGATAGAATAACCAAACCGAAGTTCCCAACACGTCTAACAAAGTTAAACGGACTTACGGGAAACTCGAAACATCAGTTTCGAACGAGATTCGCAAGAATCGAACTCAAGCGCGGAAAAGTCGCTAAAAAGCACGGAACTCAACAAAACGACACCGAAACGAACTCGGATGTCAAAAGGTGTAGAATTAATCATTCTCGGAATGACGAAACGGACATGAGCGAGTCGTCAAAACGGATTTCGGCCGAAAAAAGAAATTTACCAAAAATCGAAAATTGCGGATATTACATTCTACCCTCCTTAAAAGAAGTTTCGTCCCGAAACTTAAAACAAGTAGGGAGAAGAAATATCCCGCCAGGAAAACTCAACGAGATACGCAAGAAACGCGTAACTAACGCCCAACGGCGAATGTTACAAACAACGCAAAGGAATATACGGCGTGAAAACACGTTCCACGGCGACCAACACAACGCCGCCGTTAGGGATATAATAAAACCAACAAATGACAAGCGTCATCAAACGGATAATATAGCCAAGTCAATTATCCGACAATCACAAAACACAACGAACGAAAATCAATATGATTGACCAACCCAACGGTACATCAATCAAAACGCGAGCCAACCGCTGAACAAATACGGAATCCCACCGCCCAGGGGTTGGAAGGTCGAGAACGAGACTAATTTCCCGAGCTTAAGGGAATTACAAAGGAGCATGAATGCTCAACAATCACGAAACGAGAACAAAAACCGAACAAACAAACGATCGAGACAACAAAAATCGAACAATCATGTCCGAAACACGAAGGATAATAAAATTCAAACAACAACTCCCAGGATGATCTGGTGAGAACTACAAGACATGCATTCCCATAAGATCCACAGGAAAGGGAATAGCGATTGAAAAGTCACAACGACAAACGAGTTATTCCGAAACAATACTACACTCGTTCGATCAACAAAAGCAAGGGGCAGGACAAGCTCAGAAATGTCAACGAACATAAATGAGTCGACAAAGTAGAATATACAGAAGTTCAAAATCCGATCCACTTCGAATAAAAGAACTAGTAAAACCAAATGATGTTACCCCCGAACAAGGTTTACAAGAATCGAACTGAACCCGAAAAAGTCACATCGATAACCAGATCGACCCACAACAAGATCACAGCTCGTTCGAACGATGAAACCGAAATACAGAACAAGTTCATAAAGTGTCAACGAACATGAGCGAATCGATAGACTGGAGAAAGAGAAAATATAGAAGTCAAAATAGTATGGGCATTACCTCCGACCTCGTCCACGAAATTCACAAAACGGGAGCAAGGTAACAAGACATTAAACAACCGACACATAACGGAACCATCACCGATGCACACGGTCATACCAAACCAAGCTCTAACAGCTCGCACATGCGCGACAACGCAGAAATCACTACGAGGCGATAATATTCAACACCAACACCCCGCCTCTCAGAGGGGGCTAACACAACAAATGTGTAGAAAGCGACTCAACGCTCACACCGCCAATTCGATCATACTCGGGAGTAAACATCAAAATGACAACGCGAACATCATACATACATACCCAGCCCTCAAACGGGAATGGACAGGTTTTAAAAACGAAAACCTCATTTTGAAAATAATTTCGAAGAACACCGGTTGATCTTGAGTATCACCTTTCAAAAAGTACAAACGTGAAGCATCGTTATCGAGACATTGGAGAACCATTTCGCATTTGATAAAAATGAGGACACTTTCTCTTAGTGAAAACTTTCAGAATATTCGACCCTCGGGTCTAAATAAAAGTGTTTCTAAAACATTGAAAATATCTCAAAGCATTTTGGTCCTCGAAGTAGAAATTTTTTGAAATATATTGTGGCACCTAGGATATACCACAAGAAAATAACTCATTTGAAAAGTATGTCTCGAAATTTATTTTTCCAAGATACTCAAGGTTTTCAAAAATCCAATAGGCCAGATTGCACAAAACTCACACATATCGACGTTCACTAAAACAACTCCTAGTACACGCATCAAAACATTTAAAATAAAGACAATATATGTCTTTAAACGGAAATAAACGATAAAATACCACAGTCGAAGACCGCCTAGGATTCAGAACAAAACCACTGACCCCATTTGAGGCCTCTAAGGACCCTCCCGCACTGGCTAGTGAACAGGTCGAACGTGTATAAGCACAAAGCTTCCACAATATAACTTGTAAAATGTGCAAATCGATTCGAAAATCATCAACAACGAACAAAAACAACAATAAAAAGACATCACAAGCGACGACACTCCTCGTATAAATCAAATACGAGAGTCGACTAAATACATATCGTGAAATCAAAATTCACATAAGGATTCCATTACTTAACAAATAATCATAAAAAAATAGCTCGTGTCACACGAGGCACAACACAAAGAAGGGAGACTTACTTCCACAGGTCGCACGAAAATGATGATCGCCCCACGATACTAATCATGACCAACAAACTCAAACGACGCGTCGCGACACGACTCAGTCAGATAAAATCCGACGAAACAAGACTCAAACAACACGACTTGACCCGACAGCCTAGGTTTCCTCAACCTAAGCTCTGATACCATATATGTAACACCCCCAATCCGCTCAGGGATATTACACGCCGTAGAACCTTTCCTCAAGGATCTACCAGGCTGGTAACGACATATAACAACTCAACCATGCCTTTAAGGCTAAAATGACTCAGTAGACCGATTTGGTCTATCAACAAATACATACAACTCAAATAGAACTCATGCCCACGCAGGGGTCAAAATACAACCACACCCGTACAACGGGAAAATATAGCAGCGGAAAAATAGAGTACAACTGAACCAATACAAGATGTACGGTTCCTCATGTGATTAGTATCGATCATCTTTCATCATCCTTCGTGCCGACTCTGTGTTATGCTCCAAAACCTGAATGCAAAAACAGACATCCACCCCCCGAATACTCGGGGGTTAGCAAAACTCCATTGTTTTGCTAGTGCAAGAACAAAGTGCAAATACGAGCCATACCATTCACATTCCACGAATAACAATAACCAAGGATCCTCAAAGATCCAAACGAAACGAAAAGTACTTCCCGAGGCAAGAGTTTGAGAAAACATTTCAAAATCGAAATATCATAAATCGATGGAAATGATTTATAAAACGGTTTAGAATGCCATCGAGAGTTTTAATAGAAAACAATTTAGGATTATCAAATCCTACTTTTCAAAATCCAAAAGACAAAAGGGGTCACCGCCCCAAAGGTTTACTTTCCGAAAAATGACATTTACCAAACCGTTGGGATTTTAGCCCCAAATCCGTAAAACGACTTTTACAAAACCATTGGGATTTTAGCCCCAAATCTCATCAACTCACAGTACACAAGAACGACCACAAGGTTCATCTCCCAACATCAAAATCCACAAATAAAGGATTTAAAACATAAACAACAAAATACTCTAGAGCCATCCTAGCCAAGTAGGCCAAACGAACAACTTACCTCTTACACACTTAGTCAATGCATGCAATTATGAAAACCGTTCGAAAGCACTCATTTCCGGAAATGCCATAGTCAAATCACATTTGTAAAATGCACCACAATTAACCGTGGATCCACCCCTCCGTGGACCCCTACCGAGACCCCGTCGGATCTAACCCATAGTGGTTAAAAGCAAGCTCGCGGATCCACCCCTCCGTGGACCCCTACCGAGACCCCGTCGGATCTAACCCATAGTGAGCGTACATACACACACGTTACTCATGCAATACTAATATGCTAAGAATGTAAGTTCATCAAGAATACTTACTAGAGATGGCCACTAATCCGACACCATTATCAAACTCTTCAAAACACAATAACAAGATTAAACACGGAATACACGATTCCATAACTTTTAAACAACAAGGATATCATCAAAGCCTCCAACGTTCAAAATAATCAAATCATAATCAATTCCCAAAACACAACGTTTACAAAACACACATGCGTTTTGAAAGAGAGCCTTTAACGAGGCCAAACCGAAATCTTTTGAAACTTCATTTCAAATAACCAAAAAAACACACCAAGACGATCACCGATCATCATATCCATAAAATAAGAAAAGTATGGGCAAGGTACTTGCCTCGAATAACCACAACGCAGAGAATCGGCCGAAGTAGGTTGACACGAACCGACTACGAACCCGCCGACTCCACCGATCGCCAACTCGCGTTCATAAACTACGAAGGACAAATATAACAACGAAAATGAATTCCAAAGTACGACCCAAAGCCGCTGAATTCAAGGAACGAATGACGAAAATTCAAGGATTTTCCCCAAAACGGCCAAGAACACGATTCGTCCCGTCAAAACCCGAAAACGGAATTCCAAGTTGAAATATGGATATACAATCCATAGAATGTGTTTAACAACATCATTTAACCACAATCGATCCATCAAAAACAGATGAAAAATGAGATCGAGAACAAATCCCCAAAAAGTCAATTCGAAGGAAATCAAGAAATATACTTCGATTCGACGAAGAACAATGGATTAAATGATGTTAAACACAAGAATACTATCAAGATTAATCATACCCATCATGAATTAATCAACAACACGGAACGAATTGGACAAAAATGCAAAAATCCCCAAATTCACGAAATTAGGGTTCTAAGGAAGATTACCTTGATTCGCTGGATCAAAGGATGATAACGGACGATTGATTGATGTTATGAACTCAAGAACTTCATGGATTTGTTAAACATCATGGCTTCGTCACCCATGAATCGCCATCCGCGGACGGAGAAGGAAGGAAGTGAAAAACGAGATGAAATGTGACTGCTCAGCCACATTTATACTGGGCCGGACTAGCACGCGCTAGGCTGCCGAGCTAGCGTCTTATCGCCCGTGCCGCGATCCATGGCCTTCGGACTAGTCTGCCGGCAGCGGCGCAGCCTTCTTCCGGCCAGAAGGCGTGCGCTACCGCCGCCATAGCGTACGCAGCTGGCCCGACGATGGCGTGCGCTACCCGACGAGCCCGACCGATTCCAACCCCTGTGACTCCACTGTCCAGACCCGCTAGCGTGCGTTAGGCCAGCCGGTAGCGTGTGCTACACCTGCCGGTTAGCGCACGCAGCCTTCCGGCCGTAGCGTGCGCTACGCCGGTTCCTGCCGCACCCATTCGGCCGGTGCCCGCAATCGTCCGGCCAGTCCCGCAACCGTCCGGCCAGTCCCGCAACCGTCAGGGCTCGACGACCCGATTACCGAAAACGCACGGAACGAACACGACGAAAAGTTCGCGGACGACATCAACGACCCGAAATGAAAATATAATACCATATTTAATCATTCGCGACCAAGAAACGGGTCGAGACAACAATTACAGATACGGATACCCGTAACTTTCAGGAAATTACAAAATGGCCCAAAACGCCCGGAAATCACGATACGTGATCGAATAACCAAACCGAAGTTCCCAACACGTCTAACAAAGTTAAACGGACTTACGGGAAACTCGAAACATCAATTTCGAACGAGATTCGCAAGAATCGAACTCAAGCGCGGAAAAGTCGCTAAAAAGCACGGAACTCAACAAAACGACACCGAAACGAACTCGGATGTCAAAAAGTGTAGAATTAATCATTCTCGGAATAACGAAACGGACATGAGCGAGTCGTCAAAACGGATTTAGTCCGAAAAAAGAAATTTACCGAAAATCGAAAATTGCGGATATTACAGAAGGGAGGAAGAAAGAAGAAGAAACAAGAGGGGGGTAAGAACTACATTTCACACATTTGTTTTTTTACTTACTTATTCTACCCTTCCTAACTTAAAACCTAACATGCAATCATAATAATTATACATAGTGGGATGATACATGGGCTGAAATGTATAGGAGGAGGAAGAGAGGTCCTTTTTCAACCTACGAGACCTAGAATCAACTTCTACCGACAAAGAACGAGGTGGGTAAAATATTTTCTTTTTAAAACTTTTTATGTGAGTTACTTTCAAAGGAAATTAATAATAATGATATAATGCATGTCCTTTCTATGTAGTTATATAGTTCATTCATCATATATCATTAGCATGCAAATTAATTAGTAACTTGTTGCATGTGAAATTACCGATTTGATGACTAGAATGAAATGCATAAATATCTTACCAACCAAACATGATTCCTATCCATTATATTCTGGAAATTTATTTTTAATAAGTGTATTTTGTTTATATGAATGTGCATGTGTAGTTGGATGCTTAAATCGTGGCCTAACAAACATAGAACGGTTAAAACAAGCTTAAGATACGAACTAAGTGAAGGTAAAGATAATTCGGAAAATTATTGCTTAAAAGATGTAATCTGACTTAAGGAAAGAAAATACAACATAATTACTTTTTAATCACCTACCCTTAAAATTTTATAAGAAACGGGAACCGTTTTCCAAGCCAACGGGCCAAAATCGTCAAAATACGGAAATTGTGTAACAAGTTGTGAAACAACTAATTGAAATCCGTGTAATTTCAGTTTGGAACATCAAAAGGGACATAATAACATGTTTAGCCTCTGGTCTTAAAGTTTCGTAGTGATCGGATCCATTCCCGGTGTCTACGGACTAAAAATTGCAATTAAGATAAATTAAGGGGTCAAAATGGTAAAATCCCAAAAAAAATCCGGAGCCAAGGCAAAAATTTCACCTTACGGACTGAAGTAATGACTTATATAAGAATAAATATTCTGACCTTAAAATTTTGTAGAGATCGGAAGTCGTTTTGAGATTTGGGGCCAAAATGTAATAATCAATAAAATTGGGGTCAAATAGCAAATTACAATAAAATTGAAATCTAATACGAAATTTCAAGACTCTGGATCGGAATATTAAATTTTCAAAAACGTAAGTATGATATCTGAAAAATCTTATAACAATCGAAGTAAATTTGGGCCAAAACGATATTTTAAAAAGTTTTGGGGCAAAACGAAAATTTTGGAAAAATCGGTCAGAAACCGAAATTATGGAAATTTACCCAACACTTAAGCTCCAAGTTCAACATGAACTCTCCTGTAAGTTTCGTCACCATCCGTGACGAAAACTAAAATTTACGGGTATAATAACCCACTTCGCAAGAATTATGGGCGGGACCGTAATTTTGGGAATTTTAATTCAAAAATTAAAGATTGAAAATTTACCAAATCTGAAATCAATAATCACAATTATATCTTAAAGATATGTCAACAACCGAACCATAATCTCGTGCCACGAATAAACTCCAAATCACAATCATATAATCGAATTACACTAAGTACTATAATTAATTGAACGTATGACTCTGATTGTATGATGTGTATGCACCGAAAATGTGACTAACTTACAATCACGTCTAACCGGGAACTAAGTGTCTCACAAACAAAGTGCCACGGACAGAACTGCCTCTAATTCTATCGGGACAAAGTGCCACGTCAACGGACGGGGGCCACCTCTTTAGCCCATACGAAACAAAGGGCCGATCAAAGATCCGGGGGCCACCTCTTGAGTTGTAAGGGCCACCTCTAGAGTCCCGAATTTGTGTCAGGGATGGTTAGACCAAGTCTTGGATCGAGCAGCACGGCTGCGGTTCATGAACAAGGCTACCACATCTGTCACGCCCCCACACCGGGGTTGGACGAGAACGCGACAGTTAACGTAATAAATAACGTTTGTGATAATACATTCTAGTAACACATACATATGCCAGATCTCAGCCCGGTGAACTAAGACTGGTTATTTCATAGAAAAGAAATATTCAAGAGTACATCAAGTGCAAAAGAGTACATCGGAAACCAAAATACATTGTGACACAGGAATAAAAAGAAGCGTTAAAGCAGCATCCTAAATCCTACGTCTTGGTAATACTTTGAGGATGATATTCACTGGTCGTCAGCATCTCTCTCTTCTTCCTCTTGATTCTCTTCATCTAGTGGGGTTTTAGAAAATAATTCGAAATGGGGTGAGAATAATGGATTCGCAGTGAGTGGGGTTTCGAGTATTTTCTCAATTTATATATATATATATATATATAACCATTTTGAAGGATAATATATTTACTCCCACTTTTGAAAATATCTTTGTCTATAGATAGTACAAGTTTTTAAAGGAATGTAATGAATTATGGCATGAGTGAACAGTCAATCTCCGTAGATTGATGTTAAGTATGACAACATGTGGCGTCAAGCGCCTAGTGAATATTTAGCTTCGGGAGGTCGTCTATGTGACAAAGTCCCTTGGCCTCCTTATGATGTCTTAGACCGTTATCAGAGATCGGACTATGACTTTTGCCACGACCTTTGGTTTAATAACCGTAGCCTTGGGCATTTGTCGGACCGTCCTTATAACCTTGGCCTTTGAGCTAAAAGCTCTCACGCTTGGTGACGTGCTACCTTATCTCTTATCTGAGATCGGTATGTCCTTAGCTGGGGTTTAATACCCGGATCACACCATAATCGCGATTATACCCTAAGTCTACGACCCAGTCACCTCAGGATCACTCCGTCCTTCGGCTTCAACGGAATAGGAAATGACGGTAGCCTTGTTCATAAACCGCAGGCGTGCTGCTCGATCCAAGACTTGGTCTAACCATCCCTGACACACATTTGGGACTCTAGAGGTGGCCCCCGAATCTTTGATCGGTCCTCTGTTTCGTATGGGCTCAAGAGGTGGCCCCCGTCCATTGACGTGGCACTTTGTCTCGATAGAATTAGAGGCAGTCCTGTCCGTGGCATTTTGTTTGTGAGACACTTAGTTCCCGGTTAGACGTGATTGTAAGTTAGTCACATTTTCGGTGCATACACATCATACAATCAGAGTCACATTCAATTAATTACGGTACTTAGTGTAATTCGATTATATGATTGTGATTTGGAGTTTATTCGTGGCACAAGATTATGGTTCGGTTGTTGACATATCTTTAAGATATAATTGTGATTATTAATTTCAGATTTGGTAAATTTTCAATCTTTAATTTTTGAATTAAAATTCCCAAAATTATGGTCCCGCCCAAAATTCTTGCGAAGTGGGTTATTATACCCGTAACTTTTAGTTTTCGTCACGGATAGTGACGAAACTTACAGGAGAGTTCATGTTGAACTTGGAGCTTAAGTGTTGGGTAAATTTCCAGAATTTCGGTTTCTGACTGATTTTTCCAAAATTTTCGTTTTGCCCCAAAACTTTTTAAATTTCAAAACATTTTCTACAAAAAAAATTTCAATTTATTATTTGTTCAAGGACTAATAACGCATTCCTCTCCCAAACTTATAACAAACTACGGAATAAACCCAATATAACCATTTATCGAAAAACAACTCTCCAAGTAAAATTTATCATCTGAATCCCCTAGAATTCATCATATTCATCATGTAAAACATACCTTAACTACAAGAATTTTCAATCAAGCAATTTAATCATCAAAAATCAAGAACAATCAAAAATCCCCAAATTATCACCTTCAATTTAATTCATGAACCCTAGAGTAAGAAATCGAGTGAATAATGATGATTTCGCAAATGATTCTTGTATCTTTCCTTGATTTTGCACAAAATCCCTTTGAAAATGAGGAAAATTTGAGGGATAGGCGCTAGGGTTCGGGAGAGAGAGAGAGAAATTTTTTTGGGGAAGATGAAGGGTGTAAGAACACGGCTGAATCATATATATATTCCCGACTGACACGGCCCGTGTCCTGTGACATGGCCATGTCGTACCTGTTCAGAAATTAAGAAAAACGTTCTGTCTTACCAACCCAGCCGTGTCCTGTGACATGGCCCGTGTCCAACTGCTGTAGAAATTGAAAACTCGCTGTCTTCCCAACTCGGCCGTGTCATGTGACACGGCCCGTGTCCAACTCCTCCAGAAATGCAAAATCCACTGTATTACTAACCCGGTCGTGTCCCGTGACACGTCCGTGTCGTACCTATCTAGAAATGCAAATTCCTACTGTATTGGTGACCCGGCCGTGTCCTATGACACGGCCCGAGTCCAACCTGTCCAGAAATGCCTTTTTTGATAATGCTCTCGTTTCCCTGCATTTTTAACACCTAAAGTCGAACCGGTCAGTTTCGAACCAAGCAAAAACAAATAAGGAAAATAAATTCGAAAAACAAAAAGATAAAAATCTAACTAAATCGTTGGGTTGCCTCCCAAGTAGCGCTTTTTTATAGTCATTAGCTCGACTTCTTCCCGTCTTACTCATTTTCGACATCATGCACCTCTATGCATTCAAACACATCGATTTCTTCACTTCGCCCGAAGTATGGTTTCACTCTATGTCCGTTCACCTTAAAATGCTTATTCTTCTATGGGTCAATGAGTTCTACCGCTCCGTGTGGCCATACATGAACGACTTTGAAAGGTCCGCCCCATCGCAACACTAATGTTCCCGGCATGAGCTTAAGATGAGAGTTATGTAGTAGAACGTCCATCCCAGGCTCGAGAGATTTGCGAATGATACGCTTGTCGTGATACCGTTTCGTCCGTTCCTTGTAGATCTTAGCATTTTCGTATGCCTCGTATCGTATCTCTTCCAGCTCATTCACATGTAGAAGTTGTTCCTCCCAGCCTTTTCTTGATCTAAATTTAGCGCTTTGATAGCCCAATACGCCTTATGTTCTAACTCAACAGGTAGGTGACATGCCTTCCCAAAAACGAGGCGATACGGGCTCATTCCAATCGGAGTTTTGTAAGTCGTGCGATATGCCCATAAGGCGTCGTTCAACTTCAATGCCCAATCTTTCCTTGTCGGCTTCACTGTCTTCTTTAGTATTGCCTTTATCTGATGATTACTCACTTCTACTTGCCCGGAGGTTTGTGGATGGTAATCTGTCGCGACCTTATGCGTCACGCTATACTTTTTGAGCAACCCAACGAGTTGTATGTTGCAAAAGTGTGTACCTCTATCGCTAATTACAGCTTTCGGCGTCCCAAACCTGCAAAAAAATCACATCCTTAAAGAAATTGCAAACCACGTTAGCATCGTTAGTCCGGGTCGGAATTGCTTCCACCCACTTAGAAGCGTAATCCACAGCAACTAAAATATATTCAAAGCCAAAGGAAGGTGGAAAAGGACCCATAAAATCCACTCCCCAAACATCGAAAAGTTCTACTAGAAGATTGTTTGTCAACGGCATCTCATTTCTTTTGCTTATGTTCCCCGTTCGTTGACAATGATCAAAACTCTTGTAATAGGAATAAGTGTCCTTAAATAATGTCGGCCAATAGAATCCAGATTGAAAAACTTTGTGTGTCGTTTTCTTCATGCTAAAATGTCCCCCACAATGCAAGTCATGACAAAATGACAAGATGCTCTCGTACTCTTCTTCTGGGATACAACATCGGAATACTTGATCGGGCCCCAACCTAAATAAGTAAGGGTCGTCCCAAAAGTAATGCCTGCACATGGAAATAAATCTCTTCTTCCCCTGAAAGATCAAGTCGGGCTGCAAAACACCACTAACAATATAATTAATAATATCGACATACCAAGGTGTCTTAGTCACATCAAACAATTGTTCGTCAGGAAAAGTTTCAACAATCGGCAAAGAGCTATCGAGCTTAAAATTATCTCCCTCGGTTAATCTAGATAACTAGTCGGCAACTACATTTTCCGAACCCTTCTTATCCTTAAATTCCAAATCAAATTCTTGTAACAAAAGAACCCACCGAGTCAATCTTGGCTTGGCATCGGATTTTTTTAACAAATATTTCAATGCAGCGTGATCCGTATGCACAATTACTTTCGAACCAACCAAATAGGATCGAAACTTATCTAAAGAAAACACAATGGCTAAAAATTCATTTTTGGTGGTGGTGTAATTTGCCTAGGCTTCATCGAGTGTTTTGCTAGCATAATAAATTACATGGAAAAATTTATTCACTCTCTGCCCCAAAACGGCACCAACAGCAAAGTCGGATGCGTCGCACATAATTTCAAATAGTAAAGACCAGTCGGGAGCAACAACAATAGGCGTGGAAGTTAACTTTTCTTTCAGAGCATTAAAACCGACCAAACATTCCTCGGTAAAATCAAATTTGGCATCCTTACACAAAAGGTTACTTAAAGGACGAGCAATTTTTGAAAAATCTTTAATGAAACGCCTATAAAACCCGGCATGCCCTAAAAAGCTTCAAACCTCTTTTACACATGAAGGTGGAGGTAATTTAACAATTAAATCAACTTTAGCCTTATCAACCTCCATTCCCTTATTGGAAACCACATGACCCAAAACAAGACCTTGTTTCACCATAAAATGTCTCTTTTCCCAACTAAGTATAAGATTAAACTCAATACATCGTTCGAGCACAATAGTCAAATTATGAAACAATCATCAAAAGTGGTTCCAAACACAAAAAAATCATCCATGAATACCTCGATGGACTTTTCCAACAAGTCAGAGAATATGGAAAGCATGCACCTTTGAAAAGTAGCGAGAGCATTGCAAAGACCAAACGGAATCCTCCTAAAGGCAAAAGTGCCAAAAGGGCAAGTGAAAGTGGTCTTCTCTTGATCCTCCGGAGCAATCGGAATATGATAGAAATCTAAAAAACCATCTAGAAAACAGCAATAATCATGCCCAGCTAAACGGTCCAACATTTGATCAATGAAAGGGAGGGGAAAATGATCTTTTTTTCATTACGGCATTTAATTTCCGGTAATCAATGCACATTCTCCAACCGGTCACTGTTCTAGTGGGCACCAATTCATTTTTATCATTACGAACCACCATTATTCCAGATTTCTTAGGCACTACATGCACAGGACTAACCCACTTACTGTTAGATATCGGGTAGATGACTCCGACATCTAGCAATTTCAAAACTTCCTTTTTCACTACATCCTGCATGTTCGGATTCAAACACCTTTGAGCTTGCCTAACAGGTTTAACATTATCCTCAAGAATTATTTTATGCATGCACCTAACAGGACTTATCCCCTTGATATTAGAAATACTCCACCCAATCGCCTCCTTCAATTTGGTTAGAACTTCTACTAATTTTTTTTCTTGCAAAGGAGTTAATTCGGAAGAGACAATTGCAGGGTAAGTGTCACTTTTTCCTAAGAAAACATATTTAAGATGTGCTGGAAGTTCTTTCAATTCAAGTTGGGGCGGGGTGATTTCAACGGGCTCCTCAAAATTTAATTTGAAAGGCATCTTAAGATCATCAACTCCGTCAATGGGTTTGGATTTATCTAGCAATGCAACATATTCTTCAATTTCTAAATTATTCAGCCCCATGTTATATTCAACGGTTAGAGCATCATGCAACGTGTCCCCTACATCGTCATGAAAATATGTATCATCAACCAAAGCATCAATGCAATGAATAAAATTACAATCATGGGAAGCATAAATATGAGAAGGGATAGGAGATGAACCGAATATATCGATTTCCACAGTTTCGCCCAAGATGGTCATGGTGACCTTTTTTTCATCAACATCAATGATTGTTTTTGTTGTACGCATGAATGGCCGTCCTAGAAGCATTGTCCCCTGATTTTCGCCTGTTGCGAAATCGCTCATTTTCAAGATAACAAAATCGGCCTGAATCACTAACTTGTCCACTTGCACTAATAGGTCTTCAATGACTCCTTTGGGGTATTTCACCTGTAATACCCGAGATTTCTGTTATGTAATTAGAACTTGTGATATTGTAATGATTGTACTTTTGTCTGAGTATTATTCTCCGTATTTCATAATCCGATGTTGTCGAGTGTATAATTTCGTGTATGTGTTTTAGAGATTGAAATTTTGTACATGTAGCGCACGCTACAGGCTGAGTGTAGCGTACGCTAACGGGGATTCATAGCGCACGCTACAGAGGGTCATTAGCGCACGCTATGCATGGTCAAATCGATTGAGACGTGCGGTAGGTGAGATCTGGCCGGGGGACCCTTGTCGGATTGTGTCGGATGTACCTGGACGGCTTTCGGGAAAAGCCGAGTCAACGCCTTAGCGCACGCTACAGGTATATGCGTAGCGCACGCTAAGTGCCGAGTACTGATTTAGGCGTGAGCCGTTAGCGCACGCTACGAACAGTCTAGCACGCGCTAATAGCCATTTATTATAAATAGGACAAGATCCTATTCGAGATTTCGCTTTCTCTACTCTCATTACCCGAATTCCTACACTTAGAACATAACTTCCTTCACCCCAAACACTTCATATCAACATCCTGATTCGTGATTTAAGATCGTATATCATTGGAGATTGGTGTTCAAGCTTTCGGTGTCGGATTGCTTCATTTTCCTCCGTGTTCTTCACTACTTGAGGTAGGTGATTCTTCACCAATGTTAGTAATGTTCCTAAGGAAGTTTGAATCATGTTTGGATAGCTGGTATTTCGTTTATAATCGGTCATCACATGTTAGAAGGATATTTTTCGACGTTTCGACACTTATTCATCGTATGAACATTTGAACCATCTTAGTAGTATGAACTCCTAAGCGTTTTCAAATCGATTTATGGTTAGTAATCGGAGATTACCTAGTTCGTATGTTTTACGTAAGGAATCATATGTTTTGGGACTTGGAATAATCGGAACTTGGTATATTTCGTGAAGATCTTAGAAAAGATATGTTGATGAGAGGATTATCCGTATATTTGTGCCTCATGATCATGGAACTTCCACAACCTTATTAGCATGTCAGACTTGAGGATGATTTGTTGTATCAACATAGAATTCATAAATTCACCACTGTTCAACCCAGTTTTCCGTTAGCAGTATTCTGCCATGCAACGTTAGCGCACGCTAACATATGTGAGTTAACGTGCGCTATCGGGGTTCAGTTAACGTATTAAACGTACGTAGCGTACGTTATGTATCGGCCGGTTCAACTGTCAGTTCATAACTAGCGCACGCTAGTCTTACACGATAGCGTACGCTAACAGGCCTGCTTAGCGCACGTTACGTAGAGTACGTAGCGCACGCTAAGCAGTCCAGGCAGATTGGTTATTTTGAGCTTTTCGGCCATAGACCGAATTGTTAGGCCATCGTTCGACTTGAGATGATTTGTATATCGTTCCTTTTGTTAAGGTTCGAGCTTGTTACGTTGATCGAAGGAGGCGGCCTTCGAGTGTGTCGAGATCTTTGAAGTGTTTCGTCCTTGCCATTTTCGAGGCAAGTATCATATGTCGAGTTTGATTTATCATGCTTATTGTTTTGTTCATATTTTTGTATATGAGATGTATTTCTGGAAATTCGCGTGATATTCGTTGTTGTTTGTTCGTATTGATTAACATATTGAAATGCATATGTGTATGCATAATTGATTGATTATGGTATAAATGATCCGAGGGGGTCATGAGGATCTATGCTGAGGGCGCTGGATCGAATGTCCACCATGCGTTGGTCCGACGGGATCGTCATGGGGATCTATGATGAGGGCGCTGGATCGCTGGATGGGTTTTCCACCATGCGTTGGTCCGACGGGATCATCATAGGGATCTATGCTGAGGGCGCTGGATCGCTGGATTACCATGTATTGTGTAGATGGAATCGTGAGGATTCGCATCGTTGGATTCCGGTGGCGGAAGTCCGTTTGCATGTTTTATGATGTATTAATGATTTATTCTATGACGATACTTGTACTAGCATTGTTTTGCTAACCCCTTCGGGGGTGGACATTGTTTTTGATGTTCAGGTAGTCGAGGAGCGGGAGGGCAGCCACAGTACCGACAGGACGATGAGATGGCTCAGTGATGTGGTTGATGTTCTTATTATTGTGATTTGTCTTCTTGGTTCGTTTAGTAATCGAGTATGTCTGTATTAATAAAGTCTTTTCGATATGGTTGTATAAGTCAAGACATTTGATCGTTTGATTCAAATCTGTATGTGACTTCCAGTGGTCGATTGGAGTATTTTTACACTTCTTTGTAACTTAGCCTTGTAAATCCTTATCTAAAGGGTTTACGGCGCTGTAATTATTCCGAATATCTCGGGTGTTACGAATATGGTATCGGAGCTAAGATTTATGGATATCTTGGTAGTCGGGTTAGTTGGAGTGCATTTACGTTATTGATTATTGGTCGTTCGTAACATCAACTGCCGAGCCAAAGATCGTCGTGTGGACTTGTGGTTGTAAGTTTCCTAATCTCGAATACTACTGTTTTATTTAATTCACGTCTTGTAAACATTAATGAATGTACTTTGAGAAAGTTTGTCCCGGATATTGAGTATTTATGTTTACGTATGTTGAGAGGAGGTCGTGGACGCGACGCGGTCGTGGACGCGACGTGGTAATGCGAGGCAAGAAGAGTCGGTATCTACCCCGAGATAGCCGCTAGTCAAACGGATTCACATTCCGGGGACGGCAGGATCGGCAAATAATAATGCAGATCCTAACGTGCCGGAGTGCTTCGGCAGTGGTTTCCCGATAAACCAGCTTTGCTCAAGTTGTGGATCGCATGCGACGGCGATGGGACAGCAGAATAACGTGGATAATCGGGAGATAAATGGCTTACCGAGGTGGTCAAATTGCATCCTCCGAAATTTGACGGTTCCACCGAGACGCTTTCGTGGGATCATTGGGTCAAGGAATTAGAGAAGATTTTTGCGGGATTAACTGTCCCAACGATAGGAAGGTTCCGGTCGCCAAGATCTTTTGACCGGGAGGCTTTCGATCGGTGGGAGTCCATTCGACCGCAGGAGCATAATGCCGATCGGACAATTCAAGTTGATGATGGAGGCACAAGATTGTCCTCGCCGATTAGAGAGGCCCGAGTTCGGGAGTTTTTCTCACCACAAAATTCGGAAGCATCTGTGACGGAAGTGATTAAGACTTTTAATAACCAGCTGACTTATGTGCGCCACCTGGTCAGGACCGAGGCGGAAAGGATTTTTCATTTTGACATGCGAATGAAGCCGGAAATTCAGCAATACATGTCCGGATTTGATTGTACCACCTTGAGGCAGTATCAGGACAAGGCGTTGGCCTACGATATGAAGGAAGCAGCAGTAGAGAAATCGACGGAAGCAAAGAAACAGAAGGTGTCGGGCAACTTCGCGGAGAATAAGAATAGCGGGCCCCGGCCTCGGTCCTCTTTTCACTCATCCAGAGACCTCCGCATCCTAGTCGAGGAGGAAAGAAGTTCCGGCAGACCGATCAAGCTTCGACACAGGAAGAAGTGTTACAACCGTGGCAAGGCGGGACATGTTCGACGGATTGTTTCGCGCCCGCCGTGACTGTTTCAGTGTGGACAGAAGGACATCGCGCAACATTTTGTGGGAATGCGACCCGATCTTTTGGTACTCGCACTCCAGCGCTTCCCGAAGGAAACAAGTGTGAACCAGACGCAGCAGTGGATTTCAGCAGAACGTTGGGAAGAGAGAGGCATCCAAAGGCCGGGTCCGTTCCTCCACGCCCGTATGAAATGAGGAAATCGATGATCGAACACACTGTTGCATCGTGCGATTCAGATCCTTTTGCAACCAGCTAGTGTCTTGTTCGATTCGGGAGCTACGCATTCTTTTATATCTTTGAACCGTGTTAATCGTTTGAACATCTCGTGCTTGTATAATTGTGAACCTTATGTTGTGGGATTACCGAGCGGAGAGAAAATTGTGGGAACACTAGAAGCTAGGGATTTCCCAGTATCTATAGAAGGAAGAGAGTGGCCATCGCATCTCATTGTAGTTGACATCTACAGTGACGATTTAATTCTCGGAGATGATTGGCTCAACCGTTATGGAGCTGTGCTGAATTACCGAGAGAGTCATTTCCATCATTGCTGATGACGGATCTGAACACTTATTCCGAGGATGGAGACCGGGAAGCTCGGGAAAATTGATCAAGGCAATGAGAGCCGTGAAATTGCTGAAACAGGGATGTCATGGACTTTGGTGTTATGCCTTGAGGTATGAGGAAGGAGTATAGCTCTCGTCTATTTCATTTGTGAATGAGTTCTCTGATGTATTTCCAGACGTGCTACCATGGTTACCTCCGCAAAGAGAAGTGGAATTCACCATCGAGTTAGAGCCTGGAGCAACTCCTATTTCAAGAGCACCATACCGCATGGCGCCAACCGAGATGTATGAACTCAAGAAACAACTGGAGGAATTGTTGCGTAAGGGCTATATTCAACCTAGCGTTTCTCCTTGGGGAGCGCCTGTTCTCTTTGTCCGGAAGAAAGACGGATCCCTCCGACCGTGTATTGATTATAGGGAGCTTAACAAGATGACGATCAAGAATAAGTATCCTATACCTCGGATCGACGACTTGTTTGATCAACTGCAAGGGGCAAGGGTATTCTCGAAGATTGACTTGCGATCGGGATACCATCGATTGAGAATTAAGGAATCGGATATACGAAATGCGCTTTGAGATCGATGCAGGCATTATGAATTTGTAGTGATGCCGGTTGGACTTACCAATGCTCTGCGGTATTCATGCAATTGATGAATCGGGTATTCTTGGAGTACTTGGATAAATTTGTGGTCGTTTTCATTGTGACATCTTGATATATTCGAGGGACGCAGAGGAACATGCTGAACATTTACGTGTGGTTTTGAGCATCTTGAGAAAGGAACAGCTGTATGCTAAGCTTTCTAAATGCGAATTTTGGCTTAAGGAAGTAACCTTCCTTGGGCATGTGATATCATCCGACGGAGTTCAGGTGGACCCGAAGAAAGTCGAAACAATCTTGGAGTGGGAAGCTCCTAAAAACGTGAAAGAAGTCCGAAGCTTCTTAGGACTTGCTGGATATTATCGCCGCTTTGTAGAGGGATTTTCCAAAATTGCTCGTCCGCTCACTCAGCTGTTACAGAAAACTTAAAAGTTCACGTGGAATGAGAAATGTCAGGCTGGTTTTGTGAACTTAAGAGGAGACTGACGACAACACCTATATTAGCACTGCCAGAGGGAACTGATGGATTCATGGTATACAGCGATGCTTCAAATCAGGGTTTGGGTTGTGTGTTGATGCAGAAGGATAAAGTGATTGCTTATGCTTCTCGGCAATTGAAACCGTACGAAGTTAATTATCCTACTCATGATCTGGAGCTAGCAGCTGTGGTCTTTGCCTTGAAAATCTGGCGACATTATTTGTACGACACTCATTGTCAGATCTTTACAGATCATAAGAGCCTCAAATACATTTTCAGTCAGAAAGAATTAAACATGAGGCAGAGAAGGTGGCTGGAATTGATCAAGGATTACGACTTGGAGATTCTCTATCATCCGGGGAAAGCAAATGTAGTAGCCGATGCTTTGAGCCGAAAACCCGTTTCTCTTCGAGTGTTGGAAGCACTTACATCCCAAACCAGTATTCAACGGGAACTGATCCGCGAGGGGATTGAAGTATGGGCACCGGGAATCCAAGGACAACTTTATGTGATGGAACTGACTTCATCACTAGTCGAGGAGATCAAGTCTAAACAACTGAACGATTCTCTGATTCTTCGATTATATGACGAAGTCAAGAAAGGAAAAGCCCCAGGATTCGTGATACAAGACGATGGAATTCTGAGATTTCAGAGTCGACTTTGCGTTCCCGAGGACGATGATTTGAGATGGACAATTTTGAAGGAAGCTCATAGCGCGCCCTATTCTATTCACCCAGGCAGTAGTAAGATGTATAAAGATTTAAAGCAAAACTTCTGGTGGGGGAATATGAAGAAGGACGTAGCGGAGTACGTTTCAAAGTGTTTGACTTGTCAGCAGGTTAAGATTGAACATCAACGACCTGCCGGAATGTTAAGACCGCTTCCGATCCCTGAGTGGAAGTGGGAGGATATCTCGATGGACTTCATTACTAGTATGCCAAGGACTAGAACGGGAATGAACATGATTTGGGTTGTAGTTGATCGACTAAACAAGTCGGCTCATTTCCTGGGAATTAAAGATACATGGGGACCCGAGAGATTGGCACAAATATTTATTGCGGAGATAGTCAGATTGCACGGGACGCCGAAGACCATTATTTCGGATCGAGATGGTCGTTTCGTGTCACACTTCTGGAAAGCAGTTCACAGGGCTTTGGGGACTGAGCTCAACTTTAGCACAGCTTATCATCCCCAAACAGATGGTCAGTCTGAAAGAACTATACAGACAGTAGAAGACATGCTTAGAGATTGTGCATTAGATTGGTCGACTGATTGGGAAGTTCACTTGCCCTTGATCGAGTTCACCTATAATAACAGTTGGCATGCTTCTATTAAGATGGCCCCATTTGAAGCTTTATACGGGAGAAGATGCCGATCGCCCCTGTGCTGGGATGATTCTTCGGATTTGATCGGGACGGAACCGGAATTGATTATTCAGACTCAAGAGAAGATAGCCTTGATTCGAGAGAGACTGTTGATCGCCCAGTCGACGAAGTCTTATGTCGATGTACGTCGTCGCCCTCTAGAGTTCGACTGGGACCACGTACTATTTAAGGTGTCTCCTACACGAGGGATTTTCCGTTTTGGGAAAAGAGGCAAGCTTAGTCCGAGATATATCGGACCATTTGAGATCCTAGAGAGAGTTGGGGATTTAGCATACCGGTTGGCCTTACCGCCATCGCTGAGTCATGTTCACAATGTGTTTCACGTATCCCAACTGCGGAAGTATGTACCGGACCCCAGTCACGTCATTGATTTCGACGAGATCGAGATAGCTAATGATGGCACCTTCGAAGAGAGACCAATCAAGATACTTGAGATCCGGATCAAACAATTGAGGAATAAACCAATACATTTGGTTAAAGTACAATGGTCACGACATGGAGTCGAAGAGGCCACTTGGGAAACGGAGGACGGTATGAAGGCTAAATATCCGGAGTTGTTTTCATCCTAAGTTTCGGGACGAAACTTCTTTTTAGGGAGGAAGGATGTAATACCCGAAATTTCTGTTATGTAATTAGAACTTGTGATATTGTAATGATTGTACTTTTGTCTGAGTATTATTCTCCGTATTTCATAATCCGATGTTGTCGAGTGTATAATTTCGTGTATGTGTTTTAGAGATTGAAATTCTGTACATGTAGCGCACGCTACAGGCTGAGTGTAGCGTACGCTAACGGGGATTCATAGCGCACGCTATAGAGGGTCATTAGCGCACGCTATGCATGGTCAAATCGATTGAGACGTGCGGTAGGTGAGATCTGGCCGGGGGACCCTTGTCGGATTGTGTCGGATGTACCTGGACGGCTTTCGGGAAAAGCCGAGTCAACGCCTTAGCGCACGCTACAGATATATGCGTAGCGCACGCTAAGTGCCGAGTACGATTTAGACTATGAGCCGTTAGCGCACGCTACGACGAGTCTAGCACACGCTAATAGCCATTTATTATAAATAGAATGACATCTATTCGAGATTTCAGTTTTCTCTACTCTCATTACCCGAATTCCTACACTTAGAACATAACTTCCTTCACCCCAAACACTTCATATCAACATCCTGATTCGTGATTTAAGATCGTATATCATTGGAGATTGGTGTTCAAGCTTTCGGTGTCGGATTGCTTCATTTTCCTCCGTGTTCTTCACTACTTGAGGTAGGTGATTCTTCACCAATGTTAGTAATGTTCCTAAGGAAGTTTGAATCATGTTTGGATAGCTGGAATTTCGTTTATAATCGGTCATCACATGTTAGAAGGATATTTTTCGACGTTTCGACACTTATTCATCATATGAACCTTTGAACCATCTTAGTAGTATGAACTCCTAAGCGTTTTCAAATCGATTTATGGTTAGTAATCGGAGATTACCTAGTTTGTATGTTTTACGTAAGGAATCATATGTTTTGGGACTTGGAATAATCGGAACTTGGTATATTTCGTGAAGATCTTAGAAAAGATATGTTGATGAGAGGATTATCCGTATATTTGTGCCTCATGATCATGGAACTTACACAACCTTATTAGCATGTCAGAGTTGAGGATGATTTGTTGTATCAACATAGAATTCATAAATTCACCACTGTTCAACCCAGTTTTTCCGTTAGCAGTATTCTGCCATGCAACGTTAGCGCACGCTAACATATGTGAGTTAACGTGCGCTATCGGGGTTCAGTTAACGTATTAAACGTACGTAGCGTACGTTATGTATCGGCCGGTTCAACTGTCAGTTCATAACTAGCGCACGCTAGTCTTACACGATAGCGTACGCTAACAGGCCTGCTTAGCGCACGTTACATAGAGTACGTAGCGCACGCTAAGCAGTCCAGGCAGATTGTTTATTTTGAGCTTTTCGGCCATAGACCGAATTGTTAGGCCATCGTTCGACTTGAGATGATTTGTATATCATTCCTTTTGTTAAGGTTCGAGCTTGTTATGTTGATCGAAGGAGGCGGCCTTCGAGTGTGTCGAGATCTTTGAAGTGTTTCGTCCTTGCCATTTTCGAGGCAAGTATCATATGTCGAGTTTGATTTATCATGCTTATGGTTTTGTTCATATTTTTGTATATGAGATGTATTTCTGGAAATTCGCGTGATATTCGTTGTTGTTTGTTCGTATTGATGAACATATTGAAATGCATATGTGTATGCATAATTGATTGATTATGGTATAAATGATCTGAGGGGGTCATGAGGATCTATGCTGAGGGCGCTGGATCGAATGTCCACCATGCGTTGGTCCGACGGGATCGTCATGGGGATCTATCTTGAGGCTGGATCGCCGGACGGGTTTTCCACCATGCGTTGGTCCGACGGGATCATCATGGGGATCTATCTTTGAGGCGCTGGATCATTTGGATTACCATGTATTGTGTAGATGGAATCGTGAGGATTCGCATCGTTGGATTCCAGTGACGGAAGTCCGTTTGCATGTTTTATGATGTATTAATGATTTATTCTATGACGATACTTGTACTAGCATTGTTTTGCTAACCCCTTCGGGGGTGGACATTGTTTTTGATGTTCAGGTAGTCGAGGAGCGGGAGGGCAGCCACAGTACCGACAGGACGATGAGATGGCTCAGTGATGTGGTTGATGTTCTTATTATTGTGATTTGTCTTCTTGGTTCGTTTAGTAATCGAGTATGTCTGTATTAATAAAGTCTTTTCGATATGGTTGTATAAGTCAGCACATTTGATCGTTTGATTCAAATCTGTATGTGAATTCCAGTGTTCGATTGGTTTATTTTTACACTTCTTTTAAAATTAGCCTTGTAAATCCTTATCTAAAGAGTTTACGGCGCTGTAATTATTCCGAATATCTCGGGGTGTTACATCACCGACCTATCCGCCATTTGAAGAGTCATTCTTTTTGGTTTGATTCTCCCGAGTTCAAGCCTCAAATAAGTCGAGTATGGCATGAGATTCACACTTGCTCCAAAATCGAGCATCCCACGAGCAACTTTCTTATCTCCCATAGTGATGTCAATCATAAAACTTCCGGGATCGCCTTTCTTTTGACTCCTTGCTTCTACCTCGTAGAGCACCACTTTTTCGTTCCCAAAATATCATCTCTTGTTGGAGGTCAACTCTTTGAAAAATTTCGTGTAAGTGGGAATGTTCTTCACAACATCCAAGAGAGGTAAGTTGACATGAACATTCGAAAGCATGTCATAGATTTCGGAAAATTGCTCATCTTGCTTTGCTTTTCTAAGTCGTATCGTAAAAGGGACCGGTGGCTTATACGGTTGAGCAGATTTGTGAAGCTTGGAAGTCGAAGTTGCTTCGTCTATTCTCTCTTCTTGATTTCCCGACTCGTCTTCTTTCTCACCGCCCCTTTATTTTGCTTCGGAATTAGCCTCTTTATTAATCACTTTACCACTTCGGAGAGTGGTAATAGCTTGAGCTTGCTCGGGTTGACTTGGTAGTTTACCCCATTCTTGTATACGTGCCTTGGTACCAAGTTGCTCAATTTGAATCTCTATTTTCTTCACCGAAGCTTCTAAAGATTCGAACCTCATATTGCTATCCTTAATCAATGCCGCAATACTCTCCTCGAGAGAGTTCCTTTATTGTGGAGGTGGTTCACTTTGTGTTAGTTGTTGGACTCGGTTTCTTCCATTGTATTGAGCTTGGGCGCTTGTGTCGTACGACACCGGGTTGTTGTTTCTCCATGAGAAATTCGGATGGTTTCATATCCTAGGATGATAAGTGTTCCGAAGAGGTGCATTTCTTGCATTTCCGCCATAATTATTTCTTCTCCTCCCTTTCGGGTCTTCCCATGCTTTGTCCCATAACCCAATTCACTTGCTCGGTTCGTCCTTCCGGAAAAGTATGTGGGCAAGAATTAGCATCATGTCTGGGTGCTCCGCAAATCTCGCAAACTCGTGAGCTCGAAGATGTATTTTGAGTCTTGAGTTGTCTTAGTTCCTTCGTTAACTCATCGATTTTAGACTGCATCTCGTCCTTCTCGCTTACTTGGTTTACTGCTCCCATACGAACACGTACACTTTTTTGTTGTGAATTATCTCCCAACGTTTCATACATATCATACGTTTGTCTCTCCATTAACCCCCAAAATGAACCACCGGCTGCATTATCCACCGCTCCTTGGAAATATTGAGTCAATCCATCATAGAAGAATTGATTAAGTAGTTGAAACGGATAGTGATGGTGTGGGCATTGAATGAGCAGCATCTTGAATCGGTCCCATGCTTCGTGAAACGCCTCTCCCTCTTGTTGTCCGAATGTTGAGATTTGAGTTCTCAATTGTGTGGTCTTCGAATGAGAGAAGTATTTGGTAATGAATTTGTCGTAAACTTCATCCCACGTTCTTAGTGAGCCCAGTGCCAAAGTCATCAACCATTGTTTCGCCCCATCCTTGAGTGTATAAGGGAAGCACTTCATTCTTAGTTGATCCTCGCTTAACCCATTTAATGGAAAGTTGTCAATCGCCACATAGAAGTCTCGGATGGACGCGGCCATGTTGTACTCTTCCTAAATGTGAAAATCATACTGCCTTGATGACCCGGCCGTGTCCTGTGACACGGTCGAGTTGCCTTCTCCGGTTTTTGGTCTTCTTCGGCTTGATCCTTCGTTCTTGTATCGACTCATCACCTTTCTTCAGCTCTCTACTGCTTCTCAATCCCTGCACATTTTTACAAATAGAGATCCACTGTAACGCCCCGATTTTCGATCATACATTTATTTTATAATTTATATAAAGCACATGAATGATTTTAAATGTCCAACAATTCGTTTACGAATTTTATTTCCATTTATTAAATAAGGTCAAAATTTTCCTTATTCGCATATCGTGATTGTAGTTTACGCTCCAGTCTCGAGTCCAAGTTCTCGTATTATATAGCCCAGATCGATTTTTACTTGATTATTCTAAATGTAATATTAAGAACCTATTATTATTATTAATCTATCAATTTAATTAATATCATAAATTAATAGGTTATTAATAAAGATTAATTAAGGCAATTTAATTAATTCAACTTTAAATTAGTAAACTAATTAATTAAAGATTTAAAATAATTATATAATTAATATATCACTAATATTATATTTTGATCAATCCACATCCAACAAGAACTCTACACAGATCAAAACTCCACTACTAACACTAAACCTAAACTCTAGAGCATAAATATTATATTTTATACTACACATTACATCATTATTTACTTCACGACAGAAAGATACAAACAAGAGAGAAATAGATACTACAATCATCAACTAGATTCATAGCCTGAACTATACAGTAGAGAAGTTTCACAAGTAGCAGCTTGAGCCGATTGCAGACAGGTTGTTCAACCCTTTCCAACACCTCGACTTTTTCACCAACAAGGTAACACGATTTGCTTTCCCTTGTTTTTCAGTGTGTTCTTTCGATTTGAAACTCGTAAATTCTAGTAAAATCCGAACCTACAAGCAGAACAACAAATTAGAAAATTCATCTAAAATCGAAAGATACACCAAACTAAATATCAACCAAAAATTCAACTGATTCCAGCGGATAAATCCAAACCACAAATTCAAAACACAACAACATGTTGGAATATAAAACGCGGCGGAAGCAAGTTGGCGAAAATATTTTAAGAAAGGTTTTATAAACTAACCAACATAAAAACTGGATCTATTTAGGCTTGTCAATTAATTAACTAAACAGATTAACAAACCATTAAATACACATATTTACGCATGGGAGTCGGTAATTTATACATTTGACGCGAAGTGGTAGGAAATCCTTTTTAGTCGATTTATCTCCTCTTCGTACTCATCTCCGATCTTCTTGTATTTCTACCTCAAGATCTTCTAGAGTATATCCCGCCTATGTCCGGATGTCGTGTGGGCAACAATCTATCGGACTAAACTTGGACTACAATGGATCGGCCGAATTATCTTCTCAAGAAACTCATGATTTTTGTTCTCTCTATTTTTCTTGAATATTTTGGTATTTTAGAAAAATATTGTATTAACTAAATTATGGAATCCAAGACACAAGTCAAGATCCACAATTAAACACACACACACACAAAAAAAAATCGATTTTCGTACTTCAATAATGATGTAAAAATCGGCCAACACCAATGTCCTATTTATAGGTGTTTTGGGTTACTCTAGTGACCTTAAGGAGGATATGGTAAGGACTCCCAATAGATATCTTCTTTCCAATATTAGGACTCTTCCTAATATTAAGACTCTATTAATATAAACTTAGTCCATTAAAAGGTTGATATTGCACTTCCTATTAAAATCCCAAATTACGAAATTGGGCTCCTTTTTGAATTAATTATTTCCCATGTTTGAGATATTCCATGTACATTAATTAATTTAAGCTACTGACAGCTTTTAATTAATTAATATATTATACATGAGTATACCACTTGACCTTTATTATTATATCGGAAAATTAATTCCACCTGCAGGGTTTAATATAAAAATCCTTTTGAGTGCCTCAAGGGACATGATCAACCCGATTGGTCGGGACACGATTTCTAGCTATAATATTAATTATCATATAAATAATAATATTGCCCAAAATATCGAGCATATTGAGTCAATCATTGTGGCTCTCAGCCATGATAAGTCAAAGCAATAAATATTAAATATATATAATTATATATTAATCACTAGAATTAAGAAATAATAATTGTACGAGATGTACGTTCTTCTTATAGTCAGTACAGAAAAATCTATCTCACCTCGATCCTGTTCAATGTATAGCGAATACGCTAATATATGATAATTGTCAAGACCAACCAATCTCAAGCATATACTACAACCTCTTACATAACGGTCTAATGTTATATAGGTTGTGAACTAAATATTACTATATAAAGAACCGATAATGTGATCTTCTATGTGACACGACACACCACATTATCTACAATATAAAGTAATTTAGACTCCATTTGCATAACCATAGCGTGAATAAATATGCAAAACATGTGATAAATGAATTAAATATTCTCATAGATAAAGACCGGGAAATTAGGTAATACAAGCATAAAGTATGCTTTGACGTATACAACCCTAACAATCTCCCACTTATACTCAAAGCATGCTTTTGAAGTATACTATCTAGACTATGTCTATCTATCTCCCACTTATATTCAAAGTAATGTTGCCATACATCTCAACCTCATTCCTTCCACATGCCCTTCAAATGACTTTGAGGGCAACCTTTTTGTGAAAGGATCAGTTAGGTTGTCTTCAGATGCTATCTTGGAGACAATAATCTTTATTCTCTTCACAAAATCTCGAATGATATTATATTTGCGCTTGATATGTTTGCTCGCTTTGTAGGCCCATGGTTCCTTCGAATTTGCAACAGCACCGGTATTATCACAATAAAGTGTAATACTCCTAGGCAAATCAGGAATCACACACAAATCCTTTAGGAAGTACTTGAGCCATACCGCCTCTTTAGCTGCCTCTTAGGCTGCTACATACTCGGCTTCCATGGTAGAGTTCGCTATGCATTTCTGCTTCACACTCCTCCAATTGATGGCTCTACCTCCCAAAGTGAAAACATATCCGGAAGTTGATTTCGACTTTTCTTTGTCCGCACTAAAATCCGAGTCAATGTAACCCAAAGTACAAAGTGTATCTGATTGATATACAAGCATATGCTCCCTAGTCCTTCTCAGGTACTTGAGTATATGCTTGACAGGAATCTAATGTCCCAGTCCTGGGTTCGACTTATATCTCGCCACCATGCCTACAGGAAGACAGATATCAGGCCTAGTGCAAAGCATAGCATACATGAGGCTTCCCACTGCCGAAGCATAAGGGACCAGCTTCATGTCATCTATCTCCTTCTGTGTCTTAGGACACGTAGCCTTAGATAGCTGAATTCCGTGCCTCTAAGGTAAAAAACCTTTCTTCGAATTCTCCATGCTAAACCGCTTTAGCACTGTATCGATATAGGATCCCTATGATAAGCACAACATCCTTTTCTTGTGATCTTGAAAGATCTTAATACCAAGGATGTGACCGGCTTCTCCCAAATCCTTCATATCGAACTGCTCAGACAACCATACCCTTACATCTGATAATACCTTCACATTGTTTCCAATTAGAAGTATATCATCTACGTACAGTACAAGAAACACCAGCACGTTTCTATTGCACTTTTCATATACACAAACCTCACTAGGACACTGTTCAAAACCATACAATTGAATGACCTCATCAAATCGCATGTTCCAAGACCTTGATGCTTGCTTGAGACCATAAATGGCTCTCTTAAACTTGCACACTAAGTGCTCGTCTCCTTCAGCAATGAATCCCTCAGGTTGGTGCATGTAGATTTCCTTATCAAGACTCCCGTTCAAGAATGCAGTCTTAACATCCATCTGCCAAATCTCCATATCCAAATGCGCAGCTATAGCTAAGAGAATCTGGATCGATTTAAGCATGGCTACTGGCGAAAAGGTCTCATCATAGTCGATGCCCTCCTTCTGAGTGTAACCTTTCGCAACAAGCCTTGCTTTGAAGGTTTCAACCTTCCCGTTCGATCCTCTCTTACGCTTGTAGACCCAGTTACTTCCAATGGGTTTTACCCCATTGGGTAGCTCTACTAGCTCCCATACTTGATTAGAATCCATAGATCCCATTTCGGATTCCATTGCTGTTTTCCAGGATTCAGCATCCTTGTCTTGAACTGCCTGTTTGTACGTACATGGATTCATTTCATCCTAGTCCGGGGAGTGGTCCGAAGACGCTCCCACGCCGATGAGACATTCAGGTTGACGAACAACCCTCCCACTACGACGAGGCGTGTCCTTGGTTTGCGTATCCATAATAGTGTCTATACGTGGTACACTAGGTGTTCGCACAATTAGTATTGTCGAAATCTCGCCCCTAAGTTCTTCTAGAATGACCTCACTCCTAGGATTGTGGCTTATTACATAGTCCTCCTCTAAGAACCGGGCATTGGTGCTAACAATGACCTTCTGGTCTTTAGGACTGTAAAATAGGCCACCCTTCATTCTCTTCGGATATCCTACAAAGACTCGTACTTCTGTACTAGATGCAAACTTATCAGCTTCCTTATTCAGCATGTGTGCTGGTGAACCCCAAATCCAAACATGTCCTAGACTGGGCTTGCGCCAGTTTTACAATTCTGTGGGTGTTTTTGGAATCAATTTCGAAGGCACCAAGTTTATAATGTACGCCGCTGTTTCTAAGGCGTATCTCCAAAATGAAATAGGCAAACCAAAATAACTCATCATTGACCTAACCATCTCTAATAAAGTACGATTTCTTCATTCAGCAACACCATTTTGTTGTGGTGTACCAGGCGCTGTGAGCTGGGAAGTAATCCCCTCATGTGCCAAGAAATCCAAAAATTCTCCACTAAGGTACTCGCCACCACGATCAGATCGTGGTGACTTGATACTTTGCCCATGACACTTCTCCGTTTCAGCCTTGAATTCATTGAACTTATCAAAAGATTCAGACTTACGTCGCATCAAATAGATGTATCCATATCTCGAATAATCATCTATAAACGTGATGAAGTATTCGAAACCACCCTTAGCCTGGATGTCCATTGGACCACATACATCGGTGTGCACTAATTCCAATACATTTTGTGCATGATTTCCTTTGCTTTGGAAAGCCTTTTTAGTCATTTTGCCTTCTAGATAGGATTCGCATGTTGGAAATGACTCAACTTGGAGCGAATCCAATGGGCCATCGCTCACCAATCATTAAATCCTTCTAAGGTTAATATGACCCAATCGTAAATGCCGCAAATATGTTGGATTTATGCTCGAAGGTTCTTTTCTTTTATTAGGATTAGTCAAAGAATTAAGTGATTTATAATTATACAAGGGAGCTGGTGCAGCATTGATGATATAAAGTTCTTCATTTAAGTACTCCCGCAAATATATTCACCATTTCTTTTAATAATTGCATTATCTTTAAAAGAAACTGAATATCCATCACGACGCAATTTAGAAACTGAAATTAAATTCATTCTAAAATCAGGTACCAATAATACATTATTCAGAACGAAAATCCTATCATCAACTTTTAACTACACGACTCCCACTGCAACAGTCTCCAGCTTGGAATAGTTGTCCCAGCTTATTGTAATCTCATCCGCACTAAGTACCTTGGTTACTTGGAACCCCTGCGATTCATAACAAACATGATCATTGGAGCCCGAATACACTATCCACGAAGTGATAGAACAGGCAGCCAAACATGTTTTGACTACTAGTACATGAGATGTACCTTTCTTAGGGCAGTCACTCTTGAAATGCCCTTTCAGACCGCAGTTGAAGCACTTGCCCTTCGGCTTTTGTTCGCCTCGGGATGAGGAGCCTTTGACTGAGGAGCCTTGCCCTTACTTTGAAGGTTGCCACTTGCTTCTGGCCAACCTGCTTTTTCTTCTTTCCCCATTTGGGTTTTGAAGAAGCAGCACCAATTGCCGCAAGAATTTGATGATAACCTTGTTTGAAGAGACCTTCGGCAGACTGAATCTCTATCAGAAGTTCCGCCAATGTGTAAGTCCTACGATGCATATTGTAGTTGAGGTGGAACTGCTCAAAGCTTCTTGGTAAACTGCCCAAGATAATATCGACCTGCGACTCCGCATCGATAGTGGCCCCCAGTATGCTCAGTTCGTTCAAATGAGACATCATTTTAAGAACGTGATCCCGTACTGGGGTCCCTTCAGATATTTGGGTTGTCATCAAAACCCTCATTGCATTTTGCCTAGCCGCCCGGTTTTGATGACCAAATATCTCAGTGAGATTTTTCATTATTTCCGCGGCCGAGCCCATCGTTTGATGCTGATGCTGCAATACATTTGTCAGTGAAGCCAAAATGTAACAGTGAACCATCTCATCAGACTTTTTCCATTTACGGAATTCAGCCAACTCTTCAGGAGTGGCATCCGTTTCTAGTTCCAAAGGGCTCTCCTCAGTTAAAATAAATTTATGCCCCTCGACAGTCAAGACAATATCAAGATTTCTTTTCCAGTCAGCAAAGTTAGTGCCATCAAGTTTGTTTTCTTTGAGAATAACAGCTAGTGGATTGAAAGACATCTGAGAATAAAATTAAAAACACCATTCATCACATAATTCGACGCAAAATATATTGAAAAACCTTAAAACAATATATATGCAATCAATCAACACATTGAAAAAACGCACATGCAAGCCACGATAGTGTGGACGTTTACACATATATTTTCAAGTAGATTTTAACGTCTTTAATTTTACTATCAAGCCAAGATGCATTTTGACAAGTAAAATTAATAGTTGGTTCCTCTTGGCCATGTATTTAATTAACATAGACTCCGATGGGGAGCTTATTAATCAATACACCTAAGTGAACACCATAATTTAACAAACCTTAGAATATCATTTAATGATAATAGTCCTACAGATGGAGAGGTCCTACCATAAAAAATAATATTCACCTTTTTGTTATCAGATTTGAAGTTTAAAACCAGTGATTCAATAATTAGCACATCCGATGTGGAGGAAGACTAATGTCAATGCGCATGCTAATTATTTCACAATTTAAACTAATTATGGAGGCCAATTTGATTTTGAAAAATCAACTTAAAATCATTTAGTTATTTTGAAAAAGTAGGGTTTTTAATTTTCTAGTCCTAACATGCAAGGAAACATATCACACATACATCCATACATGCCATACATCAAAACAATAAAAGCAACAAATAATAAAATTGGATAATTAAATTCAATTATCATGGATTTTATTCCTCGTTTTGAATAACGAGAAAATCTTCGGCTCGTTTTCTCCCACTGCTTCAAGCATCTCGCAGAAAAACAAATTGAATGACCCGAACCGGGCAACTTGACCCGCTGGCCGCTGCCTGACCTGTTGCCCGCTGCCCGACCCACTGCCCAAACTGCCCGACCCGTTGCCCGACTGCCCGACTCACTGCCCGAGCTGCCTGACCTGCCCGAGACGTGCTGCTGGCCGAGTGCAGCAGGCCATGGCCGAGTGCAGTGGAACACCCCCAATCCGTTCAGGGATATTACACGCCGTAGAACCTTTCCTCAAAGATCTACCAGGCTGGTAACAACATTGAATATCTCAACAATGCCTTTAAGGCTAAAATGACTCAGTAGACCGATTTGATCTTTCAATAAATACAGACAACTCAATCACAACACATGCCCACGCAGGGGTCGAGTACAACACACTCCCGTACAACGGGGAAAGGATACTGCAGCGGAAAATAAATACAACTAAACCAATACGACATCACGGGTCCTCGTGTGATTAGTATCGTTCATCTTTCATCATCCTTCATGCCGACCATGTGCTATGCTCCAAAACCTGAATGCAAAACAGACATCCACCCCCCATTAGTCGGGGGTTAGCAAAATTCTACTATTTTGCTAGTGCAAGTACAAAGTGCAAATACGAGCCATACAATTCAAGTTCCAAGAACAATAATAACCAAAAATCCTCAAAGATTCAAATACAACGAAACAAACACTTCCCGAGGCAAGAGTTTGGGTAAAACGTTCCAAAACCAAAAGATCACAATCTAGGAGAAAAAAATTTACAAAATGGTTTAATAAGCCATCGGGAGTTTTAGTAGAAAAACAATTTAGGATTATCAAATCCTTCTCTTTCCAAAATCAATAGGGGTCACAACCCAAAAGGTTTTGTTTTTCGCAAATAAAACCACCAACAGTTCACAGGGTCAAAACCTACGTCACGTGTCCTCGACGGAACATAAAAATCAACACAACATAATCACCCAAGATACGCAAATATCGGTCAACTAAAACAACACCAAGTCGTGAATCCAGGGCTATACTGACACGTTCTTAGTGTAACTATTGCAAGTGCACGATATCGTATCAAGTAGCAAGTAGATTTTTTTAGTCCGGTTTATCGATCCCACAAGGAAGTTTGGTTATAATTTGAATTATACACTATTAGTCTATTTTTATAGATACTAAGATGAGTGAAACACACAATTAAAGAGTTTGGTTTAATAATTGCAAATATAATGCAATAATAGTTCTAATATTATAAGGAAATAAAAAGATAGCAATAATAATAGATTGATTAACGATAAAATGAAATAGTTGGGATTACAAACTTAGTTCGTCATTAGTTATAGAAGATGTATAGGAGATCATAAGATGAATTTACTTATTATGTTGTGTAGATTCGATTTTCCTTAAAAAGACAGTTTCTCTTTCGAACTATAAAACGCCCCTTACATATTCAATCAATCCACTATATTTCTATGTTGATTGCTTCAATACATAGCATTAGGATTTATGAAAATAACTCAAAGAATCATCTAAGGTCTAGAGGTATATTTTTATCCCCTAGAACAACTTAGAGTGAAGATCATTTGATCTAATCAAACATATTTTCTTTCGAAACATATGAAGACCATAAATATCGTCATTTATTGGCCAAATAAATAAAGATTGTTAAAACAATGAAAATCACACACAATAATAAGTAATTCACAATAGATCTTTATAAAAACTTAAATAACATGACTAACCTTGTTTATAATCCCAACTAAAGGTAACTTAGCCCATGAAGGGTTTATTATACATAATACAAGCTTTGGTGGTCATTATTAGTTGAATCAAGAGAAAGAATTGATCCTCCCTCCCTTAGTAGATAAAGGAGAAAGAAGCAATAAACTCTCTGAACAACATTTGCTATACCACACTTACACAAATCACTTAAGAACACAAGTGTGTTCTTCACACAAAAAGAAAAGTTTACAAATAGTGAAAAATTATATGATGAATGATGAATGATGAAGGATCTAAGAGGTCTACTTATACACCTAAAGTCATCTAATAGCTCCAAAACTCCAGTATTATACACAAAAAGTATAAAAAATTAGACAAATCATAACAATCTGTCAAGAGTTACGGCCGTAACATTAAGGAGTTACAGTCGTAACTTGGATGACTTACGGCCGTAACATTCTGTAGTTACGGCCGTAACTTGGCTTCGTCAATTTGTTCACTGGTTGCTTTGAGAATTACGTTTTCAGCTCAGAATTTCTCAGACTTTGCGTTTTTGCCCCAAATCTTCTTCGGATGATAACTTTTGATATATAACTCTGATTTTGAATCCGGAAATACTGCCGAATTCGTCTCGAAAAGCCCTACAACATGAATATTTAAAAATTCATCAAAGAGAATATTTAATAAACATGTTATTTCTTGAGTAAATCAGTTATTTAATCCGATTAAGACTAGATTTACATCATCATCCGATAAAAATAAAATTATTAAAAACTAATTAATTAAAAGCAAAAAACGAGTAGACTAGCTCAATTATGGGTGAATTTTATCGATACAAATCATGGATAAGTGTATAAAACTGACACGTATCACACCCTCAAACTTGAATTCTTGCTAGTCCCGAGCAAGACTCTTTATTATTCATGCTCCAAAAATAAAAATAAGAAAAATTAATACACACATAAATTAAAATAATTATATAAAGAGAAAAGGAGATCAAAATGCAATTAATACACAACAAATAGCTTTATATGGTAGATAGAAATGAATCAAGATTCAAAATAAATCTACTAATCATTTTGAAGTTAAAACACAGTTTTATTTTGTAATTCCAAAATGCAAGGTTTCCCCAAAAGGTCGATTATTTTTTCCCACTCGTGATACACACGACTCCCTTTAATGGTTGCTCTCGATCACTCGTTTATTTTTCGACTCAATATGAAGAAGAATTTCATTGGCGTCATCAAATATTGTGATTTTTTTACGAAATTGAGTGTATTGAAATTCAGCCGCTAATTAATTCAGATCTGCTCATAAACTACATCCCTTTTAGTGATAGCTTTCACACCGTTATTTGCTAACGTGTAGCTCTTTTCACTAACACAATTTCTATCTCATTTTTTTTAAAAGGTGATAGCTTTCACACCGTTATTTGCTAATGTGTAACTCTTTTCACAAATTTTTCTGAGACGGCAGCTACGCACCAACAATGGTTAGTCCTTTATTTTTCGCAAAATTTAAGACCCCCAAAATTAGGCAGCTGTTGCTGCTCAACACTTCTCCTTTTCGTCATTTTTTTTAGGTGATAGCTTTCACACCGTTATTTGCTAACGTGTAGCTCTTTTCACCAATGACTCCTTTTTTAGGGAATAGAATTTTTGCAGAAAATCATTTCTTAGTTTAAGCATGAAAAATCAAAAACTCTACAAATTAAGTAAATTTCAGTTCTATTTTTCATCAACCGACTGATTCTTCTTTTCTCAAGGTAATGAATGACTCGATTTTATATGATAACTACAAGGCTTGGAAAGAGAGATTAAGGCTCAAAAAAATTTGGAATATACAATTTTTTTTACCGGTTAAAACGATTTTAGAAACTTGTATATAGCTAATTTATTGGTGTTATGGCCAGATCTAGAAATCTCACAAATCAAAATACTAGATATATATATATATATATATAATTAAGGCAACTAATCAAAGAAATCAAAACACACCAAAATAATTAAACAAACCACCCCCAAACTTGAAAATAAAACTGTCCTCAGTTTAAAAAAATAAAAATAAAATAAAATAAAAATCAATGCAGAAAAGCAGAATACTCCCTGTTAAGAAAGTTGATGTCTGAGCTAACGCCTTTTAGAATCTGCAAGAGAATAAATATACGAGGCACACAACAAAATAAAATAAAATATACTCGTAAGTATAACACAATTTTTAAGATGCGCATCAAGAAAGTCCGAAGAGTCGCCTTACGCTGCCATCAAAGTTTTTATAAAAGCAAAACACGCAATAAAAATTACAGCAATACATAAATCGCGAATAGATGCGCGTCAAGAGATCAAGAAGAAACTCCTTAAGCTGCCACCATTTAGCACGATTATTACACACGACAGAAAGTAAAAATACAAGAGGTCCGATATGGGTTATCAAAGGGAGAGGAATGAATCCACTTTTTGTTTTCTCACGGTAAAATCTTCCATTCAGACAATTTTAGCTAGAGCTGGATCTGGTTGAGGAACAAATTCATTGAGTTTTTTGATTAGTTCTTCTGGTGTTGTTGCAACAACTATGATTCGTTTAGCACGCTCGGAAATAAAACCCTTTTCAGCAGAGTAGTCGATGAAAGATAGTAAACCATCAAAGAAACCATTGACATTAAGCAGACCTATTGGTTTTTGATGAACATTTAGCTGGGCTCTGGTAACCACATGAAAAAGTTCCTCAAGGGTGCCAAAACCACCGGGAAGGGTGATAAAGGCGCTAGAATTATTTATCATGTGAGTTATGCGATCTTGCATATTTATAGATCTAAACTCATATCCAATAGTTGACCCAGTGATTTTACTTTCAGCCAGAGGTTTTGGAATTATTCCCAACACTCTTACTCCTTCCATATAGGCAGAAGCAGCAGCTCGTCCCATTAATCCTAGACTTCCTCCTCCGTAAACTACATGAATGCATTTTTATCCTAAGGTACGACCCAAGTTGTGGGCTGCTTCAGTAAGCATGCCTCTTTTCCATAACTAGCTCCACCAAAACTGCAGACTGTACTAAATTTTTTTGATGAAGATGATGACTCCATTTTTGAAAAGAAATTATTTAGAGAGAAACAGAGAAAAGTGCAAGTTTGAGGGATGAATGAAAGAAACAAGCACAATGCTTATTTATAGAAGAAAAAGAAGGTAAAAATTGTTTAACAAGTTTGTGATTGCGTTGATTGCGCTTCAACTACTCAATAGAATAATGAAAGCATTTATCGCGTATCACATTTTTTTATTCAGAAAATCTCACCACACGACAAAAATAAAAGATACTTACGCGTATGTACAGTGGTTGTGATTGTGGCTCACATCTTCCTCTGATTTTACATTCAGAAACGGCCTAAACGCCTTCTATGAGTCGGGGAGAAGCTTCCCATCTAATTTTCTTACAAATTGGCAAACAGGGTCTTTTAACGTCAGATTCCCAAGACGTTGTTCATATTCTGGTTTGAATTTATTTCACAAACATCGAATTCCGTAATGTACGAGTCCACTAGGATGCGTGTCAAGAGAAATTTCGATATCATCTAAATTCTCTTTATTCAGACCATCCTTAATGAACTGAATTTTATCTTCTCTGTTTGTAGATGGAATTCCTAAAGATCGATATTTTAAATTACAGTTCCATCTAGCACATTTATAACAAACGGCTGTCATCTTTGCTCGTCGTTTCTTCGCATATGAACTTTTCCCAAGCCCTGGTAAAAATCTAGTCGGTGTTTCTGTGAATTCACCCTCTATTCTTACTTTGGCTTCAATAATGAATCTTATGTCAAAAGGTATGCTTTTATTCATAAGCAACCTCATCCTTTCAAGCATTGCCTTGTAAATTTTTAAAATTGCATTTTTGCTTAGAAAGGGAAATCTTTTTTCAATTTTATGCAATGTTTCTTCCATTATAAAAAAAATTGAAATTAAATGGAGGAAATATCTACAAATATCAGTTGTTGTGGGAAACTGAAAAATCTGACTTTAATAGTCATGGAGTACCGTTATCCGTCACTTGACCGGACAACCACAATTGAGCACTAAGTTACAATGTCGAGAAAATTGTATCTATAACAATAGTTTATAATGTAAGATTTCAAAATAAAACTTATACTTCCCCGGCAACGGCGCCAAAAACTTGACACGTTCTTAGTGTAACTATCGCAAGTGCACGATATCGTATCAAGTAGTAAGTGGACTTTTTGAGTCCGGTTTATCGATCCCACAAGGAAGTTTGGTTATAATTTGAATTATACACTATTAGTCTATTTTTATAGATATTAAGATGAATAAAACACACAATTAAAGAGTTTGGTTTAATAATTGCAAAGATAATGCAATAATAGTTCTAATATTATAAGGAAATAAAAAGATAGCAATAATAATAGATTGATTAACGATAAAATGAAATAGTTGGGATTACAAACTTAGTTCGTCATTAGTTATAGAAGATGTATAGGAGATCATAAGATGAATTTACTTATTATGTTGTGTAGATTCGATTTTCCTTAAAAAGACGGTTTCTCTTTCGAACTATAAAACGCCCCTTACATATTGAATCAATCCACTATATTTCTATGTTGATTGGCTTCAATACATAACATTAGGATTTATGAAAATAACTCAAAGAATCATCTAAGGTCTAGAGGTATATTTCTATCCCCTAGAACAACTTAGAGTGAAGATCATTTGATCTAATCAAACATATTTTCTTTCGAAACATATGAAGACCATAAATATCGTCATTTATTGGCCAAATAAATAAAGATTGTTAAAACAATGAAAATCACACACAATAATAAGTAATTCATAATAGATCTTTATACAAACTTAAATAACATGACTAACCTTGTTTATAATCCCAACTAAAGGTAACTTAGCCCATGAAGGGTTTATTATACATAATACAAGCTTTGGTGGTCATTATTAGTTGAATCAAGAGAAAGAATTGATCCTCCCTCCCTTAGTAGATAAAGGAGAAAGAAGCAATAAACTCTCTGAACAACATTTGCCATACCACACTTACACAAATCACTTAAGAACACAAGTGTGTTCTTCACACAAAAAAGAAAAGTTTACAAAAAGTGAAAAATTATATGATGAATGATGAATGATAAAGGATCTAAGGGGTCTATTTATATACCTAAAGTCATCTAATATCTCCAAAACTCCAGCATTATTACAATAGATCGGATCAATGCCAGCCATCCCCTCAATAATACACAAAAAGTATAAAAAATTAGACAAATCATAACAATCTGTCAAGAGTTACGGCCGTAACATTAAGGAGTTACGGCCGTAACTTGGATGACTTACGGCCGTAACATTCTGTAGTTACGGCCGTAACTTGGCTTCGTCAATTTGTTCACTGGTTGCTTTGAGAGTTACGTTTTCAGCCCAGAATTTCTCAGACTTTGCGTTTTTGCCCCAAATCTTCTTCGGATGATAACTTTTGATATATAACTCTGATTTTGAATCCGGAAATACTGCCGAATTCGTTTCGGAAAGCCCTACAACATGAATATATCAAAATTCATCAAAGAGAATATTTAATAAACATGTTATTTCTTGAGTAAATCAGTTATTTAATCCGATTAAGACTATATTTACATCATCATCCGATAAAAATAAAATTATTAAAAACTAATTAATTAAAAGAAAAAAACGAGTAGACTAGCTCAATTATGGGTGAATTTTATCGATACAAATCATGGATAAGTGTATAAAACTGACACTTATCATATACCATTGGATTCCCGCAGGACCCTCCCGAGGTGAGCAAAACACAATCACAATCATACACATAACACTGTGAACACATGCCACGTCATCTTGTGGTTGGATCAATCACTTGTTGTCTCCTGACCATATGATCGCATGCCATATGTCACCCTAGGTCTTATCATCTCACGGTTGGATCAATCACTTGTTGCATCCTGACCACATGATCACAAGCCATGTATCACCATAGATTGTCTTAGGCTCTCACGGTTGGATCAATCACTTGTTGTATCGTGACCACATGATCGCATGCCATGTATCACCGTAGACCTTCGACCATATCCACACATTCACACAAATAGCATATCGCAACATGGATATCCAAACAATTCACCCAAAGGCAATAAACACATAGCACAACACAAGTGTCAAACCACAACACACCGGAATGAGATTATATATATATATATATATATATTATCAAAACACAACAACAACACCAAGCATGTTCACAGGATTCACATAATCGTTTACGAAACACCACAATCGTAAAAACACACACGGTTTTGAAAGTTCAAACTACCAAACAACCACATTTAGACGATCACTAATTATCGTATCCATAAAAGAAGAATTGCATGGACAAGGTACTTGACTCGAATAACCACAACGCGGAGAATCGACCGAAGTAGGTTGGCACGAACCGACTACGAACCCATCGACTCCACCGAATGCCAACTCGCGATAATAAACTACGAAGTACAATAACAAAAATGAAAATGAATTCCATAGCACGACCTAAATCCGTTGAATTCAAGGAACAAACGACGAAAGTTCAAGGGTTTCTCCCAAAATGGCTAAGAACACGATCCGTCCCGTCAAAACACGAAAATGGAATTCCCAGCCGAAATATGGATCTTCAATCCATAGGATATGTTTAGCAACATCATTTAACAACAATAGATTCATCAAAAACGGATGCAAAACGAAATCAAGAACAAATCCCCTAAAAAGTCAACTCGAAGGAAATCAAGAAATATGCCTTGATTCGACGAAGAACAATGCATTAAATGATGTTAAACACATGAATAATATTAAGATTAATCATACCCATCATGGATTAATCAACAATACGGAACGAATCGCACAAAAACCCGAAAACCCCAAAATTTCCCAAAGATAGGGTTCTAGGAAATCTAACCTTGATTCGCTGGATCAAAGGATGTTATAGGATGATTAATCAATGATATGAACTCAAGAACTTCATGGATTTGTTGTTCAACATGTCTCCTCGCTCTCAAAATCTCTGGCCGCGGAAAAGAAAGATGTGAAATGAAAAATGGTTAGAAACAGGACTGCTCGGTCAGATATATAGGCAGGCCGCCCTAGCGTGCGCTAGGGTGCCGGCAGTGTGCGCTAGCGGGCCGGCCATGGTCCAGTCCAGAGCCTCCTGGACCGATCCCCCCGCCCACGTAGCGTGCGCTGGCTGCCGAGCAGTGTTCGCTACGTCTGCCGGTTAGCGCGCGCAGAGACCGGCCGTAGCGTGCGCTACCCGCCAACCCTCCAGAGTCCAGAACCTCAGGTGCCCCACTGCCCGGCCCAGGTAGCGCGCGCTAGATGCCGCATAGCGTGCGCTGCGCCTGGCGGTTAGTGCGCGCAGTCTCCCGGCAGTAGCGTACGCTATGCCGGTCCCTGCCGCACCCGTCCGGCCAACGCCAAGCTGCCGTGCCGGTTCCTCCTGCAACCGTCCGGCCAGCGCCCAGTTGGAGTGGCCTGGCGACTCGATTCCCAAAAACGCACGGAACGAACACGACGAAAGCTCGCGGACAGCAACATCGATCCGAAATGAAGTACCACGTGACAATGAATCACACGCAACCAAATAAACATGAAAATCGATCAAGACAACAAATACGAATGAGGATACCCACAACTTTGGGTAAATTACAAAATGGCCCAAAATGCCCGAAAATCACGATATGTGATCGAATAACCAAACCGAAGTTCACAACACGTCTAACAAAGTTAAACGGACTTATGGGAAACTCGAAACAATAGTTTCGAACGAGATTCGCAAGAATCGAACTCGAGTGCGGAAAAGTCGCTAAGAAGCACGGAACTCAACAAAACGGCACCGAAACTATCTCGGATGGCAAAAAGTTCAGAATTAATCATTCTCGGAATGACGAAACGGTCACAAGCGAGTTGTCAAAACGGGTTCCCACTAAAAAAGAAAATTATCAGAAATCGGAATTGCGGATATTACATGCTACCCTCCTTAAAAGAAGTTTCCTCCCGAAACTTAAAACAAGTAGGGAGAAGCAATATCCCACCAGGAAACACTCAACGAGGTACACACAAACTGAAAACTCGTGCCCAACGGCGAAACGTTACAAGCAACACAAGGAAACATAAGGCGTGAAAACACGCTCCACGACGACCATCACAACGCCACAGGCAGAGACATAATAAAATCAACATGTGACAAGCATCATCGAACAGATAATATAGTCAAGTCAATTATCCGAACAATCACAAAGCACTAAGCAACTATTACAAAGAAACACGCACAGTCGAGAAAACTACAATTAAACACAAAACGGTTCACAAGGACAATCACAAACAGTTCGGACTACGCCGAAATCCTCAAAAAGCACACTAGGCATCTTCGTGCCCTTTCGGAGCAGGGATGTAACCTCGATACCCAAATCTATCAGTTACCGTCTCGCATTGCATGGCTCGGTGACCCATCTCGCCACACCCGCAATAACAAACTAACGGTGAACGACGATTCTTCACGGTACGAGATCAGGTAACAACAGTCAGACAACCCCGATTGAACATCAGCGATCGAACAACAACGATCGAAAAAGCAATGATCGAGTAACAACGATCAAACAACAATGATCGAACAACAATGATCGAATAATAACGATCGAACAACAATGTTTGAATGACAACGGCCGAACTATGACTCCGAAGTTCACACTTCAACTCAAGACATCAAAAGAACTAGTAGAACCAAAAGATGTTACTTCCGAACAAGGTTCACAAGAATCGAACCGAACTCGAAAAAGTCATAGCGATAACGAGATCGACCCGAAACAAGATCACGGCTCGTTCAAATGATGAAACCGAAATACAGAACAAGTTCAGAAAGTATCAACGAACACGAGCGAGTCGATAGACTTGAGAAAGAGGAAATGCAGAAGTCCAAAAACAATACGGGTATTACATTCGACCTCTTATAAAAGAAGGATGTCCCCACAATTCCCAATAACAGAAATAAAGCAACGACACAAAAGCAGTCGACGAAAACATTTCCCATGGGCCTCTTAGAGCCGATTCTGATATCTGTACTGAAGTTCGCGCCCCGAAAGACTCGGAACCCAACTCGCAAAACTGGATCCTGTGTCTCATGGGTCCACACTTGAAATGCGTTACTGACGAGAAGGATAATTGGTACGTGCATGACCCCGGCACACCACGGTTGAAACACCTCGGCTCGGCATACCAAATATACAAATGCTAGATACAATGGAACATAACATCACAAAACAACAAACCGGAGATGCCAACTTGGCATAACATATCAACACATACTAAAATCACAACAACCACGGCATCGTTCGATGATTACAACTGCTTGAACGATAACCAGCATATAATTACTAAACATCATGGAACAATCACACATATACACGAACATACCAACCCAAGCTTCAACAGCTCACACTCGTGCGACAACACGCAAATCACCATGAGGCGACAAACAGTAAATACCAGATCACACCTCTCACAGAGGGCTAGTATAACAATTGCGTGGCAACGCCTCAATGTTCATGCCACCAATTAGATCATACTCGGGAGCTAACATCATAACGACAATGCGAACATCATACATACATCCCCAGACCGCAAACGGGAATTGATAGGTTTTAAAAATGGAAACCACCTTTGAAAAATGATTTTGGAAACACTAGTTGATCTTGAGTATCACCTTACAAAAAGTAGTACTACATCGTTATTGAGACTTGAAAACCATCTTGCGTTTGATAAAACGAGGACACTTTCCTTTAAATTGAAACTTTCAGAAATATTCGACCCTTGGGTCTAAGCAACTGCACTTCTAAAAATAATTGAAAATATCTCAAAATATTTGGTCCTCAAAGTAGAAGAATTTTGAAATAGATAGTTGCGCTAGTAGGCGCCACGAAAATACAATCCATTTAAAAGTACGTCTCGAATTTTATTTTCTAAGACACTCAAGGCTTTCAAATCCAATAGACCAGAATGCCCAAAACTCACACGTATCGACATTCACTTACATACAATCATAATACACGCACCAACTCGTTTAAAACCAAGACAACATATGTCTTTTACCGAAAACAAACAGTCAAATATCCTAGTCAAAAAGACATAAATAATGACAACACTCCTCATATAAACGAAACATGAGAGTCACATAAACGCATCACGAAACCAAGAATCTACATGAAGGTTCCATCACTTAACAAATAATCAAACAAATAGCTCGTGTCACACGAGGCACAATAAAAAGAAGGGAGGCTTACATCCACAGGTCGCACGAAGATCATGATCGCCCCACGATACTAATCACGACCAACAAACTCAGCCGACACGTCGCGACTCTCAGTCAGACAAAATCTGATGGGACAAAAACTCGACAGACACCACTAAACCCGACATCCTAGGTTTCCGCAACCTAAGCTCCGATACTATTTATGTAACACCCCCAATCCGCTCAGGGATATTACACGCCATAGAACCTTTCCTCAAGGATCTACCAGGCTGGTAACAACATCGAACATCTCAACAATGCCTTTAAGGCTAAAATGACTCAGTAGACCGATTTGGTCTTTCAATAAATACATACAACTCAATCACAACACATGCCCACGCAAGGGTCGAGTACAGCACACTCCCGTACAACGGGGAAAGGATACTGCAACGGAAAATAAAATACAACTAAACAAATACGACATCACGGGTCCTCGTGGGATTAGTATCGTTCATCTTTCATCATCCTTCATGCCGACCGTGTGCTATGCTCCAAAACCTGAATGCAAAACAGACATCCACCCCCTATTACTCAGGGGTTAGCAAAATTCCACTATTTTGCTAGTGCAAGTACAAAGTGCAAAGATCACAATCCAGGAGAAAATAATTTACAAAATGGTTTAATAAGCCATCGGGAGTTTTAGTAGAAAAACAATTTAGGATTATTAAATCCTTCTCTTTCTAAAATCAACAGGGGTCACAGCCCAAAGGTTTTGTTTTTCGCAAATAAAACCAACAACAGTTCACAGGGTCAAAACCCACGTCACGTGTCCTCGACGGAACATAAAAATCAACACAACATAATCACCCAAGATACGCAAATCTCGGTCAACGAAAACAACACCAACTCGTGAATTCAGGGCTATACCATTGGATTCCCTCTGTGGCCTCGCAGGACCCTCCCGAGGTGAGCAAAACACAATCACAATCATACACATAACACCGTGAACACATGCCACGTCATCTTGCGGTTGGATCAATCACTTGTTGTCTCCTGACCATATGATCGCATGCCATATGTCACCACAGGTCTTATCATCTCACGGTTGGATCAATCACTTGTTGCATCCTGACCACATGATCACAAGCCATGTGACACCATAGATTGTCTTGGGCTCTCACGGTTGGATCAATCACTTGTTGCATCCTGACCACATGATCGCATGCCATGTACCACCGTAGACCTTCGACCATATCCACACATTCACACAAATAGCATATCACAACATGGATATCCAAACAATTCACCCAAAGGAAATAAACACATAGCACAACACAAGTGTCAAACCACAACACACCGGAATGAGATAATATATATATATATATATATATATGTATATATTATCAAAGCACAACAACAACACCAAGCATGTTCACAGGATTCACATAATCGTTTACGAAACACCACAATCATAAAAACACACACGGTTTTGAAAGAGAGCCTTTAACGAGGCTAACCGAATATTTGAAAGTTCAATTCAAATGACCAAACAACCACATTTAGACGATCACTAATTATTGTATCCATAAAACAAGAATTGCATGGACAAGGTACTTGCCTCGAATAACCACAACACGGAGAATCGACCAAAGTAGGTTGGCACGAACCGACTACGAACCCGCCGACTCCACCGAACGCCAACTCACGATAATAAACTACGAAGGACAATAACAAAAATGAAAATGTATTCCATACCACGACCTAAATCCGTTGAATTCGAGGAACAAACGACGAAAGTTCAAGGGTTTCTCCCAAAACGGCTAAGAACACGATCCATCCCGTCAAAACACGAAAACGAAATTCTCAACCGAAATATGGATGTTCAATCCATAGGATATGTTTAACAATATCATTTAACAACAACAGATTTATCAAACAATGATGGAAAACGAAATCAAGAACAAATCCGCTAAAAAGTCAACTCGAAGGAAATCAGGAAATATGCCTTGATTCGACGAAGAACAATGGATTAAATGATGTTACACACATGAATAATATTAAGATTAATCATACCCATCATGGATTAATCAACAATACGGAATGAATTGGAAAAAAACCCAAAAACCGTAAAATTTCCCAAAGATAGGGTTCTAGGAAATCTAACCTTGATTCGCTAGATCAAAGGATGTTGCAGGATGATTAATCAATGATATGAACTCAAGAACTTCATGGATTTGTTGTTCAACAACATGTCTCCTCGCTCTCAAAATCTCTGGCCGCGGAAAAGAAAGATGTGAAATGAAAATGGTTGGAAACAGGGCTGCTCGGTCAGATATATAGGCAGGCCGCCCTAGCGTGCGCTAGGGTGCCGGCAGCGTGCGCTAGCGGGCCGGCCATGGTCCAGTCCAGAGCCTCCTGGACTGATCCCCCCGCCCAGGTAGCGCACGCTGGCTGCCGAGCAGCGTGCGCTATGTCTGTCGATTAGCGCGCGTAGAGACCGACCGTAGCATGCGCTACCCGCCAACCCTCCGGAGTCCAGAACCTCAGGTGCCCCACTGCCCGGCCCAGGTAGCGCGCGTTGGATGCCGCATAGCGTGCGCTGCGCCTGCCGATTAGCGCGCGCAGTCTCCCGGCAGTAGCGTGCGCTATGCCGGTCCCTGTCGCACTCGTCCGGCGCCAGTGCCGTGCGGTTCCTCCATAACCGTCCGGCCGATTGCCCAGTGCGATGCTTTGGCGACTCGATTCCCAAAAACGCACGGAACAAACACGACGAAACGCTCGCGGACAGCAACATCAATCTAAAATGAAATACCACGCGACAATGAATCACACGCGACCAAATAAACACGAAAATCGATCAAGACAACAAATACGAATGAAGATACCCACAACTTTGGGTAAATTATAAAATGGCCCAAAACGCCCGAAAATCACGATACGTGATCGAATAACCAAACCGAAGTTCACAACACGTCTAACAAAGTTAAACGTACTTATGGGAAACTCGAAACAGTAGTTTCGAACGAGATTCGCGGTGCGGAAAAGTCGCTGATAAGTACGAAACTCAACAAAACGGCACCGAAACAATCTCGGATGGCAAAAAGTGCAGAATTAATCATTCTCAGAATGACGAAACGGTCACAAGCAAGTCGTCAAAATGGGTTCCCGCTAAATAAAAAAAGAAAATTACCGGAAATCGGAATTGCGGATATTACATACTACCCTCCTTAAAAGAAGTTTCGTCCCGAAACTTAAAACAATTAGGGAGAAGCAATATCCCGCCAGGAAACACTCAACGAGGTACACACAAACCGAAAACTCGTGACCAACGGCGAAATGTTACAAGCAACACAAGGAAACATAAGGCGTGAAAACACGCTCCACGAAGACCATCACAACACCACAAGCAGAGACATAATAAAATCAACATGTGGCAAGCGTCATCAGACAGATAATACATGACGAAGAAATGCATTCTAAAAAAGAAAGAGATAGGTCTGTGCGTGCAGCCGTATACGAAAGTATGCTTCCTCTTCTTTTCTTAGTCTTAGGAGAACTGGATTGCACCAAAAGAAGATGACTGATTTGCTGCTTCGGCCGAAGGGCTAGTCTCGATCGAGTAGGGCGTCTAAATTTCAAGTCAATTATCAGAACAATCATAAAACACTAAGCAACTATTACAAAGAAACACGCACATTCGAGAAAACAGCAATTAAACACAAAACGGTTCACAAGGACAATCATAAACAGTTCGGATTACGCCGAAATCCTCAAAAAGCACACTAGGCATCTTCGTGCCCTTTTGAAGAAGTGATGCAACCTCGATCCCCAAATCTCTCAGTTACCGTCTCGCATTGCACGGCTCGGTGACCCATCTGGCCACACCCGAAACAACAAACTAACGGTGAACGACGATTCTCCGTGGTACGAGATCAGGCAACAACAGTCAGACAACCCCGATCGAACAACAATGATCGAAAAAGCAATGATCGAGTAACAACGATCAAACAACAATGATCGAACAACAATGATCGAATAACAACGATCGAACAAGAATGATCGAATGACAACGGCCGAACTATGACTCCGAAGTTCACACTTAAACTCAAGACATCAAAAGAACTAGTAGAACCAAAAGATGTTACTTCCGAACAAGGTTCACAAGAATCGAACCGAACTCGAAAAAGTCACAGCGATAACCAGATCGACCCAAAATAAGATCACGACTCGTTCGAATGATGAAACCAAAATACAGAACAAGTTCAGAAAGTATCAATGAACACGAGCGAGTCGATAGACTTGAGAAAGAGGAAATGCAGAAGTCCAAAAACAATACGGGTATTACATTCGACCTCTTATAAAAGAAGGTCATCCCCGCAACTCCCAATAATAGAAAACGAGGCAACGGCACAAAAGCAGTCGACGGAAACATTTCCCATGGGCCTCTTAAAGCCGATCCTGATATCTGTACTGAAGTTCGTGCCCCGAAAGACTCGGAACCCAACTCGCAAAACTGGATCCTGTGTCTCCCGGGTCCACACTTGAAATGCGTTACTGACGAGAAGGATAATTGGTATGTGCATGCCCCCGGCACACCACGGTTGAAACACCTCGGCTCCGCATACCAAATATACAAATGCTAGATACAATGGAACATAACATCACAAAACAACAAACTTAGATGCCAACTTGGCATAACATATCATCACATACTAAAATCACAACAACCGCGGCATTGTTCGATGATTACAACGGCCCAAACGATAACCAGCATATAATTCCTAAACATCATGGAACAATAACACATATACACGAACGTACCAACCCAAGCTTCAACAGCTCACACTCGTGCGACAACACGCAAATCACCACGAGGCGACAAACAGTAAATACCAGATCACACCTCTTACAGAGGGCTAGTATAACAATTGTGTGGCAACGCCTCAACCTTCATGCCACCAATTCGATCATACTCGGGAGCTAACATCATAACGACAATGCAAACATCATACATACATCCCCAGACCGCAAATGGGAATTGATATGTTTTAAAAATGGAAACCACCTTTGAAAAATTATTTTGGAAACACTAGTTGATCTTGAGCATCACCTTACAAAAAGTAATACTACATCATTATTGAGACTTTGTCAACCATCTTGCGTTTGATAAAACGAGGACACTTTCCTTTAAATTGAAACTTTCAGAAATATTCGACCCTTGGGTCTAAGCAACTGCACTTCTAAAAATAATTGAAAATATCTCAAAATATTTTGGTCCTCAAAGTAGAAGAATTTTGAAATAGATAGTTGCGCTAGTAGGCGCCCCAAAAATACAATCCATTTAAAAGTACGTCTCGAAATTTATTTTCTAAGACACTCAAAGTTTTCAAAAATCCAATAGGCCAGAATGCCCAAAACTCACACGGATCGAAATTCACTTACATACAATCATAATATATGTATCAACTCGTTTAAAACCAAGACAACATATGTCTTTTATCGGAAACAAACAGTCAAATATCCTAGTCAAAAAGACATAAATAATGACAACACTCCTCATATAAACGAAATATGAGAGTCACATAAACGCATCACGAAACCAAGAATCTACATGAAGGTTCCATGACTTAACAAATAATCAGACAAATAGCTCGTGTCACACGAGGCACAATACAAAGAAGGGAATCTTAAATCCAGAGGTCGCACGAAGATGATGATCGCCCCACGATACTAATCACGACCAACAAACTCAGACGACGCGTCGCGACACGACTCAGTCAGACAAAATCTGACGAGACAAAAACTCGACAGACACCACTAAACCCGACAGCCTAGGTTTCCACAACCTAAGCTCCGATACCATTTATGTAAACCCCAATCCGCTGAGGGATATTACACGCCGTAGAACCTTTCCTCAAGGATCTACCAGGCTGGTAAAAACATCGAACATATCAACAATGCCTTTAAGGCTAAAATGACTCAGTAGACCGATTTGGTCTTTCAATAAATACATACAACTCAATCACAACACATGCCCACGCAGGGGTCGAGTACAACACACTCCCGTACAACGAGGAAATGATACTGCAGCGGAAAATAAAATACAACTAAACCAATACGACATCACGAGTCCTCGTGTGATTAGTATCGTTCATCTTTCATCATTCTTCATGCCGACCCTGTGCTATGCTCCAAAACCTGAATGCAAAACGGACATCCACCCCCCGATTACTCGTGGATTAGCAAAATTCCACTATTTTGATAGTGCAAGTACAAAGTGCAAATACGAGCCATACAATTCAAGTTCCAAGAACAATAATAACCATAAATCCTCAAATATTCAAATGCAACGAAACAAACACTTCCCGAGGCAAGAGTTTGGGTAAAATGTTCCAAAACAAAAAGATCACAATCCAGGAGAAAACAATTTACAAAATGGTTTAATAAGCCATCGGGAGTTTTAATAGAAAAACAATTTAGGATTATCAAATCCTTCTCTTTCCAAAATCAACAGGGGTCACAGCCCAAAGGTTTTGTTTTTCGCAAATAAAACCAACAATAGTTCACAGGGTCAAAACCCACGTCACGTGTCCTCGAGGAACATAAAAATCAACACAACATAATCACCCAAGATATGCAAATCTCGGTCAACGAAAACAACACCAACTCGTGAATCTAGGGCTATACCATTGGATTCCCTCAGTGGCCTCGCAGGACCCTCCCGAGGTGAGCAAAACACAATCAAAATCATACACATAACACCGTGAACACATGCCACGTCATCTCGCGGTTGGATCAATCACTTGTTGTCTCCTGAGCATATGATCGCATGACATATGTCACCGCAGGTCTTATCATCTCACGGTTGGATCAATCACTTGTTGCATCCTGACTACATGATCACAAGCCATGTGTCACGGTAGATTGTCTTAGGCTCGCACGGTTGGATCAATCACTTGTTGCATCCTGACCACATGATCGCATGCCATGTGTCACCGTAGACCTTCGACCATATCCACACATTCACACAAATAGCATATCACAACATGGATATCCAAACAATTCACCCAAATGCAGTAAACACATAGCACAACACAAGTGTCAAACCACAACACACCGGAATGAGATAATATATATATATATTATTAAAGCACAGCAACAACAACACCAAGCGTGTTCACAGGATTCACATAATCGTTTACGAAACACCACAATCGTAAAAAAACACGATTTTGAAAGAGAGCCTTTAACTAGGCTAACCGAATCTTTGAAATTCCAATTCAAACGACCAAACAACCACATTTAGATGATCACTAATTATCGTATCCATAAAACAAACATTATATGGACAAGGTACTTGCCTTGAATAACCACAACGCAGAGAATCGACCGAAGTAGGTTGGCACGAACCGACTACGAACCCGCCGACTCTACCGAACGCCAACTCGCGATAATAAACTACGAAAGACAATAACAAAAATGAAAATGAATTCCATAGCACGACCTAAAGCCGTTGAATTCAAGGAACAAACGACGAAAGTTCAAGGGTTTCTCCCAAAACGGCCAAGAACACGATCCGTCCCGTCAAAACACGAAAACGGAATTCCCAATCGAAATATGGATGTTCAATCCATAGGATATGTTTAACAACATCATTTAACAACAATCGATACATCAAAAATGGATGGAAAACAAAATCAAGAACAAATCCCCCAAAAAGTCACCTCGAAGGAAATCAAGAAATATGCCTTGATTCGACGAAGAACAATGGATTAAATGATGTTAAACACATGAATAATATTAAGATTAATCATACCCATCATGGATTAATCAACAATACGGAACGAATCAGATAAAAACCCAAAAACCCCAAAATTTCCCAAAGATAGGGTTCTAGGAAATCTAACCTTGATTCGCTGGATCAAAGGATGTTATAGGATGATTTATCAATGATATGAACTCAAGAACTTCATGGATTTGTTGTTCAACAACATGTCACCTCGCTCTCAAAATATCTGGCCGCGGAAAAGAAAGATGTGAAATGAAAAATGGTTGGAAATGGGGCTGCTCGGTCAGATATATAGGCAGGCCGCCCTAGCGTGTGCTAGGGTGCCGGCAGCGTGCGCTAGCGGGCCGGCCATGGTCCAGTCCAGAGCCTCCTGGACCGATCCCCCCACCCAGGTAGCGCGCGCTCGCTGCCGAGCAGCGTGCGCTACGTCTGCCGGTTAGCGCGCAGAGATCGGCCGTAGCGTGCGCTACCCGCCAACCCTCCGGAGTCCAGAACCTCATGTGCCCCACTGCCCGGCCAAGGTAGCGCGCGCTGGATGCCACATAGCGTGCGCTACGCCTGACGGTTAGCGCGCGCAGTCTCCCGGCAGTAGCGTGCACTATGCCAGTCCCTGCCACACCCGTCCGGGCAGTGCCCAACTGCCGTGCCGGTTCCTCCCGCAACCGTCCGTCCAGCGCCCAGCTATAGTGGCCTGGCGACTCGATTCCCAAAAATGCACGGAACGAACACAACGAAACGCTCGCGGGCAACAACATCGATCCGAAATGAAATACCACGCGACAATAAATCACACGCGGCCAAATGAACACAAAAATCGATCAAGACAACAAATACGAATGAGGATACCCGCAACTTTGGGTAAATTATAAAATGGTCCAAAATGCCCGAAAATCACGATACGTGATCGAATAACCAAACCGAAGTTCACAACACGTCTTAAACGGACTTATGGGAAACTCGAAACAGTAGTTTCGAACGAGATTCGCAAGAATCGAACTCGAGTGCGGAAAAGTCGCTAAGAAGCACGGAACTCAACAAAACGGCACCAAAACAATCTCGGATGGCAAAAAGTGCAGAATTAGTCATTCTCATAATGACGAAACGGTCACAAGCTAGTCGTTAAAATGGGTTCCCGCTAAAATAGAAAGAAAATTGTCGGAAATCGGAATTGCAGATATTACATACTACCCTCCTTAAAAAACGTTTCGTCGCGAAACTTAAAACAAGTAGGGAGAAGAAATATCCCGCCAGGAAACACACAACGAGGTACACACAAACCAAAAACTCGTGCCCAACGGTGAAACGTTACAAGCAACACAAGGAAACATAAGGCGTGAAAACACGCTCCACGACGACCATCACAACGCCACAGGCAGAGACATAATAAAATCAACTTGTGACAAGCGTCATCAAACAGATAATACAATCAAGTTAATTATCCGAACAATCACAAAACACTAAGTAACTATTATAAAGAAAACACGCACAGTCGAGAAAACAGCAATTAAACACAAAACGGTTCACAGGGACAATCATAAACAGTTCGGACTACGCCGAAATCCTCAAAAAGCACACTAGGCATCTCCGTGCCCTTTCGGAGCAGGGATGCAACCTCGATCCCCAAATATCTCAGTTACCATCTCGCATTGCACGGCTCGGTGACCCATCTGGCCAGACCCAAGACAACAAACTAACGGTGAACGACGATTCTTTGCGGTACGAGATCAGACAACAACAGTCAGACAACCCCGATCGAACAATAGCGATCGAACAACAACGATCGAAAAAGCAATGATCGAGTAACAACGATCAAACAACAACAATCGAACAACAATGATCGAATAACAACGATCGAACAACAATGATCGAATGACAATGGCTGAACTATGACTCTGAAGTTCACACTTCAACTCAAGACATCAAAAGAACTAGTAGAACCAAAAGATGTTACTTCCGAACAAGGTTCACAAGAATCGAACCGAACTCGAAAAAGTCACAGCGATAACGAGATCGACCCAAAATAAGATCACGGCTCGTTCGAACGATGAAACCAAAATACATAACAAGTTCAGAAAGTATCAACGAACACGAGCGAGTCGATAGACTTGAGAAAGAGGAAATGCAGAAGTCCAAAAACAATACGGGTATTACATTCGACCTCTTATAAAATAAGGTCATCCCTGCAACTCCCAATAATAGAAAACAAGGCAACGACACAAAAGCAGTCGACACGAACATTTCCCATGGGCCTCTTAGAGCCGATCCTCATATCTGTACTGAAGTTCGCGCCCCGAAAGACTCGGAACCCAACTCGCAAAACTGGATCCTGTGTCTTCCGGGTCCACACTTGAAATGCGTTACTGACGAGAAGGATAATTGGTACGTGCACGCCCCCGGCACACCACGGTTGAAACACCTAGGCTCGGCATACCAAATATACAAATGCTAGATACAATGGAACATAACATCACAAAACAACAAACCGGAGATGCCAACTTGGCATAACATATCAACACATACTAAAATCACAACAACCACGGCATCGTTTGACGATTACAACGGCCAGAACGATAACCAACATATAATTACTAAACATCATGGAACAATCACACATATACACGAACGTACCAACCCAAGCTTCAACAGCTCACACTCGTGCGACAACACGCAAATCACCACGAGGCGACAAACAGTAAATACCAGATCACACCTCTCACAGAGGGCTAGTATAACAATTGCGTCGCAACGCCTCAACGTTCATGCCACTAATTCGATCATACTCGGCAACTAACATCATAACGATAATGTGAACATCATACATACATCCCCAGACCGCAAACAGGAATTGATAGGTTTTAAAAATGGAAACCACCTTTGAAAAATGATTTTGGAAAAACTAGTTGATCTTGAGTATCACCTTACAAAAAATAGTACTACATCGTTATTGAGACTTTGAAAACCATCTTGCGTTTGATAAAACGAGGACACTTTCCTCTAAATTGAAACTTTCATAAATATTCGACCCTTGGGTCTAAGCAACTGCACTACTAAAAATAATTGAAAATATCTCAAAATATTTTGGTCCTCAAAGTAGAAGAATTTTGAAATAGATAGTTGCGCTAGTAGGCGCCCCGAAAATACAATCTATTTAAAAGTACGTCTCGAATTTTAGTTTCTAAGACACTCAAGGTTTTCAAAAATCCAATAGGCCAGAATGTCCAAAACTCACACGTATCGACATTCACTTACATACAATCATAACACATGCATCAACTCGTTTAAAACCAAGACAACATATGTCTTTTACCGGAAATAAACAGTCAAATATCCTAGTCAAAAAGACATAAATAATGACAACACTCCTCATATAAACGAAACATGAGAGTCACATAAACGCATCACGAAATCAAGTATCTACATGAAGGTTCCATCACTTAACAAATAATCAAACAAATAGCTCGTGTCACACGAGGCACAATACAAAGAAGGGAGGCTTACATCCACAAGTCGCACGAAGATGATGATCGCCCCACGATACTAATCACGACCAACAAACTCAAACGACGCATCGCGACACGACTCAGTCAGACAAAATCTGACGAGGAAAAACTCGACAGACACCACTAACCCGACAGCCTAGGTTTCCACAACCTAAGCTCCGATACCATTTATGTAACACCCCCAATCCGCTCAGGGATATTACACGCCGTAGAACCTTTGCTCAAGGATCTACCAGGCTGGTAACAACATCGAACATCTCAACAATGCCTTTAAGGCTAAAATGACTCAGTAGACCGATTTGGTCTTTCAATAAATACATACAACTCAATCACAACACATGCCCACGCAGGGGTCGAGTACAACACACTCCCGTACAACGGGAAAAGGATACTGCCGTGGAAAATAAAATACAACTAAACCAATACGACATCACGGGTCCTCGTGTGATTAGTATCGTTCATCTTTCATCATCCTTCATGCCGACCTTGTGCTATGCTCCAAAACCTGAATGCAAAACAGATATCCACCCCCCAATTACTCGGGGGTTAACAAAATTCCACTATTTTGCTAGTGCAAGTACAAAGTGCAAATACGAGCCATACAATTCAAGTTCCAAGAACAATAATAATCAGAAATACTCAAAGATTCAAATACAACGAAACAAACACTTCCCGAGGCAAGAGTTTGGGTAAAACGTTCCAAAACCAAAAGATCACAATCCAGGAGAAAACAATTTACAAAATGGTTTAATAAGCTATCAGGAGTTTTAGTAGAAAAATAATTTCGGATTATCAAATCCTTCTCTTTCCAAAATCAACAGGGGTCACAGCCGAAAGGTTTTGTTTTTCGCAAATAAAACCAATAACAGTTCACAGGGTCAAAACCCACGTCACGTGTCCTCGACAGAGCATAAAAATCAACACAACATAATCACCCAAGATACGCAAATCTTGGTCAACGAAAAAAACACCAACTCGTGAATCCAGGACTATACCATTGGATTCCCTCTGTGGCCTCACAGGACCCTCCCGAGGTGAGCAAAACACAATCCCAATCATACACATAACATCATGAACACATGTCACGTCATCTCGCGGTTGGACCAAACACTTATTGTCTCCTGACCATATGATCGCATGCCATATGTCACCGCAGGTCTTATCATCTCACGGTTAGATCAATCACTTGTTGCATCCTGACCACATGATCACAAGCCATGTGTCATCGTAGATTGTCTTAGGCTCTCACGGTTGGATCAATCACTTGTTGCATCCTGATCACATGATCGCATGTCATGTGTCACCGTAGACCTTCGACCATATCCACACATTTACACAAATAGCATATCACAACATGGATATCCAAGCAATTCCCCCAAAGGCAATAAACACAAAGCACAACAACAACAGCACCAAGCGTGTTCACAGGATTCACATAATCGTTTACGAAACACCACAATCGTAAAAACACACACGGTTTTGAAAGAGAGCCTTTAACGAGGCTAACCGAATCTTTGAAAGTTCGATTCAAACGACCAAACAACCACATTTAGACGATCACTAATTATCGTATCTATAAAACAAAACTTGTATGGACAAGGTACTTGCCTCGAATAACCACAACGCGGAGAATCGACCGAAGTAGGTTGGCACGAACCGACTACGAACTAGCCGACTCCACTGAACGCCAACTCGCGATAATAAACTACGAAGGACAATAACAAAAATGAAAATGAATTCCATAGCACGACCTAAAGCCGTTGAATTCAAGGAACAAACGACGAAAGTTCAAGGGTTTCTCCCAAAACGGCCAAGAACACGATCCATCCCGTCAAAACACGAAAACGGAATTCCCAACCGAAATATGGATGTTCAATCCATAGGATATGTTTAAAAACATCATTTAACAACAATCGATTCATCAAAAATGGATGGAAAACAAAATCAAGAACAAATCCCCCAAAAAGTCAACTCGAAGGAAATCAAGAAATATGCCTTGATTCGACGAAGAACAATGGATGAAATGATGTTAAACACATGAATAATATTAAGATTAATCATACCCATCATGGATTAATCAACAATACGGAACGAATCGAACAAAAACCCGAAAACCCCAAAATTTCCAAAAGATAGGGTTCTAGGAAATCTAATCTTGATTCGCTGGATCAAAGGATGTTATAGGATGATTAATCAATAATATGAACTCAAGAACTTCATGGATTTGCTGTTCAACAACATGTCTCCTCGCTCTCAAAATCTCTGGCCACGGAAAAGAAAGATGTGAAATGAAAAATGGTTGGAAATAGGGCTGTTCGGTCAGATATATAGGCAGGCCGCCCTAGCGTGCGCTAGGGTGCCGGCAGCGTGCGCTAGCAGACCGGCCATGGTCCAGTCCAGAGCCTCCTGGACCGATCCCCCCGCCCAGGTAGCGCGCGTTGGCTGCCGAGCAGCGTGCGCTACATCTGCCGGTTAGCGCGCAGGGAGCGGACGTAGCGTGCGCTACCCGCCAACCCTCCGGAGTCCAGAACCTCAGGTGCCCCACTACCCGGCCCGGGTAGCGCGCGCTGGATGCCGCATAGCGTGCGCTACGCCTGCCGGTTAGCGTGCGCAGTCTCTCAGCAGTAGCGTACGCCATGCCGGTCCCTGCCGCACCCGTCCGGCCAGCGCCCAGCTGCCGTGCCGGTTCCTCCTGCAACCGTCCGGCCAGCGCCCAGCTGCAATGGCCTGGCGACTCGATTCCCAAATATGCATGGAACGAACACGAAGAAATGCTCACGGACAGCAACATCGATCCGAAATGAAATACCACGCGACAATGAATCACACACGACCAAATAAAAACGAAATCAATCAAGACAACAAATACGAATGAGGATACCCACAACTTTGGGTCAATTGCAAAATGGCCCAAAACGCCCGAAAATCATGATACGTGATCGAATAACCAAACCGAAGTTCACAACACGTCTAACAAAGTTAAACGGACTTATAGGAAACTCGAAACAGTAGTTTCAAACGAGATTCGCAAGAATCGAACTCGGGTGCGGAAAAGTCGCTAAGAAGCACGGAACTCAACAAAACGGCACCGAAACTATCTCGGATGGCAAAAGGTGCAGAACTAATCATTCTCAGAATGACGAAACGGTCACAAGCGAGTCGTCAAAATGGGCTCCCACTAAAAAAAAATAAAATTATCGGAAATCGGAATTGCGGATATTACATACTACCCTCCTTAAAAGAAGTTTCGTCCCGAAACTTAAAACAAGTAGGGAGAAGCAATATGCCACCAGGAAACACTCAACGAGGTACACACAAATCGAAAACTCATGCCCAACGGTGAAACGTTACAAGCAACATAAGGAAACATAAGGCGTGAAAACACGCTCCACGACGACCATCACAACGCCACAGGCAGAGACATAATAAAATCAACATGTGACAAGCGTCATCAAACAGATAATACAGTCAAGTCAATTATCCGAACAATCACAAAACACTAAGCAACTATTACAAAGAAACACGCACAGTCGAGAAAACGGCAATTAAACACAAAACGGTTCACAAAGACAATCATAAACAGTTCGGACTACGCCGAAATCCTCAAAAAGCACACTAGTCATCTCCGTGCCCTTTCGGAGCAGGGATGCAACCTCGATCCCCAAATCTCTCAGTTATCGTCTTGCATTGCACGGCTCGGTGACCCATCTGGCCACACCCGAATCAACAAACTAATGGTGAACGATGATTCTTTGTGGTACGAGATCAGACAACCCCGATCGAACAACAGCGATCGAACAACAACGATCGAAAAAGCAATGATCGAGTAACAATGATCAAACAACAACGATCGAACAACAATAATCGAATAACAATGATCGAATGACAACAGCCGAACTATGACTCTAAAGTTCACACTTCAACTCAAGACATCAAAAGAACTAGTAGAACCAAAAGATGTTACTTCCGAACAAGGTTCACAAGAATCGAACCGAACTCGAAAAAGTCACAGCGATAACCAGATCGACCCAAAACAAGATCACAGCTCGTTCGAACGATGAAACCGAAATACAGAACAAGTTAAGAAAGTATCAACGAACACGAGCGAGTTGATAGACTTGAGAAAGTGGAAATGCAGAAGTCCAAAAACAATACGGGTATTACATTCGACCTCTTATAAAAGAAGGTCGTCCCCGCAACTCCCAATATCAGAATCAAGGCAACGACAGAAAATCCGTCGACGGAAACATTTCCCATGGGCCTCTCAGAGCCGATCCTGATATCTGTACTAAAGTTCGCGCCCCGAAAGACTCGGAACCCAACTCGCAAAACTGGATCCTGTGTCTCCCGGGTCCACACTTGAAATGCGTTACTGAGGAGAAGGATAATTGGTACGTGCATACCCCCGGCACACCACGGTTGAAACACCTCGGCTCAGCATACCAAATATACAAATGCTAGATACAATGGAACATAACATCACAAAACAACAAACCGGAGATGCCAACTTGGCATAACATATCAACACATACTAAAATCACAACAACCACGGCATCGTTCGACGATTACAACGGCCCGAACGATAACCAGCATATGATTACTAAACATCATGGAACAATCACACATATACACGAACGTACCAACCCAAGCTTCAACAACTCACACTCGTGCGACAACACGCAAATCACCACGAGGCGACAAACAGTAAATACCAGATCACACCTCTCACAGAGGGCTAGTATAACAATTGCGTGGCAACGCCTAAACCTTCATGCCACCAATTTGATCATACTCGGGAGCTAACATCATAACGACAATGCAAACATCATACATACATCCCCAGACCACAATCGGGAATTGATATGTTTTAAAAACGGAAACCACCTTTGAAAAATGATTTTGGAAACACTAGTTGATCTTGAGCATCACCTTACAAAAAGTAATACTACATCGTTATTGAGACTTTGTCAACCATCTTTCGTTTGATAAAACGAGGACACTTTCCTCTAAATTGAAACTTTCAGAAATATTCGACCCTTGGGTCTAAGCAACTGCACTTCTAAAAATAATTGAAAATATCTCAAAATATTTTGGTCCTCAAAGTAGAAGAATTTTGAAATAGATAGTTGCGCTAGTAGGCGCCCCAAAAATACAATCCATTTAAAAGTACGTCTCGAATTTTATTTTCTAAGACACCCAAAGTTTTCAAAAATCCAATAGGCCAGAATGCCCAAAACTCACACGTATCGAAATTCACTTACATACAATCATAATATATGCATCAACTCGGTTAAAACCAAGACAACATATGTCTTTTACCAGAAACAAACATTCAAATATCCTAGTCAAAAAGACATAAATAATGACAACACTCCTCATATAAACGAAACATGAGAGTCACATAAACGCATCACGAAACCAAGAATCTACATGAAGGTTCCATCACTTAATAAATAATCAAACAAATAGCTCGTGTCACACCAGACACAATACAAAGAAGCGAGGCTTACATCCACAGGTCGCACGAAGATGATGATCGCCCCACGATACTAATCACGACCAACAAACTCAGACGACGCGTCGCGACACGACTCAGTCAGACAAAATCTGACGAGACAAAAACTCGACAGACACCCCTAAAGCCGACAGCCTAGGTTTCCATAACTTAAGCTCCGATACCATTTATGTAACACCCCCAATCCGCTCAGGGATATTACACGCCGTAGAACCTTTCCTCAAGGATCTACCAGGCTGGTAACAATATCGAACATCTCAACAATGCCTTTAAGGCTAAAATGACTCAGTAGACCAGTTTGGTCTTTCAATATATACATACAACTCAATCACAACACATGCCCACATAGGGGTCGAGTACAACACACTCCCGTACAATGGGGAAAGGATACTGCAGTAGAAAATAAAATACAACTAAACCAATACGACATCACAGGTCCTCGTGTGATTAGTATCATTCATATTTCATCATCCTTCATTCCGACCCTGTGCTATGCTCCAAAACCTGAATGCAAAACAGACATACACCCCTCGATTACTCGGGGGTTAGCAAAATTCCACTATTTTTCTAGTGCAAGTACAAAGTGCAAATACGAGCCATACAATTCAAGTTCCAAGAATAATAATAACCAGAAATCCTCAAAGATTCAAATACAACGAAACAAACACTTCCTGAGGCAAGAGTTTGGGTAAAACATTCCAAAACCAAAATATCACAATCCAGGAGAAAACAATTTACAAAATGGTTTAATAAGCCATCGGAAGTTTTAGTAGAAAAAACAATTTAGGATTATCAAATCCTTCTCTTTCCAAAATCAACACGGGTCACAGCCCAAAGGTTTTGTTTTCGCAAATAAAACCAATAACAGTTCACAGGGTCAAAACCCACGTCACATGTCCTCGACAGAGCATAAAAATCAACACAACATAATCACCCAAGATACGCAAATCTTGGTCAACGAAAAAAACACCAACTCGTGAATCCAGGACTATACCATTGGATTCCCTCCGTGGCCTCACAGGACCCTCCCGAGGTGAGCAAAACACAACCCCAATCATACACATAACATCATGAACACATGTCACGTCATCTCGCGGTTGGACCAAACACTTATTGTCTCCTGACCATATGATCGCATGCCATATGTCACCGCAGGTCTTATCATCTCACGGTTAGATCAATCACTTGTTGCATCCTGACCACATGATCACAAGCCATGTGTCACCGTAGATTGTCTTAGGCTCTCACGGTTGGATCAATCAATTGTTGCATCCTGACCACATGATCGCATGCCATGTGTCACCGTAGACCTTCGACCATATCCACACATTCACACAAATAGCATATCACAACATGGATATCCAAACAATTCATCTAAAGGCAATAAACACATAGCACAACACACGTGTCAAACCACAACACACCGGAATGAGATAATATATATTATCAAAGCACAACAACAACACCAAGCGTGTTCACAGGATTCACATAATCGTTTACGAAACACCACAATCGTAAAAACACACACGGTTTCGAAAGAGAGCCTTTAACGAGGCTAACCGAATCTTTGAAAGTTCAATTCAAACGACCAAACAACCACATTTAGACGATCACTGTATCCATAAAATAAGAATTGTATGGACACGGTACTTGCCTCGAATAACCACAACGTGGAGAATCGACCGAAGTAGGTTGGCACGAACCGACTACGAACCCGCCGACTCCACCGAAGGCCAACTCGCGATAATAAACTACAAAGAAAAATAAAACAAATGAAAATGAATTCCATAGCATGACCTAAAGCCGTTGAATTCAAGGAACAAACGACGAAAGTTTAATGGTTTCTCCCAAAACGGCCAAGAACACGATCCGTCCCGTCAAGACACGAAAATGGAATTCCCAACCGAAATATGGATGTTCAATCCATAGGATATATTTAACAACATCATTTAACAACAATCAATTCATAAAAAATAGATGGAAAACGAAATCAAGAACAAATCCCCCAAAAAGTCAACTCGAAGGAAATCAAGACATATGCCTTGATTCGACGAAGAAAAATGGATTAAATGATGTTAAACACATGAATAATATTAAGATTAATCATACCCATCATGAATTAATCAACAATACGGAACGAATCGGATAAAAACCCGAAAACCCCAAAATTTCTCAAAGATAGGGTTGTAGGAAATCTAACCTTGATTCGCTGGAACAAATGATGTTATAGGATGATTAATTAATGATATGAACTCAAGAACTTCATGGATTTTTTGTTCAACAACATGTCTCCTCGCTCTCAAAATCTCTGGCCGCGGAAAAGAAAGATGGGAAATGAAAAATGGTTGGAAACAGGGCTGCTCGGTCAAATATATAGGCAGGCCGCCCTAGCGTGCGCTAGGGTGCCGGCAGCGTGCGCTAGCGGGCCGGCCATGGTCCAGTCCAGAGCCTCCTGGACCGATCCCCCCGCCCAGGTAGCGCGCGCTGGCTGCCGAGCAGCGTGCGCTACGTCTGCCGGTTAGCGCGCGCAGAGACCGGCCGTAGCGTGCGCTACCCGCCAACCCTCCGGAGTCCAGAACCTCAGGTGCCCCACTGCCCGGCCCAGGTAGCGCGCGCTGGATGCCGCATAGCGTGCGCTACGCCTGCCGGTTAGCGCGCGCAGTCTCCCGGCAGTAGCGTACGCTATGCCGGTCCCTGCCGCACCCGTCCGGCCAGCGCCCAGCTGCCGTGCCGGTTCCTCCCGCAACCGTCCGGCCAGCGCCCAGCTGCAGTGGCCTGGCGACTCGATTCCCAAAAACGCACGGAACGAACACGACGAAACGCTCGCGGACAGCAACATCGATCCGAAATGAAATATCACGCGTCAATGAATCACACGCGACCAAATAAACACGAAAATCGATCAAAACAACAAATACGAATGAGGATACCCACAACTTTGGGTAAATTACAAAATGGCCCAAAATGCCCAAAAATCACGATACGTGATCGAATAACCAAATCGAAGTTCACAACACGTCTAACAAAGTTAAATACACATATTTACGCATGGGAGTCGATAATTTATACCTTTGACGCGAAGTGGTAGGAAATTTCTTTTGGTCGATTTATCTCCTCTTCTTACTCCTCTCCGATCTTCTTGTATTTCTACCTCAAGATCTTCTAGAGTATATCCCGCATATGTCTGGATGTCGTGTGGGCAATAATATACCGGACTAAACTTGGACTACAATGGATCGGCCGAATTATCTTCTCAAGAAACTCACGATTTTTGTTCTCTCTATTTTTCTTGAATATTTTTTTATTTTAGAAAAATATTGTGCTAACTAAATTATGGAATCCAAGACACAAGTCAAGATCCACAATTAAACACACACAAAAATTGATTTTCTTACTTCAATAATGATGTAAAAATCGGCCAACACCAATGTCCTATTTATAGGTGTTTTAGGCTACTCTAGGGACCTTAAGGAGGATATGGTAAGGACTCTCAATAGATATCTTCTTTCCAATATTAGGATTTTCTAATATTAAGACTCTATTAATATCAACTTAGTCCATTAACAGGTTGATATTGCACTTCCTACCAAAATCCTAAATTATGAAATTGGGCTCCTTTTTGAATTAATTATTTTCCGTGTTTAAGATATTCCATGTCCATTAATAATTTAAGCTACTGGCAGCTTTTATTTAATTAATATATTATACATGAGTATATCACTTGACATTTATTATTATATCGGAAAATTAATTCCACCTGTAGGGTTTAATATAATAATACTTTTGAGTGCCTCAAGGGACATTATCAACCCGACTGGTCGGGACACGATTTCTAGCTATAATATTAATTATCATATAAATAATAATATTGCCCAAAATATCGAGCATATTGAGTCAATCGTTGTGGCTCTCACCCATGATAAATCAAAGCAATAAATATTAAATATATAATTAAATATTAATCTCTAGAATTAAGAAATATTAATTGTCCGAGATGTACGTTCTTCTTATAGTCAGTACAGAAGAATCTATCTCACCTCGATCCTGTTCAACGTATAGCAAATACGCTAATATATGCTAATGGTCAAGACCAACCAATCTCAAGCATATACTACAACCTCTTACATAACGGTCTAATGTTATATAGGCTGTGAACTAAATATTACTATATAAGAAACCGATAATGTGATATTCTGCATGACACGACACACCACATTATCTACAATATAAAGTAATTTAGACTATATTTGCATAACCATAGTGTGAATAAATATGCAAAACATGTGATAAATGAATTAAATATTCTCATAGATAAAGAACGGGAAATTATGTAATACAAGCATAAAGTATGCTTTGACGTATACAACCCTAATACTACACACACTCACTGCCTGGCCCTTAATGGATTCGAGCAGCACCTGAGTTTCAAACAACTCCAAAAAAATATAAAATCGGACCCCTTTTCTGAGTTCAAACCTCAGACCCGAAATCAACTTCAAGCGAAGCTATTAGAAAATTATGAGCAATTTGTAATCAATCAAACTCCCTTGAGTCAGAGCCTCCATCGGGACCTCGTCGTTGACGTTGTGTGGCCGCTAGAAATCGGGGCAGAAGCCCTAACCCCCGCTGTGCGCTGCTGCAATTCTCCAGTCTCCGAGGTGCCGAGAGTGAGTTTATTCCATCGATTTTCCGTAAATTATGTGTGTGTGTGTGTGTGTGTGTGTTTTCCAAACCAGAAGAGGTAGGGATTTTTGTAGGCGGTTTATCGAGGGAGGGAGAGAGAGAGAGAGAGAGAGAGAGAGAGAGAGAGAGTCGATAGGCAGGGTGAAGAAGGGGATATTGTGAATTAGGCGGCCGACTATTTAGGGTTGGGGTTTTTATACCCAGCTCCTTTTAGAGTTTTTCCAATTGATCCCTCGGAATTCCAAACCTTTCGATTTGACCCCAAATCAATCTTTCAGTATATTCAATTCCAGTCCCTCAATTTTCCCAATCTTTTTAATTCGACCCCCAGCCAGATTCAATATTTTAAAAATCAGACCTCTTTTATTCAATTATAAAATAATAATTTATATTAATTCTGGACACTATATTAATATTAAAATTTAATTGTTATTTTAGGAGACGAGGACTTGGAGCCTAGGATTTGAACTGCATTCGCATCTCAATTTTTCAAAGATCATCATCGTATTTCGAGGTGGGGATTTTACGCTTGTTTTATTTAATGCATGATGTTACTTGTATATATGCTTGTTTCTTGCCAACTAATTATATGCTCAAAGTTTACATATTATTTACGTTGTAGCCTCCAATGAGTACTAGGCATAATGTGCTCAAAGTTTGCATATTATTTACATTGTAGCCTCCAATGAGTAGTAGGCATAATATGCTCAAAGTTTGCATGTTAATTATGTTGTAGCCTCCAATGAGTAGTAGGCAATATGCACAAAGTCTGCATATTAATGGCCCTCGAGCAATCACCAGGTTCAGGCATGTCATATCTACTTGACAACATATATGTATTTAAATTTAACAAAGCGTTCCCTCCTCACTGAGCAAGTTGAAAGCTCACCCCATTATTTAAACCTTTCAAGTTGAGGAGTCTGGCGTGGCGGGCAAAGGCGTGGCGTGATAATAATATTTATCAGCTTTTTATTTATTTCGTTCATTTAAAATTTTAATCTTTGGCTCCACTGTCATGGTTGAATATTATGGATGTTTTGAAAGGTTGAGAACTTATTTTATAGTTACTTGCAAAATGGTCGATTTTGTTTCAATTTCCACTACAATTGTTCAAGTATTTTTCTTAATGATATTTAATCTCTCTTGAAATTATTTGAAATGACATTTTGAAAAGTGGTCGCTACATTGTTGTGGGAAATCCCTCCCAATATGCCGCAAGTGCACGGTGTCAACAGGTAATAAAGTGATAAGTAAAGTATCGTTCCCTCGAGGACTGATTTCACTAAATACCAAAATATAGTCAACTCACAATTTTATTTGAAGAACAATAATATGGAATTTATACCTATACTAATAATAATAATAATACTAATAAGGACATAGGATTATGATTTTCACCTCAAACAATCAGGAATGATATTTATTCAATTCAATTCACTTTTATTCAATTGATTGTAAGTCAGGAATTCCTAAATTATTCTAAAGCCTTTCCCAAGGTCGATAGAAAATACTACGAATTATTAACTCGATATATCCCTATTCGAATTAGATAATTAATAGCTAAAACAGTTCAAGAATTCCCACAATAATAGGCTTCACAATTCGCATGAGTATATCCCTATCTCACGAAAATTATGATTCGTCTCACAAGAACTATGCCTAAATTTCATCTCCCGAATCCATAAAGACATTCAAAACAAATTAACTGTTGGCCAGACAATTAAAAAGCATTAAGAACAGTAAGAAGAATCCAAATCAATAGAATAACGAGTAAATCGAAATAATAATAAATACTCAAACCGTCATGAAATCGGCTACAATCAAAATCCTACTCGAATAGATCTAGGAACTAAGATGCAGAAAAATCGTAGGGATCCGTGGTCTTGTCGTCGCCCACAAATCTCCTCCTTGTGTTCTTCGCCCACGCTCTAATCCACCTCCGAATTCCTTCTGATCGATCCCCCGTGTCTTCAGCCCTATGATGCTTATTTATAGTCGTCCTCAGCCTCCAAAACGCGTCCGTGTGATTAGGTCGAGAACAGGCTCCAAAACGGCCCAAACCCGGGCGGAGTACACCAAAACCGCCCCGTGTGCCGCGGCTCACTTAAGCTGTGCCGCGGCTCACGGGGCACAGATTAAAACCTGGGCGCTGTTTTTCCTTCCTGTGTTGCGGCTCAGCTTAAGTGTCTTTGCGGCTCAGTCTGATTTGCACAGGCGCTTTCGAGCCATCTTCTGTCCGCGGCTCACATGGTTTGTGTCGCGGCTCATGACCAAAAGCTATTGTTTTCGCCGTTTTCATCGTTTGGCTTCCGACTCCGATTTCCTGCAAAACATATAAGAATAGTGCATTAAAAGCTCATTTATGCTGAATTAGGCTCAAGATGGATATAAAATAATAATATAAAAGTGCATAAAAATATGCCTAACAAATACCCCCAAACTTGAGCCTTTGCTTGTCCTCAAGCAAAAAATTACCAATCTTAAACAAAATGGGTCGTGAATAATCATGCAAGTCCATAGTGCTCAACTTAATCAATACTACCCTAAAAATCTCAAAGAATAGTACCAGTATCGTAATAGCGAGTCACATCCAGGACACTGATTCCACTAAGTAACCAATTTCAGTCCTAATCAATCGTTAATGAAGAAAAATAAGCTCAAAGATTAACAAGCGTGAATTTAACTGACCGTCAATATGAAGGGTTAGATTAAACAAGCCAATTCGCCCAGTCCCACATTCTAGTAGCAAAATTCAAGAGTTTCATTATCAAAATTACTCCTAGGACAGCATTCCCTTATGTATGATCAATAGTATGATTCGAGTTAACCACTAGGTTTCGGCTCTCGGGATATTTCATCGGGATGATCCTAGGGTGGATTTCCATTCTCATGTATCGGGGAACCGTTTGACGTAAAAGACACTCATGGGGCACATGGATGCTTCTAGTTACTAAGCCCCCCTCTACAGCGGAGAAAAACTCGAATAGCAATTCCCGCATGTCAAGGTTTCTGTTTTACGCGAGAGTAAACAACGGGTCACGTGAATACCCCCGGTTACTAGGCTTCCCATCATCGGTAATGCAATATTTCTAAATTATTAATCTATTCAGGGTCATCGTTTTACGCGAGAGTAAACAACGGGTCACGTGAATACCCCCGGTTACTAAACTCCCCATCATAGATCATGTATAATATCTCGACTTTTTGGGAGAACTGTCCGACTCTAAACTCAATTCAAGTGCCCACACGACTTATGTTACTGGACGACTAGCTAACCAAAAAGTATAACCAAACGTATAGGCGGCGATTTAAAAACACGTATGTCTCCTTTCTAATCTGCTAAGATTTCTACAAAAACGATAAAATTTCGGACCTAAGTGAATACTCAACAGAAACAGAAATCGCTGAATGCAACTCGACCAAAAGTCAACCGTTTCTTCCAAGGGAAATCAGTATCGTAACATCAGTTTAACACATGGAAGCATGAAAAAATCACAAAAACTTCACGTTTTTTGAACAAAATCATCAACAGCATGCAAGGACAATAAAGCAATCGCAATTTATAAGCAAGAAAATCAATTCCACTACACATAACATCATCAACAATAACAACTCATGTGAAAATAAAAGAGATAAGGAAAAGTGAAACTTATTGCAAATGTCTTCTTGGAAGCCAGCACATGTCTGAGTGGAAACATCGGTCAATCCATACTTCAAATAACGCTCAGCATCACGAGGGACCCCCAAACTTAGTCTCTAGTCATGAGATAACAATAGACATTAAATCAAGAAAGACTAGAATATGACGAATAATAACTCATTGGGGTTATATAAAAATATTAGAGAAATAACGGCCAACAAGAATACACGAATCCAAACGAAATAACAAAACAAAGAAAAATTAAAACCGAAAAATCAAATAAAAACAACTAACTAGAAAGCAAGTAAAAATGATGGGTTGCCTCCCATCAAGCGCTCTATTTTACGTCTTGAGCACGACGTGGCAAAAAGAGTTTAACGTGGATTTTTTCTAGGGAGATTGCCAAATGCCCCCTTCTTGCAATCTATAAGCCTCTTATTCCATAAGGGAGGCTTTGGTTCATACCCGGTTGCCAAAAACAATGAGTAAGAATAATTATGCGGGCAACCAAAAAATGATGGAAGAATATAATAATGATAAGGCATGAAAAAATAAGCAGAGTTCGAATGGGTAAATAATAAAGACTTATCATGAACAACCTCATTAGAACTCGAAGAATCAGCCTCAACAAAATCAGAAGTAATGGGGTCTATCTCTCCCATTATGGATTTAGGAAAGATTATGCGCGGCACCGTTAATAAAAATTTTGGCACAAAAGTGTTCACCTTATTAGTCGAAGTTTGATGACAATTTAATAAAATTTCTTTGGAAACATCAGCAATGATAACTTCTTCTATAGGTTCATCACACTTTATGTAATTATCGGGTGCTGGGGGATCGACCCTAAAACTTAGCATGTCTTTCTTCTCAACCTCCCCCTCAACTTCACTACTAAATATATGAGCTGGAATACAACCATAGTGAATCTCAAGACCACGACGTGCACATTCTAGCTCAAAAAGAGTACTATCAGGATTTTTGAGAACGTCTACACATTGTTCAAGCATGGTCTTTTGTTTTGGGGGAGGGGGCTGACTGACCCTATTTGGCAAATTATTAAGAACATCGAAATTTATGAAATGCCAAGGGCCACGATACTCAAAGGAAAACATAATAAAACTAAAGAGACTAAAGAAAACAACTTCAAATTAAAATTAGAGTCGCTTGGTATTGATATTAGCGAAAAATCAGTCCCCGACAACGGCGCCAAAAACTTGTTGTGGGAAATCCCTCACAATATGCCGCAAGTGCACGGTGTCAACAAGTAATAAAGCGATAAGTAAAGTATCGTTCCCTCGAGGACTGATTTCACTAAATACCAAAATATAGTCAACTCACAATTTTATTTGAAGAACAATAATATGGAATTTATACCTATACTAATAATAATAATAATAATAATAATAATAATAATAATAATAAGGACGTAGGATTATGATTTTCACCTCAAACAATCAGGAATGATATTTATTCAATTCAATTCACTTTTATTCAATTGATTGTAAGCCAGGAATTCCTAAATTATTCTAAAGCTTTTCCCAAGGTCGATAGAAAATACTACGAATTATTAACTCGATATATCCCTATTCGAATTAGATAATTAATAGCTAAAACAGTTCAAGAATTCCCACAATAATATGCTTCAGAATTCGCATGAGTATATCCCTATCTCACGAAAATTATGATTCGTCTCACAAGAACTATGCCTAAATTTCATCTCCCGAATCCATAAAGACATTCAAAACAAATTAACTGTTGGCCAGACAATTAAAAAGCATTAAGAACAGTAAGAAGAATCCAAATCAATAGAATAACGAGTAAATCGAAATAATAATAAATACTCAAACCGTCATGAAATCGGCTACAATCAAAATCCTACTCGAATAGATCTAGGAACTAAGATGCAGAAAAACCGTAGGGATCCGTGGTCTTGTCGTCGCCCACAAATCTCCTCCTTGTGTTCTTCGCCCACGCTCTAATCCACCTCCGAATTCCTTCTGATCGATCCCCCGTGTCTTCAGCCCTATGATGCTTATTTATCGTCGTCCTCAGCCTCCAAAACGCGTATGTGTGATTAGGTCGAGAACAGGCTCCAAAACGGCCCAAACCCGCGCGGAGTACACCAAAACCGCCCCGTGTGCCGCGGCTCACTTAAGCTGTGCCGCGGCTCACGGGGCACAGATTAAAACCTGTGCGCTGTTTTTCCTTCCTGTGACGCGGCTCAGCTTAAGTGTGCCGCGGCTCAGAGTACAGTTTTCCTGGGCGCTTTCAGGCCATCTTCCTGTGCCGCGGCTCACATGGTTTGTGCCGCGGCTCATGTCCAAAAACTGTTGTTTTCGCCCGTTTTTCATCGTTTCGGCTTCCGGACTCCGATTTCCTGCAAAACATATAAGAATAGTGCATTAAAAGCTCATTTATGCTGAATTAGGCTCAAGATGGATATAAAATAATAATATAAAAACGCATAAAAATATGCCTAACATACATCCACGTCCAGTATCCAATATCCAGGAGTTAGAAGTAGATAAGTTAACTTATATAACAAATATACCTGTGGAAGTCTCACTACCCTTGGTACGCTTTAGCTCTTCCAAGTAAACCTTGCAATTTCATTTCCAGTGTCCTGTTTTATTGCAATGATGGTAATTTCCATCTTTGAAAGCTTTAGCCTTGAAAACTGGCTTAGTAGAGTCTTTATATTTGGCAACTTTTGCCTTACCTTTGCCCTTGCCTTTGTTCTTGAAGGAATTCCCTTTGCTGACCATCAGCACGTGGCTTGGTTTCTTCTTAATATTCTGCTCAGTTGTTTTAAGCATCCCATGCAGCTCAGCAATGGACTTCTCCATCTCATTCGTATTATAGTTCATAAGGAACTGACCGAAACTATCGGGCAATGAGTTTAGGATCACATTCGTGGAGCGCTCCTTAGAAAATGGAAAACCAAGCCTATCAAGATGATCGATATATCCTTTCGTCTTGAGTACATGAACGCTGACAGATATCCCCACAACGATCTTGCAAGCATACAAGGCTTGAAAGGTCTCATACCTCTCTTGCCTAGCATGCTTCGAGAAAGTTTCCTTGAGGTGAGCATTAAGCTCATAAGCTTCCATTTCTTCCAGATTCTTCTGAAGTTATGGACAAATGGTAGCCAACATAAGACAACTGACATCAATGGAATCATCACAATGTTTCTTCTATTTGTCTTTTGTTGCTTTGTTATCATTGTCAGCAGACTCATCGGGAATTTCTTCCTCAAGAACATACAACTTTCTTTCTTGCTTGAGAACTATTCTGATGCCATTCTATTATCTACAAAATTCAATACGCAAAGTACTTAGTCACATTATTTTATTTCTTGAAAAATACTCCCACTAAAATAAAGTACCCTCAATTTTACAACATATGTAATTTTAGTGGGCTAAGACCCTATTTTGCACATTTCTAAACTCAGCTTTGGCATGACGCCTAAAATTGAGCAATTTTAGGTGGATAACTCTTTATCGATTACATCATATGTAACTCTTAGATTATATTTATGGGATTTGGCATCTTATGCCCAAGCAAGTTATAATCCCATCTTATGCCTTAAGGTTCAAAACTATTTTGAATTCTTAATACATCAAAATATATAGGTATCACCATTACCCATCCTACCATACTAAGATAATCCGAGCACCCAGCTTTGGCATGACCTGCTCTGGATGATCGAATTCTTGATAGGTGTTTTAATTGAACGGCATTAAAAAATTTTAACGAGGGGTTTTATCATATGTAGCATGTCTATATTGCCTAACATACATCGCATCACATACATGCATAAATTTAAACATACATAGCATCACATGACAAAATAAACATAGGACCGTATATCGCATGACCATAATCCTAACGTGATTTTCATGAGCCAACATGAAAATCACAAAAGTCAATCTAAATGGTATAATTGGTCTTCATTGATCTTCCAACTCCTTGGAACGTCATATGCGATCAATTGGCTCCTCGAGTCCATCCTTCGTCTCCTTCCTGTCTTCATTACATTAATGAAAAATACTACACTAGTAAAATTAAATTACAAAGGGCAAACGACACACAGGCCATAAATTATAACAATAAATTAAAAGAAGACTCGCATGCCATAAAAACCAGTTAATACTAAACGATTGGCATGCCGTAAAACCAACCCAAAACTAAAATGAAACATCCAATCATATTGGCCAATTTATGGTCATGCCATACACTAAACATATACTAAGATTAATCATCACATAATTAATCAAATTATTAAAATTAATTATCACATAATTAATTAAACAAAATATGAATCTGCCTGAGAGTCAGGTATACAATTAATATCCGATCGAAAATCAACAATCTGGAACATTGGCCCAGATGGCTGAGCGCTATACACCACCAGCACATGGCCGCGCGGGTTCGAATCCCCCCGGCCGTAAAAATGCATTTTGAAAACATTTATATTGATTTTACAAAATTGGAGTGAAATAGAATATCAGTGAATAAGATTCACAAAAAGGTGCTCCACCCTAGATGGTCCGGACGAGGCCTCGGGGCTGAACCAACGCGGGATCGAATCCCTTCAGGCATGGTATTATTTTGCTATTCCCGAATCTGCCCGACAGGCACGAACCTGCCCGAATCGCTGTGCTGTTCCAGAACAGTTCTGGACAGCAGTTTATGGGAAATACAGTCCAGAAAATTGATTTTGAACGATCCGATTTAATCAAATTAAATCAAAAAAATATTTATAAAATCTCTATTTCATAAATATGATCAAGAACATGATTTTAATATATTCAAAGCATATAAACATGTTCTACATAAATAATTAAATCACTGCAAGTTGGCTCCGATACCACTATTGAGTTTTACGTGTATCTAATACAATAAATATGAAACACAGCGGAATAAATTAACGAAAAAACCCAGACGAGGATCTACATGCAGTAATTTGATTGATTTATTAAGAGTTCGTCGAATTACCTTAATTCGAAGAACAAATCTGAACCCGGACCAGAAGCTGATTAAATCCTCTTTCTCTTTCGGTGATCCACAACGAACAACTGGTACAAGTCAGATTGTTAGATCCTTACAAATAATGTTGATAAATAGTACAACAAATAATTCCTTGCTAGAAGGATTTGTACTGTTGATCAAAATCAACTAAGGGAAGAAGAGGGAGATGGCCGAAACAGACTTCCCAGACTGAAAGTAATTCGGCCGAACTGTAGAGAAAAAGGGGTGGCCGATTTTGTCTTACAAAAACTAGGGTTGTGTGATTTTTCTTTTATCAACTCCTTGTCCAAGACCCTTTATTTATACTAAGTAAACCCTAGAGTCAAACTCTAGTATTTGCTTAGTTGCCCCTCAACTTATTAAATAATACAATACATATAATATCTTATTTTATATATATTACATATTATTTAATCCTTTAATAAATATAATATATAATATTATATTTATCTTTCCTAGTTGATATAATCAAATAATATAGTATATAATATCATATATTATATATTACTCATTATTTAATAAATATAATATCCAATATTATATCTGTTAATTATTTTTACTTGTCTTTAGTTGTCGTATGTGTGACCCAAAAGGCTTATATTATGTTGACAATTATTTAATACCTTATTAAATAATAAATCATAAGCGGTCTCTAGCAAGACATTATGACTACCCAAGTAATATAAGTTTATAGTCCATTAAAACCATTTAACGTGTCAAATCCCTTTGTCACGTGATATCATATTTGAACTAAGTCATGGAAATTGTCATACTTATTATGTTCAAATGCTTTCTCGATCTTAAGTAGACTGATTGAATCAAATGACTCTTCATTTGAGCATGTCCATGCATTTCCTTCAGTCCTACTTATCGAGTGGCCCAGCAGACATCTCTCTCACTAAAGAGAGTGACAAATCCCCATCTTGATTATTCATTGCCCTCTACATGATTCCCACTAATCCCGATTGCTAACCTTTATGATCATCATGTTTCAGATGACGTTGGATTACGTCAAGGCATAGCAGTTATCATGTTGGACTCTATGATAATCTCAGGTACAAGGATTTATTCATGTTGTTATATTGAGATCCACTTATGACATTTCCATGCAGTGATCTCAATGCGTGTCTGTCCGGTATTGGTTCTCCAACTAATTCTCATAAGATTGATCAGTACCATATGTATAATCATTTGATGATTATGAATCAAACTTATACTAGTATATTAATCACTTGAGTCTCCACTCAACGCGATTGGACCATGGACATTTGAATAATCTTATTATTTATGAATAACTATTATTCGATTAATATAATATTAAAACATGCACACATTATAATAATCAGCGAGAAATAAATAATATTAAATAACTTAATTTAAATGTGATAATTACAAATCTATGCACATCGAATGTCCTAAAACAATATTCCCAACTAATTATCGCCATTCTACTTGCTCCAAAGGTATGGTGACATAGAAGTATTGAGAGGCTCCGACGAACGTGGTGGCAGTTGTGAAATCATTATTTTTCTTTTAATATAAAATATAGATAGATAGATAGACAAATATTAATATAGATACTAAAAAAATAAATTTAAAGAAAAAAGTATGTTAACGAGGACGTCTTGAGAGACCCGACGAACGTGGTGAAAATGAAAGTTCTGAAATCCATACTTGTTTTAATATATAATATAGAAGATAGGTATAAATAGAGATATTCAAGAAAAGTTTATGAATATATCAAGAAAGTATGCAGAAGTGAACATCTTGAGAGGCTCCGATGTGATGAAAGTCGTGAAATCCATACTTTTTTTTAATACTCCGTCCCGTGATTACTTGCACACTTATTTACGTGGTCAAATTGGCCAGTTTTGATCATTAAATCTCATTAGTATATAGGTAATAATATTGCACATGTAATCTTGTTAGACTCATTGTAACATATCTTTTCAAAATATATTATTTTTATAATTTTTAGTTATATGTACTGAAATATATTAATGGTCAAACAAATTTCTTGGAGAACGTAGAGGACAGAAATGAACAAATACTATGGAACATAGTGAGGATATCATATATCAAATGATTCAACAAGTTAATATTTAAATTACAAACCCAATATAACAAGTGACCTTGGTTCAGTGGTCACAGGGCTTCTACTTTAAATGGGAGACCGGGGTTCGAGTCCTTATGAGGACAAAAATTTTCAAGGGTTTATGACTCTTTAATCTATGATTAAAGAAGAGACCTTAGCTCTCTGGGGTACGCTGGTGGAACAATTAAATATTGAGGGCTTTGGGCGGTAGTGTGGGAGGCCAGATCTCGGTGGGACACTGCGGTTGGATTTGAGGGGGTCCAACATGGAGCAATCACTTGGGGGACGACCCCTTGTGCGCGGTAGTTGAGGATATTTAAGAACCTCGGATCTGGATACACATCTCACGATTTATCTGGTAGCAGTATTGTGGGGACGGGGCTGTTATCCCGAGGACTAATTAGGTGTAAGTTTGGAACCTCGGTATCAAAAAAAAAAAACTACAAACCCAATATTCACTACAATATGAATGATTTTAGACACTGTTGGTAAAACTTTACTTTTATTCAGGGCCGACCCTGAGCTTTAACTAAGGGAAATATTTCATTTTTTTTGTACTTTATAATATAAATACACTAATAAATAGCAATATGTTGAAGGGAAAATAACTGAGACATGAAGTAGGGCAAAAGGTGTAGTATTCTCATTGATGACATCCCTTTAAATAGGGAGAGATACATACAAGGAGGCCTAATCCTACCTTAACTAGAAAAGCTCGTAAACTAACAGACTTAGGCCCTGTTCTTTTGGACTTATTTTTTAGTTTTTCAGTTCAGTTCAGTTCAGTTCTTCTTCTTATTATTATTATTATTAATAATCTTAATTATTATTATTGTTATTATTACTAATAATATTACTATTATCGTTGTTGTTGTTGATTACTATTATTATTATTATTTACCATTATTTTTATTATTATTTACCCTTAATATATATTTGATTCGATTCATTTGATTCGATTCGAATCCATTCGATTGATTCGATTCGATTTAGTTCAATTGATTGATTGATTCGATTCGATTCATTTTGATTCATTCATCGAAAAACGAGCCTTAGGCACACATTGGGTATTATTACTTTAACACTCCCCCTTGTGCCTAATTTACAAGCGCATGTCATGTTGCCTCGTTAAAACCTCGTCAAGCAAAAACCTAGTGGGAAAAATATCTTGATCGTAGGAAAAAAGAGTACAAGATCTAGACACATCAAGTTTAGACTTCGTCCTTTGAATCTATCATTTCATATGATCTTTACATTAATCATAGCGCTACTAAGGTGACCATTCCATCGATCCCTAAAATCGTACATCTTGCTACCTCGTTAAAAACCTTTACAAGTAATAAAAATCCTGTGGGAAAAATGATCCTTGGAAGGAAAAGAGTATAACATACGGTGTGGATGTAAGACTCCCCCTCAAGCCTACATCTCTTACATCAATCAAGTAGTCGTTGCCTCATTAAAAACTTCACCAAGTAACAAAACTCAATGGGAGAAAATGAACCTTGGTCAAAGAAAAGAGTACAACACATGTGATTAAGTTTCTTTATAAATCACCATTTCCTTGTGATCTTTATATCAATCTCGGAAGTTGTAAAACTCTACAACTTCCTCTAACGCTTACATTCATATATCGTTGTCTCGTCAAAAATCTTGCCAAGTAACAAAACCCAATGGGAAAAATAAACCTTGGACTAAGGAAGAGAGTGCAACCTATGTGAGTATGTTCCTTTATATCTCACATATTTCCCGTTATGATCATTTCATCAATCAATGGAATTTACAAGTTACATTATGTTCATAAATGTAAGTATGCTCATCAGTGATAGTACTTAACCTCTAGTTCCTTACAAGTGTAGAATGGTAGTTCTTAATCATATACACTCACGAAATGATTTATGCAAAGCAATAATCATGTCGTGATTCGAGGAGGTAGCCAAAAGGGGTTTGCTTAGTCAATTTCCAAAACATAAGCAAGACATACCAATACATTCTTTGTGGTAGTTGCTCTCGCACCAGCGTTTACTTTAGCATTTGCCTTTTCGTAAGCAGCTTCCTTCGTCTGCTTGTAGGAAAGAATAGTCCTAAGTTAGTGGTTTATTTTAAGTATCAGAAGATATTCTCGATACCATTCCATTGATGTTGCGTCGATGCTGAACTAAATCTAGTCAGTGAATTTACTGAGGAGTGATATCAGGTCGTGTACATTGAGCCAAGTACAATAATGCGTTATTGCACTCAAGTAGAGAATTTCAACTCTCAAAGCTCTTCGTCACTTTCCTTTAGATGAAATGGATCTTTCCTTTACATCCAGATATTCGACCTATCATGTGAGTGCTAGCGGATGTATCTTGTCCATGTTAAAGTGCCTGGGAATCTTCTGGACATAGGCAGGCCGGTGGAAGGAATTCCACAAACTCGATGTTCTATGTCAATGCCTCGACAGAACCGAGTTTTCTCAAGATCTTTCATCTCAAACTCAGATTTCAAGTATCCAGTGGTTTTCCTTATTTCATCAAGACCGATTATGTTCATGTCATCAACATACATTGCGATGATCGTGAATCCAAAATTTATTTGTAAAGACGCAGGAACACGGTTCGTTGTTCTTATATCCCTTCCCAATCAAGTAGTCACTTAGACGGATATACCACATCCTTAAGGATTGTTTCAAAACCGTAAAGTTGAGCGTTTAAATATAAATGCAAACTCACTCCGTGGTTTAGAGTCACTTAATTTAGGTAGTGAAATGCCACCGGACACTTTCATATATCTCTTCGTATCTATATCCCCATAGAGATACCCAGTAACCACATCCATTTAGCTGCATTTACAGTCCCTCAGAAATTACTACGCTAATCAAACAGCGGAACACATACGTGGGAGTACATTTCCTCGTAATCAATTCCAGGGCATTGTGAGAAACATTACTTCGTGAACCTTATACATTAGGACTCTATTATTCTCACTACGCTTTACAATAAGGGTTCGTTTATGTCCTATAGGCTTTACTTTTGGTTAGGTTAGCACTACCTACACCAAATACCTGACCTGGCTCTTTGTCATAGAATCTAGTTCTGCCTGGAATGTTTCTCTAGGCCAATCGGCTCTATGTTGATTTCATCCAACTGAGCGAGGTTCGACATCATCGTACTTTATGATAAATGACATGTCATCAATGTGGGTGGTTGATCAGGCCACACCCTCATAATTGTTGGAAATAAAATGCAGCGGAAGCATCGGGCTTTGGATAACTAAAATCGGTCCTCATAAACCAGATCTATTTAGGCTCGTCAAATAATTAATTAACAGATTAATAAGCAATTTAAACGGACAGAATTAATCTACGCGTCTAACTATGATAATTTGTAGTATTCTTCCTAGATCTAAGAGATCTAAGAATACGTTACCTTTGAAGCAAGCTCTTTGAATTTTTACTCGATCTCCTTATATTTCTATCTTCAGATCTTCTAGAGTATGATCCAGCCTATATCCGGATGTCGTGTGGGCAACAATCTACCGGACTGCTTAGACTGCAACTTCGGATCGGCCGAAACTTCTTTCTTGAGAGTCACTCGATTTTTCTTTATTTTCCAGTATTATGTAAACACTCTTAGAAAATTGATGTGTTATCTAAATTGTGGAATCAAAGACACAAGCCAAGATCCACAATTAAACACAAGACAAAAAAAATCGATCTCACAAGTTGGAACAATGCAAATCAGCTGAACCCCTCATGTCCTATTTATAGGTGTTATGGACTACTCTAGAGATCTTAAGGATGATTAGGGAAGGACTCCTAACAGGCCTCAAATTTTCATATCAGGACTTTCCTAATATATTGAGTCTATTAATATCAACTCAGTCCACTAGAGAGTTAATATTGCACTTCCTACCTAAATCCCAATTTACGAAATTGGGCTCCTTATTTAAATATATTATTTCCCGTGTTTAAGATATCGAATGTCCATTAATTAATTTAAGCTACTGACAGTTTAATTAATCAATATCTTATCCAAGAGTAGTACCACTCGAACCTTATTATTATATCGGAATTAAATCTACCTGCAGGGTATAATATAATAATCATTATCGAGCTCCTCAAGGGGACATCATAAACCCGCATGAGTCGGGACACGATTTCTAATAATAATTACTTTCATATATATAATATTATTGCCCAAGATACGAGGCTTATTGAGTCGATCATTTGACTCTCACCCATGGTAAATCAAAGCAATAAGTATTATAAATACACAATTAAATATCATATACTTAGAATTAAGAAATAATAATTATCCGAAATTTATGTTCTTCTTACAGTCAGTACAGAAGACACTATCTCACCTCGATCCAGTTCAGCGTATGCAAATACGCTAATGTATGCTAATAGTCAAGACCAACTAATCTCAAGCATAGACTACAACCTTTCGTATAATTTGTCTAATAAATATATAGGTTGTGAGCTATTATATTATTTTATAAGACACCGATAACGTGATCTTCCGTGTGACACCAATACACCACATTATCGGCAATATAAAATAATTAGACATTTCATTTGCATAACCATAACATGAATAAATATGCAAAACATATGATTAAGTGTAATTAATATTCTCATAGGCAATATACAGGGAAATAAGGTAATACAAGCATAAAGTATGCTTTACAGTATACAACCCCAACAATCTCCCACTTATACTCAAAGCATGCTTTTAAGTATACTACTCTATTACATAATCTCTCATTTCTCCCACTTATACTCAAAACAATGCTGCCATACACCGTAATCCCATTCCTTCCACATGCCTTTCAAAAACTTTTAAGGGTAGACCTTTCGTGAAAGGATCAGCAAGATTATCTTCCGATGCAACCCTGGCTACAATTGCGTCTCCTTCATTTTCGAAGTGTCATATGATGTGGTACTTGCGGTTGATATGTTTACTTGCCTTGTAGGCTCGTGGTTCCCTCGAATTTGCGACTACACCGGTATTGTGACAATAAAGTGTAATACCCTTTGGCAAATCGGGAATCACATCTAAGTCCTGCAGGAAGTACTTGAGCCATACCGCCTCATTGGCTACCTCAGAGGCTACCACGTACTCGGCTTCCATGACAGAGTCTGAGATGTATTTCTGCTTCACACTCCTCCAACTAATGGCTTCACCTCTCAGGCTAAACACATAACCCAAAGTAGACTTGGACTTTTCTTTGTCTGATGAAAAATTTGAGTCAGTATAACCCACCGAACACAGGTCGTTTAATTGATATACTAACATATATTTCCTAGTCCTTCTCAGGTACTTGAGTATGTGCTTGACAGTAATCCAATGTCCTAGTCCTGGATTCGACTGATATCTGATCTAGTGCAAAGCATTGCATACATGAGGCTTCCCACAGCTGACGCATAAGGGATCAGCTTTGTGTCTTGGGATACATATCCTTAGACAGTTGAAATCCATGTCTATATGGTAGAAAACCTTTCTTGGAATTCTCCATGCTAAACTGCTTTAACACTGTATTGATATAGGATGTCTCATATAAGCACAACATCATTTTCTTCCAATCACGAAAGATCCTGATTCCAAGGATGTGTCTTGATTCTCCCAAATCCTTCATATTGAACTGCTCGTATAGCCATACCCGTACACCTGACAACTCTTTCACGTTGTTTCCAATCATAAGGATATCATCTACATACAGTACAAGAAACACCAACACGTTTCCATTGCATTTCTTATACATACAACTCTCACTCGGACATTGGACGAATCCATATTACTGGATACCTCGTCAAATCGAGTGTTCCAAGATCTAGATGCTTACTTAAGTCCATAAATAGATCTCTTAAGATTGCACACTAAGTGCTCTTCTCCTTCAGCAATGAATCCCTCTGGTTGGCGCATATAGATTACCTTGTCTAGACTCCCATTCAAGAATGCAGTCTTGACATCCATTTGCCAAATCTCCAGATCCAAATGCGCAGCTATAGCTAAAAGAATCCGAATTAACTTAAGCATGGCTACCAGCAAAAAGGTTTCATCATAATCGATACCCTCTTTCTGAGTGTAACCTTTCGCAACAAGCCTCACTTCGAAGGTTTCAATATTCCCGTCACCTCATTTCTTTCGCTTTTAGACACACTTACTCCCAATGGCTTGTACCCCATCAAGTAGTTCTACTAGCTCCCACACTTGATTGGAATCCATAGATCCCATTTCTGATTTCATTGCTACTTGCAGGAGTCAGCATCTTTATCTTGGATTGCCTCTTTGTAAGTCCATGAATCTGATTCATCTTCACCTTGGATTGAGTCCAAAGACTCCGATTGATGAACAACCCTCCCACTATAATGAGGCAAATCCTAAGTTGGTGTAAAAGTCTCAGAATCGATACGTGGAGCAATGTTAGCTGGCGCTTGTACGATTGGTATAGATGGAGTCTCGCCCCTCAACTCTTCCAGAATTATCTCGCTCATGGGCTTGTGAGTGATCATATAATCCTCTTCCAGGAATGGGACATTTGTGCTAATAATGACCTTCTGATCCTGGGGACTATAGAACAAGCCACCCTTCGTTCCCTTAGAATATCCTACAAATACTCGTACCTCTGTACGAGATGCCAACTTATCATCTTCTTTATTCAGCATATATGCTGGAGTACCCCAAATCCGAACATGTCCTAGACTGGGCTTTCGCCCACTCCACAGTTCTGTGGGTGTTTTTGGAACTGATTTCGAAGGCACCAGGTTTAGAATGTACGGCGTTATTTCTAAGGCGTATCCCCAAAACGAAATAGGTAAATCCGAATAACTCATTGATCTAACCATTTCTAAAAGAGTTTTATTCCTTCTCTCAGCAACACCATTTTGTTGTGGAGTTCCTGGTGCAGTGAGCTGAGACGAAATCCCCTCATTTGCCAAGAAATCCAAAAACTCTCCACTAAAGTATTCGCCACCACGACCGGATCGTAGTGACTTGATACTCTTCCCTTGACGCTTCTATGTTTCAGCCTTGAAGTCTCTGAACTTGCCAAAGGCTTCATATTTACATCTCATCAAATAGATATATCCATATCTCGAATAATCATCTATAAACGTGATGAAGTATTCGAAACCACCCCTAATCTGGATATTCATTGGACCACATACATCCGTATAAACCAATTCTAACACATTCTGAGCACGGTTTCCCTTGGTTTTAAAAACCCTTTTGGTTATTTTACCTTCCACACAAGATTCACAAATTGGAAATGACTCAACTTGGAGGTTATCCAATGGACCATCATCTACCAATCTTTGAATCCTCCTACGGTTTACATGACATAGCCGTAAATGCCACAGATATGTTTGGTTTATGCTCAAAGGTTCTTTTCTCTTTTTAGGTTTAAATAAAGAGTTAAGTGATTTATGCATGGGAGTTTGTGCAGCATTAACGATATACAGTCCATCATTAAAAATACCTTTGCAAATATATTCACTGTTTCTTTTCCTAATAACAGCATCATCATCAAAAGAAAATGAATAACCATCGCATTTTAATTTAGAAACCGAAATTAAATTCATTCTGAAATCCGGTACTAATAATATATTATTGAGGACTAATATGCTATCATTAATCTTCAACTGCACGACTGCCACTGCCACAGCCATAAACCTAGAATAGTCACCCCAGTTGATAGTAATCTCGCCCGCACTAAGCTGCTTGGTTACCTGAAAACCATGCGAGTCAAAGCAAACATGATCAGTGGAGCCTGAATCAACTATCCACGAAGTGGAAGAACAAGCTGCCAAACATGTTTTGACTACTAGTGCACGAGACATACCTTTTTTAAGAATAGGGCAGTCCGCTTTAAAATGTCCTTTCTGACCGCACTTGTAGCACTTTTCCTTTGGCTTTTTGTTCGACTCAAGGTGAGGAGCCTTGCTTTTCACCTTGAGAGTTGTCAATTGCTTCTGGCCCACTTGTTTCTTCTTCTTCCCCCACTTGGGTTTAGAAGTCGAAACAATAGTAGCCGCAAGACCTTGATACCCTTGCCTGAAGAGACTTTCTGCATCTTGAAGCTCTGTCAGCAATTCCGCCAAGTTATACTCCCTACAATTCATATTGTAGTTCAGGAGGAACTGCTCAAAGCTCCTAGGTAAGCTGCCTAGGATGATATCGACCTGCGTTTCCGCATCGATAGTAGCCCCTAAGATATCAAGTTCGTTTAGATGAGAGGTCATCTTTAGAACATGATCCCTTACCGGGTTCCTTCAGGCATTTGGGTCGTCATCAAGACCCTCATTGCATTTTGCCTAGCCGCCCAGTTCTGATGACCAGGCATCTCGCCGATATTTTTCATCATTTCCGCGGTCGTGCCCATACTCTGATGCTGATGCTGCAATACACTTGCTACAGAAGTCAAGATGTAACAGCGAGCCGTCTCATCAGATTTCTTCCATCTGCGGAATTCTTTCACCTCGTCGGGTGTTGAATCCGCATTTGGATCCAACGGGTGTTCCTCAGTTAGAACAAACTTATGTTCTTCAGCAGTCAGGGCAATATTAAGGTTACGTTTCCAATCAGCAAAGTTAGTGCCATTTAGTTTGTTTTCTTTGAGAATTACAGCAAGTGGATTGAAAGACATCTGAGATAAAATTAAAAACATCCATCACATAATGCATAGCAAAATATATTGAAAAACCTGAAAACACAATATATATGCTAGCAACCAACACCTCGAAACACACGCATATGCAAGCCACGATCGTGTGGACGTTTACACACACATATTTCAAGTAGAGTTTTACGTCTTTAATTTTACTATCTAGTCAATTTACGTTATGACAAGTAAAATTAATAGTTGGTTCCTCTTGGCCATGTATTAATTAACATAGATTCCGATGGGGAGTTTATTAATTAATACACCTAAGTGAATACCATAATTTAACATCCTTAAAATATTATCTTTTAAATAATATTCCTACAGATGGAGAGGTCATATCATAAAAAATAATACATCCCTTATGTTATCATTTGAAATTTAAAACTAGTGAACCTATAATTAGCACATCTGAATGGAGGAAGACCCTAATGTCAACGCGCATGATAATTACTTCACAATTTAAATTAATTATGGAGGCCAATTTGATTTTAAAATTAAATCAATTTAATCACTTAGTTATTTTAGCCTTAAGGTTTATCAATTTTCTCGTCATAACATGCAAGAAACATATCACGCATACATTCATACATGTCATACATCAAAACAGTAAAAACCAATAATAAAATAAATTGGATAATTAAATCAAATTATCATGGCTTTTATTCCCATTTTGAATAACTAGCAAATCTTCGGCTCGAAATCTCCCACTGCTTCAAGCATCTCGTCACCTCTTCCCGGTTGGCCCACAAAATTTCCAAATTTGGTCTTTCTTTTTCATGCAAAATTAATTGCACAAGAAAATTCCAAATTTAAATATTGTGCACTAACGGACGCAACGAACGATGGAAAAATGAACAGGACCATACATCGGACGACCCGACCCACTGCTTTGACCCAATCCGCGGCCTGGGCCGCATGCTCTCGGCCGAGTCCCGATCGGTGTAACACCCCCAATCCGCTCAGGGATATTACACGCCGTAGAACCCTTCCTCAAGGATCTACCAGGCTGGTAACAACATATAATAACTCAACCATGCCTTTAAGGCTAAAATGACTCAGTAGACCGATTTGGTCTTTTAATAAATACATACAACTCAAATACAAATCATGCCCACGCAGGGGTCAAAATACAACCACACCCGTACAACGGGAATAATATAGAAGCGGAAAATAAAGTACAACTGAACCAATAAACAATATACGGTTCCTCATGTGATCAGTATCGATCATCTTTCATCATCCTTCGTGCCGACCCTGTGTTATGCTCCAAAACCTGAATGCAAAAATAGACATCCACCCCCCGAATACTCGGGAGTTAGCAAAACTCCACTGTTTTGCTAGTGCAAGAACAAAGTGCAAATACGAGCCATACAATTCACATTCCACGAATAACAATAACCAGGAATCCTCAAAGATCCAAACGAAACGAAAAGTACTTCCCGAGGCAAGAGTTTGAGAAAACATTTCAAAATCGAAAGATCATAAATCAATGGAAATAATTTATAAAACGGTTTAGAATGCCATCGAGAGTTTTAATAGAAAACAATTTAGGATTATCAAATCCTACTTTCCAAAACCAAAAAGACGAAAGGGGTCACCGCCCCAATGGTTTACTTTCCGTAAAAATGACCTTTACAAAACCGTTGGGATTTTAGCCCCAAATCCGTAAAATGACCTTTACCAAACCGTTGGGATTTTAGCCCCAATCTCATCAACTCACAATACACGAGAACGACAACAAGGTTCGTCTTCCAACATCAAAATCCACAATTAAAGGATTTAACACAAACAACAAAAATACTCTAGTGCCATCCTAGCCAAGTAAGCCAAATGAACAACTTACCTCTTACACACTTAGTCAATGCATGCAATCATGAAAACCGTTCGAAAGCACTCATTTCCGGAAATGCCATAATCAAATCACATTTGCAAAATGCACCACAATTAACCGTCGATCCACGTCTCTGTGGACCCCTACCGAGACCCCGTCGGATCTAACCCGTAGTGGTTAAAAGCAAGCTCGTCGATCCACATCTCTTGTGGACCCCTACTGAGACTCCGTCGGATCTAACCCGTAGTGAACATACACACACACACGTTACTCATGCAATACTAATATGCTAAGAATGTAAGTTCATCAAGAATACTTACTAGAAATGGCCACTAATCCGACACCATTATCAAACTCTTCAAAACACAATAACACGATTAAATATGGAATACACGATTCCATAACTTTAAACAATAGGAGTATCATCATCAAAGCCTTCACGTTCAAAATGATCAAATCATAAACAATTCCCAAAACACACCGTTCACAAAACACGCACGCGTTTTGAAAGAGAGCCTTTAACGAGGCCAAACCGAAATCTTTTGAAACTTCATTTCAAACAACCAAACAAACACACCAAGACGATCACCGATCATCATATCCACAAAATTAGAAATGTATGAGCAAGGTACTTGCCTCGAATAAGAACAACGCGGAGAAACGATCGAAGTAGGTTGGGGCGAACTGACTACGAACCCGCCGACTCCACTGAACGCCAACACGCGATAATAAACTACGAAGGACAATAACAACAATGAAAATGAATTCCATAGCACGACTTAAAGCTGTTGAATTCAAAGAACGAATGACGAAAGTTCGAGTGTTTTCCCCAAAACGGCCAAGAACACGATTCGTCCCGACAAAACACGAAAACGGAATTCCAGGTTGAAATATGGATATACAATCCATAGAATATGTTTAACAACATCATTTAACCACAGTCGATCCATCAAAAACAAATGAAAAACGAGATCGAGAACAAATCCCCTAAAAAGTCGATTCGAAGGAAATCAAGAAATATACTTCGATTCGACGAAGAACAATGGATTAAATGATGTTAAACACAAGAATACTACCAAGATTAATCATACCCATCATGAATTAATCAACAATACGGAACGAATCGGACAAAAATGCAAAAACCCCCAAATTCACGAAATTAGGGTTCTAAAGTGAGATTACCTTGATTCGCTGGATCAAAGGATAATAACGGATGATTAATCGGTGATATGAGCTCAAAAACTTCATGGATTTGTTGTTAAACAACATGGCTTCGTCAACTCCGAAGCTCCAGCCGCGGATCGAAAATAAAGGAAATGAAAAGCGAGTGAGAATGAGGCTGCTCTGCCACATTTATACTGGGCCGGACTAGCGTGCGTTAGGCTGCCGAGCTAGCGTGCGCTATCGGCCCTGGCCGCAATCCAGTGACCTCCTGGACTAGACTGCTCGGCCAGGTAGCGTGCGCAGCCTTCCGGACGTAGCCTGCGCTACCTGCCGGCCGTAGCGTATGCAGCGTCCGACAGTAGCGTGCGCTACCTGCCGATCCTACCCGAGTCCAGAACCTCAGAACCCCTCTGCCCAGACCCGATAGCGTACATTGGGCCGCCCGATAGCGTGCGCTACACCTGCCGGTTAGCGCGCGCAGCCTTCCGGCCGTAGCGTGCGCTACGCCGGTTCCTGTCGTGCTTGCCCGGCCAGTGCCCAGCACTTCCGACCGTGCCGGCCGCACCTGTCCGGCCAGTGCTCAGGCGTCAAGATCCGACGACTCGATTTCCGAAAATGTATGGAACGAACACGACGAAAAGTTCACGGACAACATCATCGACCCGAAATGAAAACATAATACAATAATTAATCATACGCGACCAAGAAACGGGTTAAGACAACAATTACAGATACGGATATCCGTAACTTTTAAGAAATTACAAAATGGCCCAAAACGCCCGGAAATCACGATACGTGATCGAATAACCAAACCGAAGTTCAAAACACGTCTAACAAAGTTAAACGGACTTACAGGAAACTCGAAACAGCAGTTTCGAACGAGATTCGCAAGAATCGAACTCAAGTGCGGGAAAGTCGCTAAAAAACACGGAACTCAACAAAACAACACCGAAATGAACTCGGATGACAAAAAGTGCAGAATTAATCATTCTCGGAATGACGAAACGGTCATGAGCGAGCCGTCAAAATGGACTTCCGCCGAAGAAAAGAAATTACTGGAAATCAAAATTACGGGTTTTACATTCTACCCTCCTTAAAAGAAGTTTCGTCCCAAAACTTAAAATAAGTAGGGAGAAGCAATATCCACTGCCAGGAAAACTCGACGAGATACACAAAAACTGAAAACTCACGCCCGACGGCGAAATGCTGCAAGAAACGCAAAGAGACATACGGCGTGAAAACATGCTCCACGGCGACCAACACAACGTCGCCGTTAGGGATATAATAAAACCAACAAATGGCAAGCGTCATCAAATGGATAATATAGTCAAGTCAATTATCCGAACAATCACAAAACACAACGAACGAAAATCAATATGATTGACCGACCCAACGGTACATCAATCAAAACGCGAGCCAATCGCTGAATAAATACGGAATTCCACCGCCCAAGGGTTAGAAGATCGAAAACGAGACTAATTTCCCGAACTTAAGGGAATTACGAAGGAGCCTGAACGCTCAACAATCATGGGGCGAGATCAATAAAAACCGAACAATCAAACGATCGAACCACAACGATCGAGACAACAAAAATCGAACAATCATGTTCGAATCACGAACAACAATAAAATTCAAACAACAACTCCAAGGTTCACATCTCGACTCGAGACAATATATGATCCTCTGAAAATAACAAGATGTGCATTCACATAAGATCCATAGGAAAGGGAATAGCAATTGAAAAGTCACAACGACAAATGAGTTATTCCGAAACAATACGACACTCGTTCGATCAACAAAAGCAAGGGGCAGGACAAGCTCAGAAATATCAACGAACATAAAAGAGTCGACAGAGTCGAAAACACAAGAGTTCCAAATCCGATCCACTTCGAATAAAAGAACTAATAGAACCAGATGATGTCACTCCCGAACAAGGTTCACAAGAATCGAACTGAAGCCGAAAAAGTCACATCGATAACCAGATCGACCCACAACAAGATCACAGCTCGTTCGGACGATGAAACCGAAATACAGAACAAGTTCATAAAGTATCAACGAACATGAGCGAATCGATAGACTGGAGAAAGAGAAAATATAGAAATCAAAATAGTACGGGTATTACCTTCGACCTCGTCCACGAAATTCACAAAAACAGGAGCAAGATAACAAGACATTAAACAACCGACACATAACGGAACGATCACCGATGCACATGGTCATACCAAACCAAGCTCTAACAGCTCGCACATGCGCGATAACGCAGAAATCACCACGAGATGGCAACATTCAACACCAACATCCCACCTCTCACAGAGGGCTAACACACCAAATGTGTGGAAAGTGACTCAACGCTCACACCACCAATTCGATCATACTCGGGAGTAAACATCATAATGACAACGTGAACATCATACATACATACCCAGCCCTCAAACAGGAATGAATAGGTTTAAAAACAAAACCCTCATTTTGAAAATAATTTTAGAAGAACATCGGTTGATCTTGAGTATCATCTTTCAAAAAAAGTACAAACGTGAAACATCGTCATCGAGACTTTGGAGAACCATTTCACATTAGATAAAAATGAGGACACTTTCTCTTAGTAAAAACTTTCAGAATATTCGACCCTCGGGTCTAAATAAAAGTGTTTCTAAAACATTGAAAATATCTCAAAACATTTTGGTCCTCGAGGTAGAAGAATTTGGAAATATATTGTGGCACCTTGGATGTACCACGAGAAAATAATTCATTTTAAAAGTACGTCTCGAAATTTATTTTCTAAGATACTCAAGGTTTTCAAAGATAATTCAATGGGCTAGAATGCCCAAAAATTTCAGGTAATTACACATAACTTTATAGCGCCGTGGGTCCCGCACCGGAACTCACCAGGCTAAAAACCATTTACAACGTCAAAAAGGCCGATGACGGTAATATTTCAAAAACTCACAAAAGCCATTTACAAAATACTAAATACCGTCATAAGAATTTTGCCAAAGCGATCAAGGCCATAATGCCAAAACTCGGTTAAAGGAATCGGTTTTCGAAATAAAACTCAGTCGGTAAAATACCGAAAGCCATTACAAAAGAACTCACGCAGCGGATAAAAGAAATAAAGTCAAACATGCACAATCCAGCAACGCTACTCCTCATATGAACGAAATATGAGGGTCAAATAACCACATATCAAGAAATCAAAATCCATAAGAGGATTCCGTCACTGAACAAATAATCATAAAAGTAGCTCGTGTCACACGAGGCACAACACAAAGAAGGGAGACTTACAGCCACAGGTCGCACGAAGATGATGATCGCCCCACGATACTAATCACGACCAACAAACTCAGACAATGCGTCGCGACACGACTCAGTCAGATAAAATCCGACGAAACAAGACTCAAACAACCCGACTTGACCCGACAGCCTAGGTTTCCTCAACCTAAGCTCCGATACCATTACTGTAACACCCCCAATCCGCTCAGGGATATTACTGATAAGTGTCATTTTTGTACACTTATCCATGGTTTGTATCGATAAAATTCACCCATAATTGAGCTAGTCTACTCATTTTTTGATTTTAATTTATTAGTTTTAATAATTTTATTTTTATTGGATGATGATCGGATTAAATAACTGAATTACTCAAGAAACAACATGTTTAATAAATATTCTCTTTATTGAATTTTGATATATTCATGTTGTAGGGCTTTCCGAGACGAATTCGGCAGTCTTTCCGGATTCAAAATCAGAGTTATATATCAAAAGTTATCATCCGAAGAAGATGGGGCAAAACGCAAAGTCCGAGGGAATTTCAGGCTGAAAACGTAACTATCAAAGCTTCAAATGAGCAAATTTACGAAGCCACGTTACGGCCGTAACATTCTGGGGTTACGGCCGTAAGTCACTCTAGTTACGGCCGTAACTCCTGAATGTTACGGCGTAACTCTTGACAATTGCTATGATTTGTCTAATTTTTATACTTTTGTGTATTATTGAGGGGATGGTGGCATTGATCCGATATAATGTAATAATGCTGTAGTTTTGGAGCTATTAGATGACTTTAGGTGTATAAATAGACCCTTAGATCCTTCATCATTCACCATTCATCATATAATTTTCCATTTTCTTGTAAACTTTTCTTTTTGTGTGAAGAACACACTTGTGTTCTTGAGTGATCTTTGTAAGTGTGGTGTAGTATATGTTGTTCGAGAGTTTATTGCTTCTATCTCCTTTATCTACTAAGGAGTTAGGATCAATTCTTTCTCTTGATTCAACTAAGAATGACCACCAAAGCTTGTAATATGTGTAATAAACCCTTTATGGGCTAAGTTTCTTAAGTTGGGATTATAAACAAGGTTAGTCATGTTATTTATGTTTGTATAAAGATATATTATGAATTACTTATTATTGTGTGTGATTTTCATTGTTTTAACAATCTTTATTTATTTGGCCAATTAATGAAGATATTTATTATGTTCATATGTTTCAAAGAAAATATGTTTGATTAGATCAAATGATCTTCACTCTAAGTTGTTCTAGGGGATAGAAATATACCCCTAGTCCTTAGATGATTCATTGAGTTATTTTCACAAATCCTAATGCTATGTATTGAAGCCAATCAACATAGAAATATAGTGGATTGATTCAATATGTAAGGGGCGTTTTATAGTTCGAAAGAGAAACCGTCTTTTTAAGGAAAATCGAATCTACACAACATAATAAGTAAATTCATCTTATGATCTCCAATACATATTTTATAACTAATGACGAACTAAGTTTGTAATCCCAACTATTTCATTTTATCATTAATCAATCTATTAATATTGCAATCTTTTTATTTCCTTATAATATTAGAACTATTATTGCAATTTCTTTGCAATTATTAAACCAAACTTTTAATTGTGTGTTTCACTCATCTTAAGTATCTATAAAAATAGACTAATAGTGTATAATTCAAATTATAACATAACTTCCTTGTGGGATCGATAAACCGGACTCAAAAAGTCCACTTTACTACTTGATACGATATCGTGCACTTGCGATAGTTACACAAAAAGCGTGTCAAGTTTTTGGCGCCGTTGCCGGGGAAGTATAAGTTATATTTGAACTCTTACATTATAAACTATTTGTGTAGGTACAAATTTCTCGACGTTGTAACTTAGTACTAAATTGTGTTTGTCCGGTCAAGTGGCGGATAACGGTACTCCGTGACTATTAAAGTCGGATTTTTCAGTTTCCCACAACAACTGATATTTGTATATATTTTTTTTTTTATTTTATTTTCATTGTCTTTTTATTTTTTTGTTTTTTTTTTATCATGGATGAAACATTGTTTAAAATTGAAAAAAGATTTCCCTTTCTAAGCAAAAATGCAATTTTAAAAATTTACAAGACAAGGCTTGAAAGGATGAGGTTGCTTACGAATAAAAGCATACCTTTTGACATAAGATTCATTATCGAAGCCAAAGTAAGAATAGAAGGTGAATTCACAGAAACACCAACTAGATTTTTACCAGGGCTTGGAAAAAGTTCATATGCAAAGAAACGACGAGCAAAGATTCTAGCCGTTTGCTATAAATGTGCTAGATGGAACTGTAATGCAAAATGTCGATCTTTAGAAATTCCATCTACAAACAGAGAAGATAAAATTCAGTTCATTAATGATGGTCTGAATAAGGAGAATTTAGATAATATCGAAATTTCTCTTGACACGCATCCTAATGGACTTGTGTATTACGGAATTCAATGTTTGTGGAATAAATTCAAACCAGAATATGAACAACGTCTTGGGAATCTGACGTTAAAAGACCCTGTTTGCCAATTTGTAAGAAAATTGGATGGGAAGCTTCTCCCCGACTCATAGAAGGCGTTTAGGCCGTTTCTGAACGTAAAATCAGAGGAAGATGTGAGCCACAATCACAACTACTGTACATACGCGTAAGTATCTTTTATTTTGTCGTGTGGTGAGATTTTCTGAATAAAAAATGTGATACGCGATAAAAGCTTTCATTATTCTATTGAGTAGTTGAAGCACAATCAAACGGAATCACAAACTTGTTAAACAATTTTTACCTTCTTTTTCTTCTATAAATAAACTTTCTACTGGTTTCTTTCATTCATCCCTCAAACTTGCACTTTTCTCTGTTTCTCTCTAAATTTTTTTTTTTTCCAAAAATGGAGTCATCATCTTCAACAAAAAAATTTTACACAGTCTGCATTTTTGGTGGATCTAGTTCTGGAAAAGAGGCATGCTTCATCAAGCACCACAACTTGGGTCGTACCTTAGGAGAAAATGCATTCATGTAGTTTACGGAGGAGGAAGTCTAGGATTAATGGGGCGAGTGGCTTCGCCTATATGGAAGGAGTAAGAGTGTTGGGAGTAATCCCAAAACCTCGCCGAAAGTAAAATCACCGGGTCAACTATTGGAGATGAGTTTAGATCTGTGAATATGCAAGATCGCATAACTCACATGATAAATAATTCGCGCCTTTATCGCCCTTCCCGGTGGTTTTGGCACACTTGAGGAACTTTTTCATGTGGTTACGAGCCCGACTAAATGTTCATCAAAACCAATAGGAATGCTTAATGTCAATGGTTTCTTTGATGGTTTACTTGTCTTTCATCGACTACTCTGTGAAAAGGGATTTATTTCCGAGCGTGCAAAAGCGAATCATAGTCGTTGCAACAACACCGTAAGAACTAATCGAAAACTCAATGAATTTGTTCCTCAACCAGATCCACTCTAGCTAAAATTGTGCAGGTAGAAGATTTTACCGTGAGAAAACGAAAAGTAGATTCATTCCTCTCCCTTTGATAACCCATGTCGGACCCCTTGTATTTTTACTTTTTGTCGTGTGTAATAATCGTGCTAAATGATGGCAGCTTAAGGAGTTTCTTCTTGATCTCTTGACGCGCATCTATTCACGATTTATGTATTTTTATTTCATTACTATAATGTTTATTTCGTGTTTTGCTTTTATAAAAACTTTGATGGCAGCGTAAGGCGACTCTGCGGACTTTCTTGATGCGCATCTAAAAAATTATGTTATACTTACGAGTATATTTTATTTTCTTTTGTGTGTGCCTCGTATATTTATTCTCTTGTAGAGTCTAAAAGGCGTTAGGCTCAGACATCAACTTTCTTAAAAGGGAGTATTCTGCTTTTCTGCATTGATTTTTATTTTTTATTTTTTATTTTATTTTTAAACTGAGAACAGTTTTATTTTCAAGTTTGGGGGTGGTTTGTTTTAGTATTTGTGTTTGTTTAATAATTTTGGTGTGTTTTGATTGATTTGGTTATTTGCCTTAATTTTTTTTTTATATATATATTTATATATATATTTATAGTATTTTGATTTTTGAGATTTTTAAATCTGGCGATTACACCTATAATTTAGCTTTATACAAACTTCTTAAATCGTTTTAACCGGTAAAAAAATTGTATATTCCAAAATTTTTGAGCCTTAATCTCTTTCCAAGCCTTGTAATTATCATATAAAATCGAGTCATTCGTTACCTTGAGAAAAAAGAATCAATTGGTTAATGAAAAATAAAACGAAATTTACTTAATTTGTGGAGTTTTTGATTTTTCATGCTTAACTAAAAATGATTTTCTGCAAAAATTCTATTCCCTAAAAAAGGAGTCATTGGTGAAAAGAGCTACACGTTAGCAAATAACGGTGTGAAAGCTATCACCTAAAAAAATAAATGACGAAAAGGAGAAGTGTTGAGCGAGAATAAATGCCTAATTTTGGAAGTCTTAAATTTTGCGAAAAATAAAGGACTAACCATTGTTGGTGCGTAGGCTGCCGTCTCGGGAAAAATTGGTGAAAAGAGCTACACGTTAGCAAATAACGGTGTGAAAGCTATCACCTTTTACGAAAAAAAATGAGATAGAAATTGTGTTAGTGAAAAGAGCTACACGTTAGCAAATAACGGTGTGAAAGCTATCACTAAAAGGGATGTAGTTTATGAGCGATTTGAATTAATTAGCATTGAATTTCAATACACTCAATTTTGTAAAAATCACAATATTTGATGACGCCAATGAAATTCTTCTTCATATTGAGTCGAAAAATAAACGAGTGATCGAGAGCAACCATTAAAGGGAGTCGTGTGTATCACGAGTGGGAAAGAAATAATCAACCTTTTGGGAAACCTTACATTTTGGAATTACAAAATAAAAACCGTGTTTTAACTTCAAAAATATTAGTAGATTTATTTTGAATCTTGATTCATTTCTATCTACCGTATAAAGTCAAGTTGTTGTTTATTAATGGCATTTTGATCTCCTTTTCTTTTTATATTTTAATTTATGTGTGTATTAATTTTCTTATTTTTTTATTTTTATTTTTATTTTTGGAGTGTGAATAATAAAGAGTCTTGCTCGGGACTAGCAAGAATTCAAGTTTGGGGGTGTGATAAGTGTCATTTTTGTACACTTATCCATGGTTTGTATCGATAAAATTCACCCATAATTGAGCTAGTCTACTCGTTTTTTGATTTTAATTTATTAGTTTTAATAATTTTATTTTTATTGGATGATGATCGGATTAAATAACTGAATTACTCAAGAAACAACATGTTTAATAAATATTCTCTTTATTGAATTTTGATATATTCATGTTGTAGGGCTTTCCGAGACGAATTCGGCAGTCTTTCCGGATTCAAAATCAGAGTTATATATCAAAAGTTATCATCCGAATAAGATCTCGGGCAAAAACGCAAAGTCCGAGGAATTCTGCTGAAAACGTAACTATCAAAGCTTCAAATGAGCAAATTTACGAAGCCACGTTACGGCCGTAACATTCGGGGGTTACGGCCGTAAGTCACCCTAGTTACGGCCGTAACTCCTGAATGTTACTAGTAACTCTTGACATTGCTATGATTTGTCTAATTTTTATACTTTTGTGTATTATTGAGGGATGGTGGCATTGATCCGATATAATGTAATAATGCTGTAGTTTTGGAGCTATTAGATGACTTTAGGTGTATAAATAGACCCTTAGATCCTTCATCATTCACCATTCATCATATAATTTTCCATTTTCTTGTAAACTTTTCTTTTTGTGTGAAGAACACACTTGTGTTCTTGAGTGATCTTTGTAAGTGTGGTGTAGTATATGTTGTTCAGAGAGTTTATTGCTTCTATCTCCTTTATCTACTAAGGGAGTTAGGATCAATTCTTTCTCTTGATTCAACTAAGAATGACCACCAAAGCTTGTAATATGTGTAATAAACCCTTTATGGGCTAAGTTTCTTAAGTTGGGATTATAAACAAGGTTAGTCATGTTATTTATGTTTGTATAAAGATATATTATGAATTACTTATTATTGTGTGTGATTTTCATTGTTTTAACAATCTTTATTTATTTGGCCAATTAATGAAGATATTTATGATCTTCATATGTTTGAAAAGAAAATATGTTTGATTAGATCAAATGATCTTCACTCTAAGTTGTTCTAGGGATAGAAATATACCCCTAGTCCTTAGATGATTCATTGAGTTATTTTCACAAATCCTAATGCTATATATTGAAGCCAATCAACATAGAAATATAGTGGATTGATTCAATATGTAAGGGCGTTTTATAGTTCGAAGAGAAACCGTCTTTTTAAGGAAAATCGAATCTACACAACATAATAAGTAAATCCATCTTATGATCTCCAATACATCTTTTATAACTAATGACGAACTAAGTTTGTAATCCCAACTATTTCATTTTATCATTAATCAATCTATTAATATTGCAATCTTTTTATTTCCTTATAATATTAGAACTATTATTGCAATTTCTTTGCAATTATTAAACCAAACTTTTTAATTGTGTGTTTCACTCATCTTAAGTATCTATAAAAATAGACTAATAGTGTATAATTCAAATTATAACATAACTTCCTTGTGGGATCGATAAACCGGACTCAAAAAGTCCACTTTACTACTTGATACGATATCGTGCACTTGCGATAGTTACACAAAAAGCGTGTCAATTACACGCCGTAGAACCCTTCCTCAAGGATCTACCAGGCTGGTAACAACATATAACAACTCAACCATGCCTTTAAGGCTAAAATGACTCAGTAGACCGATTTGGTCTTTCAATAAATACATACAACTCAAATACAAATCATGCCCATGCAGGGGTCAAAATACAACCACACCCGTACAATGGGAAAAATATAGCAGCAGAAAATAAAGTACAACTGAACCAACAAACAATATACGGTTCCTCATGTGATTAGTATCGATCATCTTTCATCATCCTTCGTGCCGACCCTGTGTTATGCTCCAAAACCTGAATGCAAAAATAGACATCCACCCCCCGAATACTCGGGGGTTAGCAAAACTCCACTGTTTTGCTAGTGCAAATACGAGCCATACAATTCACATTCCACGAATAACAATAACCAGGAATCCTCAAAGATCCAAACGAAACGAAAAGTACTTCCCGAGGCAAGAGTTTGAGAAAACATTTCAAAATCGAAAGATCATAAATCAATGGAAATAATTTATAAAACGGTTTAGAATGCCATCGAGAGTTTTAATAGAAAACAATTTAGGATTATCAAATCCTACTTTCCAAAACCCAAAAGACGAAAGGGGTCACCGCCCCAAAGGTTTACTTTCCGTAAAAATGACCTTTACAAAACCGTTGGGATTTTAGCCCCAAATCCGTAAAATGACCTTTACCAAATCGTTGGGATCTTAGCCCCAATCTCATCAACTCACAATACACGAGAACGACAACAAGGTTCGTCTTCCAACATCAAAATCCACAATTAAAGGATTTAACACAAACAACAAAAATACTCTAGTGCCATCCTAGCCAAGTAAGCCAAACGAACAACTTACCTCTTACACACTTAGTCAATGCATGCAATCATGAAAACCGTTCAAAAGCAGTCATTTCCGGAAATGCCATAATCAAATCACATTTGCAAAATGCACCACAATTAACTGTCGATCCACGTCTCTGTGGACCCCTACCGAGACCCCGTTGGATCTAACCCGTAGTGGTTAAAAGCAAGCTCGTCGATCCACGTCTCTTGTGGACCCCTACCGAGACCCCGTCGGATCTAACCCGTAGTGAGCATACACACACACACGTTACTCATGCAATACTAATATGCTAAGAATGTAAGTTCATCAAGAATACTTACTAGAGATGGCCACTAATCCGACACCATTATCAAATGCTTCAAAACACAATAACACGATTAAATACGGAATACATGATTCCATAACTTTAAACAACAGGAGTATCATCATCAAAGCCTTCACATTCAAAATGATCAAATCATAAACAATTCCCAAAACACACCGTTCACAAAACACGCACGCGTTTTGAAAGAGAGCCTTTAACGAGGCCAAACCGAAATCTTTTGAAACATCATTTCAAACAACCAAACAAACACACCAAGACGATCACCGATCATCATATCCACAAAATAAGAAATGTATGAGCAAGGTACTTGCCTCGAATAAGAACAACGCTGAGAATCGATCGAAGTAGGTTGGGGCGAACCGACTACGAGCCCAACGACTCCACCGAACGCCAACACGCGATAATAAACTATGAAGGACAATAACAACAATGAAAATGAATTCCATAGCACGACTTAAAGCTATTGAATTCAAAGAACGAATGACGAAAGTTCGAGTGTTTTCCCCAAAACGGCCAAGAACACGATTCGTCCCGACAAAACACGAAAACGGAATTCCAAGTCGAAATATGGATATACAATCCATAGAATATGTTTAACAACATCATTTAACCACAATCGATCCATCAAAACGAATGAAAAATGAGATCGAGAACAAATCCCCTAAAAAGTCGATTCGAAGGAAATCAAGAAATATACTTCGATTTGACGAAGAATAATGGATTAAATGATGTTAAACACAAGAATACTACCAAGATTAATCATACCCATCATGAATTAATCAACAATACGGAACGAATCGGACAAAAATGCAAAAAACCCCCAAATTCACGAAATTAGGGTTCTAAAGTGAGATTACCTTGATTCGTTGGATCAAAGGATAATAACGGATGATTAATCGATGATATGAGCTCAAAAACTTCATGGATTTGTTGTTAAACAACATGGCTTCGTCACCTCCGAAGCTCCAGCCGCGGATCGAAAATAAAGGAAATGAAAAACGAGTGAGAATGAGGCTGCTCTGCCACATTTATACTGGGCCGGACTAGCGCGCGCTAGGCTGCCGAGCTAGCGTGCGCTATCGGCCCAGGCCGCAATCCAGTGACCTCCTGGACTAGACTGCTCGGCCAGGTAGCGTGCGCAGCCTTCCGGCCGTAGCGTGCGCTACCTGCCGGCCGTAGCGTCTGTCCGGCCGATGGCGTGCGCTACTGCCGATCTACCCGAGTCCGAACCTCGTAACCCCTCCGCCTGCACCCGATAGCGTACGTTGGGCCACCCGATAGCGTGCGCTACACCTGCCGGTTAGCGCGCGCAGCCTTCCGGCCGTAGTGTGCGCTACGCCGGTTCCTGCCGTGCTTGCCCGGCCAGTGCCCAGCACTTCCGACCGTGCCGGCCGCACCTGTTCGGCCAGTGCTCAGGCGTCAAGATCCGACGACTCGATTTCCGAAAACGTACGGAACGAACACGATGAAAAGTTCGCGGACAACATCATCGACCCGAAATGAAAACATAATATAATAATTAATCATACGCGACCAAGAAACGGGTCGAGACAACAATTACAGATACGAATACCCGTAACTTTTAAGAAATTACAAAATGGCCCAAAATGCCCGGAAATCACGATACGTGATCGAATAACCAAACCGAAGTTCACAACACGTCGAACAAAGTTAAACGGACTTACAGGAAACTCGAAACAGCAGTTTCGAACGAGATTCGCAAGAATCGAACTCAAGTGCGGAAAAGTCGCTGAAAAGCACGGGACTCAACAAAACAACACCGAAACGAACTCGGATGACAAAAAGTGAAAAATTAATCATTCTCGGAATGACGAAACGGTCATGAGCGAGCCGTCAAAACGGACTTCCGCCGAAAAAAAAGAAATTACAGGATTATAATGTGACGATGTTATATGAGATTTATTGGAATTGTGATAAGAGAATTCGGATGTTAATCATGATTCTTGTGGTTTAAATTGTGTTGTTCGTCTTCTAGAGATAAGTTGGTTAATCCTTCTCCTCGTTTTCAAATGTTGATGTTGTTATTGATATCTTCTTCATATGATGATAGTTATGATGGTTTTGTTGCGATTCTTGAGGTTGTATGAATTGCATGATGCAGAAAGTGAAAACATGATGATATATACATCGGATTATGTCGTTTTGAACGTGATTTCGGATATTTCATGTTCTTGAAGAACTCTTGAATTATATGATATGATGATTGTGTATAGGAGGTGATGGTGTTTTGGATATGAATATGGAATATTCATATCTAAAACTAAGTTATGTGTTTTGATATAATATTCATATAAGAATACGGATATGATTGCGAGTATGGTGATGAGATTGAATTTAGAAAAGTTATTGTTAATCTTGGAGTATGATTTCCTTTACATTCGGATTCGTAGTCGCAAGGTGTTAGTTGATGCTTGGAATGCATGCAACTGTACAGCATTAGCGCACGCTAAGCTTACTGGCTAGTGCACGCTAACGAGGGCGACTTGGTGCACACTACGTATGCGTTTAACGTGCGCTAAGTAGGCAGACAATGCAGTATTTTCGTGTTGTGGTTATGAATTCATAATGGCTTGAATTGGATTGTTCAAGACTGTGTTTAATCGAGATATTGTGGAACTGTTGGGTTTGTTTATCGGTTATTGATTGATAATTATGATTTATCGGATTTCGGCTTATATTGTTGATATGAGTTTATAATTGTTCGAGTTGTATTGTTCGGTTTTGTAAATGATCGAGGTAATCTTGAGCCGCTGAGTTTGATTGGTTGGTTATACCGGTTAGTGATTATTATCGGATGTGTTGTCATTTGATTGTTGCATTAGGTCGCGTTAATTGAGCATTGATTATGGCCGTTGTGTTGCGGTCAAGGTTGAAGAGTTCGTAGATTGCTTTTGGTTGGGGCTGAGGAGCTCGGAGACGAAGCCAATGGATTCTGGTAACGGCTTCGTGGTATCGGTATCGAGGCAAGTTTATACTTGTTCAGTTTATAATATTTAATGTATGGTTTCGCTTTCATTTCATTTATAATTCATATAGCAATGATACTATAAATGTAAATTGTCTGGATGATGGTTTGTTCGTGGAAAGGATATTGTCTTCGGCTTTGAGGTAATTTAAGTATGTTCAGTTATGCGGATAATTAGTATGTTGAGTTGTTGTATATGTTGAGGTTTCGTATAATGAGATTCGTATTGGTTGTTCGATGAGGGATGTTGATCCCAGGACGGTAGTGTTGAGATTGTTGCTCGCATTGGTCATTCTTTGGGGATTGTGATCCCAGGATGTTTATTTTGGATATTGTCGGTCGTGTCAATCTTTCATTATCCGTGTGTCATTGTTCACTTCGGTGAGTCCATTGATCCTTATTAGGTTATGTGATGTTGTATCGAGATTTATCCACCTCGACAGGCGATCGACTACAAGGCCGAGCGACCGAGTCCACACCAATCAAACATTGGCTAACCCGCCTAATCGAAGATACCAGACCACCGTCAGGTACCTAGCGATAGACTCCCAAAGCGATCGCCCTTTGGCAACTGGCGATCGACTCTAGTGCCCAGCTAAGGACAACCGGCCTATGCCCCGAACAGAGATGATCGTCCGTCAAAGTCATCGAAGACTGGGTCTCAGAACAGCACCCACGTGCATATCCACAAAAGGCGCTGACAGACAAGACCTTTGACCCCAGCCTGTCACCTACCTCACCTACTGACAGGTCCGCCGAAAGTTATGAAGTGGGACCGCCCGTGATAGCGACTCAGACGCGTGCAGGCTTCTCGTTGGACCGCGCGACTGACAGCTAGCAACTCATGCAGACTTTAAGGACACTAACCCATGTGCTAAAAGACGATCGCCCGCTTATTATAATACAGCAAAGGCGATCGCCCAGCAGGTCCAAGTCCTATAAATAGAGAACCTCCTCCTACTGGAAAAAGGTTCCGCTTTTAGTTCCGAAATCATTAACGGAAATACAAAAATACATACAATCAGGCTCCCAGCTTTCTCTCCAGAATCCACCTCAGGATTTCTCTGAGAACCTCTCATCCAGAAGACGGTCAGCAGAGACAAGAAGTCTCCACATCATAGATTCAAAGAGATTCATAAGCCCAGGAGCTCAAGCATACAGCTAATACACGCCGTGAGAGACTGTCGATCTCTCACCGCCGTCACTGTTCATCTCTGTTGTTACAAGAACTCACAGAGCATCATATCTGGTTCTTCCGGCAATCTACACGCTCACTAGCTAAGATAACAAGAATCTTTACACTCATTGTAATTGTATTCTTACATTAGTACTTGTATCCCCGAATATTAGTATTAATAATATCTCGCGAGAGCATTCAAGCTCGGGACTAACAACCCCGGCAATTCTTGTGTTATTTACTATTCCCACTGAAGTGTTCTCACATTTGTTTGTTACTCGATCATTCCAGCAATATCTATCTCCGGATAATATTTTGGGTAACAACAATTGGCGCTAGAGGAAGGGCTTGAACCGCCGACCTTGTGGTTAACAGCCACAAGGTTGAAGTGACACTAGAGGAAGGGGATCTATACCTTCATTTTTCATTCCTACCATCCCGAAGAACACTCACTGTTCTCGGGGCATATACTTGAAGTGACACTCATTGCGCTTCAAAGTAAACCTTCAGAATCATGACATCCGCCGGTACATCGAAGAGAGCCACTCTCCAAACCGCCGGACACCATATCCCGGCTCAATCCGAACCCCATCCGACGACCGGGGGAAGCCGCAGCAACGCAAGACTCTCGATCCCGCACATGAAAGATGGCCCCAACCTCTCACTCGACCAGTTCCAAACCGAGGAACATATCGAGGAGGTTATGGCCATCCTAGAGAAGCGACGGAGAGCATGTGCGTCGCCCACAATAACTCCCTCGATCGTCCGCTGCATGGGAAAACGGAAATTCAACGGGCTACTGGGCGAGCGATCGTCAGAAAACCCCACTTTGCGAGAAAAGGCTCTCGCACGACCAGGAGGATCCATATTCAATCGCTTGGGGCGCGACCCATCCTGGCGACCGGGGCATTCTGGTTCCAATCACGAAAAGACGGAATCTGAATCCGTCACCAGGAGTTCAGCCTACCCAACTCACCGCCGAACGCAGGTCAGCCGTCTGACTCCCGCCCCGATCGCCAGGGGATCAGTACTCGATCGCCTCGGCTCCCGCTCCGAGCGCCGAGTCGTGAGTAGCCAGGCTACGGTGATGGCCGCTATGCAACGCCAGCTCGACGAGATGAAAGCACTCTTAGACACTGGGGCAAGCGCCAGCAGAAAGATCACCGGGCCGACCGAGCCACTCGCGGTCCACATCGAGCTCGCCCTCATGCAACCGAGGATCGCTCCTCCCAAAACACCTCTGTATGAAGGGAGATCGGACCCCGAAACCCACCTGAGTAAATTCCGAATCTACATGACTCGGTGTGGGGCATCAGATGCAACCAAATGCCGAATCTTCCCGTTAACATTGGGCGAGCTGGCCCATAGGTGGTACACCTCACTACCACCACGATCGATCATCTCTTTTGAGAAACTGGCGAATGACTTCACGTCATACTTCGCCACCAAGGTCGCCGGACCAGAAGGCCCCCACCGCGTGATGAAAATCAGGCAGGGGGAGGGCGAAACCGACGCAGATTACATCAATCGAGTAGACGAAATTATCCTCACCAGCGAACCCGTCAGTGACGAGATCGCTCTCTATTCGGTCATGGGGGGATTCTATGGCCATTCACCCATGTTTAGACATATCACCAAGGATATCTCCCTAACCTACGCGATCTTCCGCGCTAAGGCTGCCGACTTTCTGGCCAGGCAAAGGCTACTCATCCTCCACCTAGGCGAGAAAACGCCACCCCCTGTCCGAAAGATGGCGATCGCCAAAACAAAGAAGGCGATCGCCAAACCAAAGAAGGCGATCGCCAAGCCACTGGGAGATCTCAAGGCCTTCGAGGACATGGAAGCCTATCTCTGTAATACCCGAGATCTTTATTCCGGATTCGTTGGGTTTTCTGGGTTTTATCGGATTGTCATGGTCCTCATCGTAGGAATTTCGTGCCATGTTTGGTTGTGACTTGTTGGGACATGTTTTTGGAGGCATTTCGGATCACTTTGTGAGTTTTTGAGATTTTGTGGTGTAGCGCATGCTAATGCTTGAAGCATAGCGCACGCTACTGCGTGGTGTTTAGCGCACGCTACCGAATGTGTAGCGCACGCTAAACTGGCAGTTCAGAGGCAGTCCAGTAACTACTGGACTGGGACTGGAGCTTTGTTAGCGCACGCTAAGGCCGATAGCTAGCGCACGCTATCGATTGCTTAGCGCACGCTCCCTCTTCTTTCTAGCGCACGCTACTCGGTAGGTGCGATTACATCCCGAGCTACCTTGGGTGGTTTTGTGACCGTTAGCGCACGCTACGGCTTTGGGCTAGCGCACGCTAACTAGGTTATACGCGGTTTCTCGGGCGTTGACCCGTTAGCGCACGCTAATGAAGGGTGATTAGCGCACGCTAATATCGCCCAAAGATAAATACCGGACAGCATTAAGTCGTCATTTTCCCACTTTTCTTCATCTCTTCCGACGGAGTGAGATCCAGAGGCGAGTAGGACCGATCCTTTTCTTCTAGCTTCATCTTTGAGTGGATTTGTAGATGTTTAACAACATCTAATCGTCTTCTTGGTCCAAATCAAGGTAATCTCTTGTTAGAACCCTATTTTCTTAAATTTGGGGTTTTTGCTTGGATTTGTGATTCTTGACCGATCTCATCCGATCGGTTATTTGTTCTTGTTTGTCTTGACCGTAATCTTGATTTTGTTAACCGTTCATCGACTTTTATCGCCCGGATCAACGATTCTTGATTTCTTTGAGAATGCCTAGATCCTTGTCGTTTTAGGATCGTTTGATTTCGATTAGTGTTATTGAATTGTGGTGATGCTATTTTCGTAGTATTCGTGGGTCGTCAAGTCTTGATCGTTTTGGAGGTTCAAAGGTTGCCCGATCGTGCCGTTAAATCGTTTCGTTGCTCGTGATATCGAGGCAAGTATCTTGTCCATACGTTTCATGTTTCGTAGGCATAATTATTGATAAATGATTATATACGAAACCCAATGTTTAATGAACGTAAAAAGGGATTGGTATGTTCTCGATAAATGCTGTCTTCCAACGATAATTTATGTACTTCGTGAATATATGTGTTCTCGGAATATGTGTGTTGGATTTGTATGTTGAAAAGATGATATGATCATTTTGAATGAGTTCATTAGACCGTAATCCTTTGGCGGGGATTACGTAATATTATGGGTACTTGTTCGTTAAGAATGTATTACGTGGGATATTAGTTGTTACTCCTTTGAAAGGAGGCTGTGATGTTTAAGTGTTGCTTGGCTTGATGTTCTACTCCTTGTGATGTGATTGCTGAAAGTGATGTGCCTCCGGGTAGGATTGTTGAATCTCCGGGATCCATACTTGCTAGTATGGGTCGGGCGTGACCGTAGGGTTATCCAATCCGGGTATGTCTCGCGGGGACTCCGAGGTTCGGGGCTTGCTAGCCCGATGCCGAGATAACTTGTGGGGTTATCATCGGGTATGTCTTGCGGGGACTCCGAGGTTCGTGGCTTGTTAGCCCGATCTGGGATAACTTATGGTTGTGGTATGGAATGGTTCCGTGTTGTTGTCACGAGGACATGTGATTTGGTATGGTTTCCTATTGGGTTATTCACTCGGGTATGTTCTACGGGAGCATCGAGGTTCGTGGCTTGTTAGCACGGACGCGAATAATCCTTAGGAACATGTGTTATGTGATTCGGGTCGTGGACCACCTGTGGCTTATGATTTGGGTCTTGGACCCGTGTGTTGTGAATTGGGTTGTGGAACCGCGTTTTATTATTGGAATCGTATTTTGGAAAGATGATTTTGGGCCGTGTCCCCAAGTGTTTTCGAAAGACTTGAGAATTCATTATTTCCAAATGTTTTCAAACTCCAGACCGTAAAATATTTTGTATGAGACACATGGTTCTTTTCCTACCTTTTATAAATCAAACTTTTGATTAAGTGAATTATCTCGGAAATATATTCAAGATTTTATACTCTTGAAGCAAGTTATGTATGGCTTGTACTTTTGGTTTTATACTTGCACTAGCAAAACAGGAGTTTGCTAACCCCAGTATTCGGGGTGGATGTCAGATTGCGTCCGTGTACTTGCAGTAGGCGGGAGCGAATCACGGGATCGATACGAAGGATGATGGGAGACGAAGATACTAATCACGTGAAGACCAATTGTAGAGTATATGGTAGAGTCATGTTGGTTATCCCTCCGATGTGTTGTTACCCGATTTATGGAAGTGTTATTGTATTCTAGCCCTGCGTGGGTATGTGTTCGGCAAGTATCATGTATGTAATGTTGTGTGTGTTGTGATATAAGACCTAATCGGTCTAACGGTCCTTTACGTAGCCATGTCGGCATGTGAAGTGACGCATTGTTTTGTATTTAGCTTTGGTAGATCCTCGCGGAGAGGGTCTGCGGCGCTGTAATATTCCCGATTGGTTTGGGGTGTTACGAATATGGTATCGAGCTTAGGTTGAGGAAACCTAGGTCATCGGGTTGAGTTGAGTGTTTTCGGGTCTTGTCTTGTCGATTTGGTCCATCGAGTGGTGTCGCGACGCGTCGTCCGAGTTGTCGGTCGTGATTAGTATCGAGGTGCAACCATCATCTTCGTGCGATCTGTGGATGTAAGTCTCCCTACCTTGTTGTGTCTCGTATTATACGAGTTTACGTGATTCTATGTTATTATGTGGAGTTTAATTGTGCCTCATGAATACTTACTCCATACTTGTTTGATTCTCGTATTGTGTTGGAATAAAGAGTAGTACCGGTATGTATGTATATATATATTTACATCTTTGTGTAAAATCGTTTTTATAGGAGTGATGTTTTGGAGTGGTTACTCAATAAAAGTTTATCAATGTGGTATATCAATTTCAAATGTTTTGGGGAAGTCACGTAAATTCTATTTAAAAATATCCTTCGAGAAGGAAAAATGATTTGATTTTCGTATGAGGACCTCGAGACCAAAGATTTTGAGAATTCAAACTATACATATTATATTTTCATCTTGCATTGAAAATTTTCAAAATATTTTAAATGCTTAAATGAGGTCTACCAATAGTTTACTTGAGACGTGACTTTCGCCTTCAACTTTTCCGGTTAAACGATATGTAGTGAGAATGTAAATTGTTGGCGTTTGGATTCGTATGTTGTTGTTTATTTGTAACCTTCGACTTTCGGCATTATTTGGTATATGTTCATGAATAACAATTGTTGTGTGTGGTTATGTGTAACTTGAACTGTGTTCTTATCCGTGCGTGTGTAAAGTCCAAAGTGACTTTTTGGGTACTTTTACCAAATAGTGTGTGTTTCAAAATGACCTTCCGGTTTGTAAATTTGAATTATTTCGTTGACCCTTTTTCCTAACTCTTTTGTTGGGTGATTTAACATATATTTTGAAACTATTGAGTTTTCGCGTCGCCTTGTAATTTCAAACGGTATTTGGTGACGGTATTTGGTGTTTGGAAAATGATTTTTGGGAGTATTTGGAAAGTATTACCGTCATCGGCCTTTTTGGCATTTTGGAACGTTTTGAAAATGGTTTTAAACTTGGTGAGTTCGCGCGAAACCGTCTGAGAAAGTGATTTTGATATAATGGATGATTTCAATCTCATTGCATTTATAAATCGCATAACAACGGCATTATAAATGAAGATTGTTGGTATAATAGTTTGTATATTGTGCTCTAGTTGGAATTAAATGGTAATATGTATATAATTTAATGATGTTGGATTAAAGACAGAGATGTGAATATCTTGCTATGTGTCATGATCTTTCGTTACCATAGGTTGTTGGTTGTTAGTATGCCGAGGGGCAGAGGTCGTGGTCGTAACCGTGGTGTTGATGGCCACGGGGATCAGATGCGGAATCGAGAGAATGCCGCTGGGAATGATTTTAGTTTGGGTGTTGCTACTATATTGCAACAAGTAGCGACTCAGATGACTCAGTTGACCCAGGTGGTTCAACGCAGCATTGACGCGAGTCAGAACGTTGGTGTAAATCAATGGCTTCGCGAGGTAGTTCGTATGAATCCCCCTCGATTCGCCGGTGCTGCGGATGCGTTGGGCTGGGATGGTTGGATTTTCCAGTTGGGAAAGATTTTCGAGGCTGTCGGATGTCCTGAAGAGCGGAAGGTACCTATCGCTCAGTACCTTCTCGACAAAGATGCCGCTAATTGGTGGGAAGCTGTTAAACCTCGTGATCGTGATGTCACGTGGGCGGAGTTCCAAGCATTTATGGAAGCCGAGTTATGTCAAAGCAGTTAGAGAGCGGAGGATTCGCGAATTCTACTTGGCGTAACCGCAAGATATATCGGTGTCGCAAGCTATCTTCGATTTTAGCAAACAACTCGATTATGTGCGAGGCGGTGAGAACCAGGAAGAGAGAATCCTTCACTTTGTGACGGATGAAGCGTGATATTCGAGTGTTTATGTCGGTTTTCTATTGCACTTCGTTGAGGGACTATCAAGATCGAGCACTAGCCCGTGAACTAGCTTCGTTATCATCGGAGCGTGTCTCCGGTCGAAGAAGCGAAGAAGTCCGATGATCGCGTGGGACAGTGCGAGAGTCGGTGTTTCCAATTTGCAACGTAGTAGTCTTTCATTGTGAAGCTCCATCGCTCGATGCGTGGGCCGAGAATTCCAAGTCTTCATTCGACTCACTGGTAAAGCCAGGAGATGTTTTAACTGTAATGTGGCGGGACATGTTCGTGCACATTGTCCTTCTCCGCCAGTAACGTGTTACAGGTGTGGACTCGAGGGGCACCGAGTTCAGTTTTGCGAGATGGTTTCCGAGCCTTCTGGGACACGGACTTGAGCACCGACATCTGGATCGACTCCGAGAAACCCTGAGTGGCTTATCCTATCAGATGTTTGTTATGTTATTTCACTCGTTTTGTTGTTTTGATATTCCGGAGATTAACTTCTTTTATTCGAAGTGAATCGGATTTTGAACTCTGTACTTTCGACTCTGTCGAATCGTTTATGTTCGTTGATGTTTTCTGAACTTGTCCTGTTCTGTGATTTTGGTTGACCAAACGAGTTGTAGTATTGTTTCAGAATAAACCGTTTGTCGATATGACTTTCCAATTGCAACTCCCTTTCCTGTGGATCTTATGTGAATACACATCTTGTTGTCTTCACCGAATCGTATATTGTCTCAAGCCGAGATGTGAACTTTGGGGTTGTTGTTTGAGTATTATTGTTCGTCGTGATTCGAACATGATTGATCGACTGTTGTTGTCTCGATCGTTGTAACTCAATCGTTTGATGGTTCAGTTTTTGTTGATCTCGTTTCGTAATTGTTGAGCATTAGGACTCCTTCGTAATTTCCTTAAGTTCAGGAAATTTGTTTTGTGTTCGATCTCCCAACCCTTGGGCTGTGGAATTTCGTATTGGTCCAGCGTATAGCTCGTGTTTTGGTTGATGTACTGTTGAATTATTCAACCGTATTGATTTTCGTTCGTCATGTTTTGTTATTTCGGCAACGGATAACGTGTGTTATCTGAGTTTGTTTTGCGTCGTTCGTTTTATGTTTCAAGTTTCGAGGACGAAACTTCTTTTAAGAGGGGTAGAATGTAATACCCGAGATCTTTATTCCGGATTCGTTGGGTTTTCTGGGTTTTATCGGATTGTCATGGTCCTCATCGTAGGAATTTCGTGCCATGTTTGGTTGTGACTTGTTGGGACATGTTTTTGGAGGCATTTCGGATCACTTTGTGAGTTTTTGAGATTTTGTGGTGTAGCGCACGCTAATGCTTGAAGCATAGCGCACGCTCTTTGCGTGGTGTTTAGCGCACGCTACCGAATGTGTAGCGCACGCTAAAGCGGCGATTGAAGGCGATCCGGTAACTACCGGATCGGGATCGAGCTTTGTTAGCGCACGCTAAGGCCGATAGCTAGCGCACGCTATCGACTGCTTAGCGCACGCTCCCTCTTCTTTCTAGCGCACGCTACTCGGTAGGTGCAGTTCTGTCCAGAGGCTACTGGACTGGTTTTGTGACCCGTTAGCGCACGCTACGGCTTTTGGGCTAGCGCACGCTAACTAGGTTATACGCGGTTTCTCTGGAGCGTTGACCCCGTTAGCGCACGCTAATGAAGGATGATTAGCGCACGCTAATACTGTCCAGTATAAATACTGGACAGCAGCATTAAGTCGTCATTTTCCCACTTTTCTTCATCTCTTCCGACGGGAGTGAGATCCAGAGGCGAGTAGGACCGACCCTTTTCTTCTAGCTTCATCTTTGAGTGGATTTGTAGATGTTTAACAACATCTAATCGTCTTCTTGGTCCAAATCAAGGTAATCTCTTGTTAGAACCCTATTTTCTTAAATTTGGGGGTTTTGCTTGGATTTGTGATTCTTGACCGATCTCATCCGATCGGTTATTTGTTCTTGTTTGTCTTGACCGTAATCTTCAGATTTTGTTAACCGTTCATCGACTTTTATCGCCCGGATCAACGATTCTTGATTTATTTGAGAATGCCTAGATCCTTGTCGTTTTTAGGATCGTTTCGGATTTCGATTAGTGTTATTGAATTGTGGTGATGCTATTTTCGTAGTATTCGTTGGCTGTCGAAGTCTTGATCATTTTTGGAGGTTCAAAGGTTGCCCGATCGCGCCCGTTCGTCGTTTCGTTGCTCGTGATATCGAGGCAAGTATCTTGTCCATACGTTTCATGTTTCGTAGGCGTAATTATTGATAAATGATTATATACGAAACCCAATGTTTAATGAACGTAAAAAGGGATTGGTATGTTCTCGATAAATGCTGTCTTCCAACGATAATTTATGTACTTCGTGAATATATGTGTTCTCGGAATATGTGCGTTGGATTTGTATGTTGAAAAGATGATATGATCATTTTGAATGAGTTCATTAGACCGTAATCCTTTGGCGGGGATTACGTAATATTATGGGTACTTGTTCGTTAAGAATGTATTACGTGGGATATTAGTTGTTACTCCTTTGAAAGGAGGCTGTGATGTTTAAGTGTTGCTTGACTTGATGTTCTACTCCTTGTGATGTGATTGCTGAAAGTGATGTGCCTCCGGGTAGGATTGTTGAATCTCCGGGATCCATACTTGCTAGTATGGGTCGGGCGTGACCGTAGGGTTATCCAATCCGGGTATGTCTCGGGGACTCGAGGTTCGGGGCTTGCTAGCCCGATGCCGAGATAACTTGTGGGGTTATCATCGGGTATGTCTTGCGGGGACTCCGAGGTTCGTGGCTTGTTAGCCCGATGCCGGATAACTTATGGTTGTGGTATGGAATGGTTCCGTATTTGTTGTCACGAGGACATGTGATTTGGTATGGTTTCCTATTGGGTTATTCACTCGGGTATGTTCTACGGGAGCATCGAGGTTCGTGGCTTGTTAGCACGGACGCGAATAATCCTTAGGAACATGTGTTATGTGATTCGGGTCGTGGACCCGTGGCTTATGATTTGGGTCTTGGACCGTGTGTTGTGAATTGGGTTGTGGAACCGCGTTTTATTATTGGAATCGTATTTTGGAAAGATGATTTTGGGCCGTGTCCCCAAGTGTTTTCGAAAGACTTGAGAATTCATTATTTCCAAATGTTTTCAAACTCCCGAGACCGTAAAATATTTTGTATGAGACACATGGTTCTTTTCCTACCTTTTATAAATCAAACTGTTTTGATTAAGTGAATTATCTCGGGAAATATATTCAAGATTTTATACTCTTGAAGCAAGTTATGTATGGCTTGTACTTTTGGTTTTATACTTGCACTAGCAAAACAGTGGAGTTTTGCTAACCCCCGAGTATTCGGGGGGTGGATGTCTGTATTGCGTCCAGGTACTTGTAGGTAGCTGGGGAGCGAATCACGGGATCGATACGAAGGATGATGGGAGACGAAGATACTAATCACGTGAAGACCAATTGTAGAGTATATGGTAGAGTCATGTTGGTTATCCCTCCGATGTGTTGTTACCCCGATTTATGGAAGTGTTATTGTATTCTAGCCCCTGCGTGGGTATGTGTTCTGGGCAAGTATCATGTATGTAATGTTGTGTGTGTTGTGATATAAGACCTAATCGGTCTAACGGTCCTTTACGTAGCCATGTCGGCATGTGAAGTGACGCATTGTTTTGTATTTAGCCTGGTAGATCCTCGCGGAGAGGGTCTGCGGCGCTGTAATATTCCCGATTGGTTTGGGGGTGTTACAATCTCCTCCATACGTTCAACCGAACTCCGGCCCACATTTTCTATGCCATCAAGGGGCACGAACCGCTAAATAAGCCAAAGGCGATAAGGGACCACGGTCACCTGGACAACAATCAATATTGTGCCTACCATAAGAGTCCCGGCCACAGCACCAACCAATGCCGCGACCTCCTCAAACAGCTCTGGAGATTGTTTGAGGAGGGCAAGTTGGACAGCTTATTGGCTTAGCCGAAGCCCCTACCAATCTATATACACGATCGTCCGAGTCGAACACAAACAGGTTGGGAAGCTCATACGAGCCGACCCCCAGATCAACCTCGGCGACCGTCTCTACATGCTTCAATCAAGAGAAGGGAACCTCGGAAGTCTATCCCCGATCTCCCTCCTCATTTAAGAAACTGGAGGACTCGCTCGCCATCTATAGTTCACCATCTAACGTGATGGACTAAGGCACGAGATCACCTCCCCCGCACAACGTACACCGTCGAAGGTCGGCATCTACATGACGATCCGAGGTAGAAGAGTGCAGCCATGGTCCTGGTGGTTGATGGAACCGACTGCTTAGGCCATGCAAGGTCCCTATGGGCCACGATCGCCCGCCCTTCGTTTAGATACGAGGCCGGCGTAGTCTGAGGGCCCTCCAAAACTAATCAGTGGACACGATCGCCCGCCCTCAAAGGTTCATCATTTAACGTGGTGAACGGACAATGTGACGCGTCACTACCCCTGTCTCAATGTACACCTTCGAGGGTCGCCATCGTCATGGCGACCCGAGGTGTAAGCAGAGCTAACAATCCGCGGGCGTGAAGTTGAATCATCCGACGCTGCCCCGCGCAAGGACTCCTCTAGACCAAGACCGCACGCCCTTCGTTTAAATACGAGGCGAGGCGCAGCCTAACAGAGGACCCTCACAATAAAATGAGTCAAGAGACAGACAAAGTCGCTCGCGCATAAGACATGGTCATGGAGTCTGTCCATCGAACTCCGCGACTATGCACGGTTCCTCAAGATGGACGACCGTCCTCGAGGATTCGACAAAACTGAAGACCGCTCACTCAACAAATTATTTTCATCCCCTTACTTTCACTAAGTGAATAAAAACAAGGGGGAAGAGTGCGGACTACCTATGCGACGATCGTCCCTATTCAACCACATACGGAGATCGCCATTTTTCAGATGTTGTGCAGTGATCGAATTTGTTGTAAAAGTTATCTTTATGAGTTTATCAATTCATTTGGAACTACACTCGCAACGATCTCTCCTCACACATTTGTACAAAGTCGAGAAAAAGACTCAAAAATAGCAATCATTCAAGTGATAAGTCAGAGAATCAAACATTCATTCCATTGCTTGAAGGATAGAAATACATGGTCGCCCGAAGGCCAAAATGCTACAAAAAGAAAGCTACAAAACCACAAGGCAATAAGATAGAACATAAAAAACGAAGTGCCTCAGGCCCCCGCCTGGCCTTCGCCTTCAGCCGCCGGCTCTGTAATGCCCGGATAAATGGTGTATTTACCTTGTACTCGACCTTGTATTATTTCGACTTCGTGATGTTATAAATCCTAGATTGGTTTCCCGTATTCGTGCCCTTATGTTTTTATATATCTTCAACATTTCATGCATGATTCTGCACGTACTTACGTACACTACGGACTTGTGCTTAACGTACGCTAAGTCTGATGTGTAACGTACGTTATATGTTGAGCTTAACGTACGTAAGCTCAGTCAAGTCAAAGATCCGGTAAGGGTCAGCGTGGGGGGACCGGACGGAGATTCGGGGAGATTGCCAGCATGAACCTGGATGGTTTTCCAGCACATGCAAGTCAACAGATTAACGTACGCTAGAAGAAGATTTTAATGTATGCTAAGGTCATATATGTTACGTACGTAACACCTATAGGATAACGTACGTAAAGCGTATGGCAGAAACAGTCCAACGAGCTCTGGCCGAGCGTTAATGCACGCTAATGTTCTAGTATAGCATACGCTAACTATGTTACGTACGTAATGGGCTTTGGTTAACGTACGTAATGGTTTAAAAATCTATTTATAGGACCCGACCCTCATCTCATTTCCCACTCTTACCTTGGCCGATTTTTGTGTTCTTGAGACTATCCCTCACCCCATAGCCCTCATATCATCATCTACATCCGATTTTGGGAAGCCTAGACCGTGTGATTTGGTGATCAAGCTTCCGGTGAAGAGTTTATCCAAAATTTTCTTTGTCTCTTAAGGTATGTTAACTCTCCACCAAGATGAAGACTTTGTTCTTAGTTGTATTATGAGCTTCTTCCTGAGATTATTGAGCTTGTTTCATCATAATGAATCCAATACCATGTTTGAAAGGATTTTATTGGTTGAATTAAGGTTTCCATGGTTAGAGTTAAGTCATAATCTTCACCAACCTTAAGGATGAAATTTCTGAGATTTAACACACCTTGATGATCCTTTCGTAACACTCTTTTTATGAACAAATGTAAGGATTACCCCCGTGTTTGATGAAATTGTGTAGTTGTACATAGAGTGTGTTCGAATATAACACTTGCCTTGATGAACTTGTGTAAACCTTCTTAGAGGAGTAGAACCTTGATAGGATTATTGGAACAACCATTTGAATGAAGAATTTGTTAAGAAAATTACCCACGGAAGAACAAGAATGACAGAGACGAATTAGCCTAGAACTAGAATGAACATGATTATCTCATAATATTCGATTTAGCCATCGAACTGAACCTTCAAGTAAGAATCGGAATTTGAGTTTGGATTTTGGAACATAATGATATTTTAAATGTTCTTGAAACTTTAGATGCCAAACCTTGTGTTCCACTACCATCTCATGAATTCGCAAGTCTTTTTCCAAGCGTAGCACTCGTCGGAAAATAGAACCAAGAACCAATTTTCCGTTATCGATAATTCGTTTATAACTTTAGACATTCGGGACTCATATGTAAGTTTCGGGAAGATTATTGAAATTCTTGTTATTACCTTGTACAAGCTGATAGATCGAGGGGCGGCGACCTCCGGACGAGTGACATTTGTGGGAGTATTTAAATTCTTGCCATCTTGAGGCAAGTATCGTATTTTAAGCTTATTGATATTGTATTGTTGATCATGTGTACGATTTATTCGTGTTGTTGAACATGAGATTATATTCTTTGAGTTGTCATGATATTTACGTCGATGAACATGTTGATTTGCATATGTGTATGCATAATGGTATTGTTTGTGTTGTAAATGATCCGAGGGGATCATGAGGATCTATGCTGAGGGCGCTGGATCGAATGTACACCATGCGTTGGTCCGACGGGATCATCATGGGGATCTATGCTTAGGGCGCTGGATCGTTGGATGGGTTTTCCACCATGCGTTGGTCCGACGGGATCATCATGGGGATCTATACCAAGGGCGCTGGATCGTTGGATTACCCTGTATTGTATTGATGGAATCGTGAGGGTTCACATTGTTGGATTCCGGTGACGGAAGTCCGTTTTGTATGTTTTATGATGCATTGATGATTTATGTATTACGATACTTGTACTAGCATTGTTTTGCTAACCCCTTCGGGGGTGGACATTTGTTTTGGATGTTCAGGTAGCAGAGGAACGGAGAGGCAGCCACAGTACCGACATGACGATGAAGTGGCTCAGTGATGTGGATTTTGTTATCTTGGTTTTATGGTTATTTTCCAGTACTCGAGTACGCTTATGTTGTTGTTGTTGTTGTCTTGGAGATGTTTTTGTATTCTTGGACTCATTTGTACTGTCGAACGGGGTTTAAACTTCTTTTACATTGAGGACACTTCAATATTATTTCCGTATTTCTCAAATTAGCCTTGTAAATTCTTATACAAAGGATTTACGGCGCTGTAATTATTCCGAATATATCGGGGTGTTACAGAATATGGTATCGGAGCTAAGATTCATGGATATCTTGGCAGTCGGGTTAGTTGGGTCTGTTTACGTTATTTGATTTATGCGTCGCTTGTGACATCACTGCTGAGCCAGCATCGTCGTGTGGACCGTGGTTGTAAGTCTCCAAATCTCTAAATACTACCATTTTATTTAATTCCTGCTTTGTGATTTTGATGGACTTTCTTTTAGAAAGTTTGCCCTGGATATTGAATATTTGTGTTTACAGTATGTTGAGGGGAGGTCGTGGACGCGGACGTGGTCGTGGACGCGGACGTGGAAATGCGAGACAGGAGGATTCGGCGTCTACTCCAGAAATTTCTGCTAGTCGAACCGATTCCCATTCTGGAGGACAGCAGGGATCAGCAAATAATAATGCAGATCCTAACATGCCGGGAGTGCTTCAACAGGTGGTTGCCCAGATAAACCAGTTTGCTCAGGTTGTTGATCGCATGCAGACGGCGATGGGACAGCAGCATAACGAGGATAACCGGGGAGATAAATGGCTTACTGAAGTGGTCAAATTGCATCCTCCAAAATTTGACGGTTCTACTGAGACGCTTTCTTGGGATCACTGGTTGAAGGAGTTAGAGAAGATCTTTGCAGGGATTAACTGTCCTAACGATAGAAAGGTTCCGATCGCCCAGTATCTTCTGATTGGGGAGGCTTTCGACTGGTGGGAGGCCATTCGACCTGAAGAGCATAATGTTGACTGGACGGAGTTCAAATTAATGATGGAAGCGCAATATTGTCCTCGCCCAGTTAGAGAGGCCCGAGTTCGGGAGTTTTTCTCACCACAAAATTCTAAGGCATCGGTGACAGACGTGATTAAGACTTTTAATCACCAGTTGACTTATGTGCGCCACTTGGTCAGGACCGAGGCGGAGAGGATTTTCCATTTTGACATGCGGATGAAGCCGTAGATTCAGCAATATATGTCCGGAATTGAATGTACCACCCTGCAACAGTATCAGGACAAGGTGCTGGCTTATGATATGAAAGAGGCGGCAGTAGAGAAATCAACGGAAGCAAAGAAGCAGAAAGTGTCTGGCAACCTCATGGAGAATAAGAGTAGTGGGCCCCGCAGGGGCCAGTCCTCATTTCATTCATCTAGGAGGCCTCCGCATCCTTCTCGAGGTGGAAAGAAGTTCCGGGCAGCACCGACCGTTTCAGATGCAGGGAAGAAATGTTATAACTGTGGCAAAGCGGGGCATGTTCGACGTGACTGTTTCGCACCTGCTGTGACCTGTTTCGAGTGTGGACAGGAAGGACATTGCGCAACATTTTGTGGAAATACGACTCGATCTTTTGGTACTCGCACTCCTGTACCGGTCCCGAAGGACACTAGTGTAAACCAGACGCAGCAAAGTGGTTTCCAGCAGCAGAATGTTGGGAAAAGAGAGGCATCCAGCGCTGGGTCCGTTCCTCCACGTATTTACGAGATGAAGAAGTCAGACGATCATAACACAGCTGTTGCATCAGGTAAGATTCAGATCCTTTTGCAACCAGTTAGTGTCTTATTCGATTCAGGAGCTACGCATTCTTTCATATCTTTGAACTGTGTTAATCGTTTGAAAATCTCGTGCTTGTATGATTGTGAACCTTATGTTGTGGGATTACCGAGCGGAGAGAAACTTGTGGGAACCTTAGAAACTAGAGATTTTCCAGTGACTATAGGAGGGAGAGATTGTCCATCAAATCTTATTGTAGTCGACATCCAAGGTGACGATTTAATTCTCGGAGACGATTGGCTCAACCGTTATGGAGCTATTTTGAATTACCGAAAGAGAGTCATTTCTATCATTGATGATGATGGATCTGAACATTTATATAAGGGATGGAGACCGGGTAGCTCAGGAAAATTAATCAAAGCGATGAAAGCAGCGAGATTGCTTAGGCAGGGTTGTTACGGATTTTGGTGTTATGCCATGAAGAAAGAAGAAGGAGTGGAGCTCTCATCTATCCCAGTAGTGAATGAACTCTCAGATGTATTTCCTGACGAACTACCTGGGTTACCTCCGCAGAGAGAAGTGGAGTTCACCATCGATTTAGAGCCTGGAGCCGCTCCTATTTCTAGGGCACCATACCATATGGCGCCAACCGAGATGTATGAACTAAAGAAGCAAATAGAGGAATTATTGCACAAGGGTTACATTCAACCTATCGTTTCTCCTTGGGGAGCACCCGTTCTCTTTGTCCGAAAGAAAGATGGATCCCTTCGATTATGTATTGATTACAGGGAGCTAAACAAAGTGACGATCAAGAATAAGTATCCTATACCTCGGATCGACGACTTGTTTGATCAACTGCAAGGGGCAAGGGTATTCTCGAAGATTGACTTGCGATCAGGATACCATCAGTTGAGAATTAAGGAATCGGATATATCGAAATCCGCTTTCAGATCCCGGTACGGTCACTATGAATTTGTGGTGATGCCATTCGGACTTACCAATGCTCCTGCAGTATTTATGAAATTGATGAATCGGGTATTCTTAGAATACCTAGATAAGTTTGTGGTCGTTTTCATTGATGACATCTTGATCTATTCGAAGGACACAGAAGAGCATGCCGAGCATTTGCGCGTGGTTTTGAGTACCTTGAGGAATGAACAACTTTATGCGAAGCTTTCCAAATGCGAGTTCTGGCTTAGGGAAGTAACCTTCCTTGGGCATGTAATATCAGCTGACGGAGTTCAGGTGGACCCGAAGAAAGTCGAGGCAATCTTGGACTGGGAATCTCCTATTAATGTGAAAGAAGTCTGGAGTTTCTTGGGACTTGCGGGATACTATCGCCGTTTTGTAGAAGGATTTTCCAAAATCGCTCGTCCACTTACTCAGCTATTGCAGAGAACCCAAAAATTCGTGTGGAATGAGAAATGCCAGGCGGGCTTTGATGAACTTAAGAGGAGACTGACGACAGCACCTATATTAGCGTTACCAGATGGAACTGATGGATTCATGGTATACAGCGATGCTTCAAATCGTGGTGCAGGATGTGTATTGATGCAAAAGGATAAAGTGATTGCCTATGCCTCTCGACAGTTGAAACCGTACGAAGTTAATTACCCGACTCATGATCTGGAGTTAGCAGCTGTGGTCTTTGCTTTGAAAATTTGGCGACATTATTTATACGGCACTCGTTGTCAGATCTTCACCGATCACAAAAGCCTCAAGTATATTTTCAGTCAGAAGGAATTAAATATGAGGCAGAGAAGGTGGTTGGAATTGATCAAGGATTACGATTTGGAAATCCTTTATCATCCAGGCAAAGCAAACGTGGTAGCTGATGCATTGAGCCAAAAACCTGTTTCTCTTCGAGTATTGGAAGCGTTTACATCCCAAACCAACATTCAACGAGAACTAATCCGTGAAGGAATTGAAGTGTGGTCGCAAGGAGTACAAGGGCAGTTGTGTGTGATGGAACTAACTTCGCCGTTGGTTGAAGAAGTCAAATCTAAGCAGTTGGATGATTCTCTGATTCTTCGATTGTGTGACGAAGTGAACAAAGGGAAGGCCCCAGGATTCGTGATACAGGATGATGGAGTTCTGAGATTTCATAGCCGACTTTGCGTTCCCAATGATGATGTTTTGAGACAGTCAATTCTGAAGGAAGCACACAGCGCGCCCTACTCTATTCACCCGGGCAGCAGTAAGATGTATAAGGATTTAAAACAAAACTTCTGGTGGGGAAATATGAAGAAGGACGTAGCAGAATACGTTTCAAAGTGTTTGACTTGTCAGCAGGTTAAGATTGAACATCAGAGACCTGCCGGAATGTTGAAGCCACTTCCGATCCCTGAGTGGAAGTGGGAGGATATATCGATGGACTTTCTCACCAGTATGCCAAGGACCAAGACGGGAATTAATATGATTTGGGTGATAGTTGATCGATTAACCAAGTCAGCTCATTTCCTGGGTATTAAAGACACTTGGGGACCCGAGAAATTGGCGCGAGTATTTATTACAGAGATAATCTGATTGCATGGAACACCGAAGACCATAATTTCGGATCGAGATGGCCGCTTTGTGTCGCACTTTTGGAAGGCAGTTCATAGGGCTCTGGGGAGTGAACTGAACTTTAGCACGGCTTATCATCCTCAGACGGACGGTCAGTCTGAAAGGACTATTCAGACAGTAGAAGACATGCTTAGATATTGTGCCTTGGATTGGTCAACTGACTGGGAAGTTCAATTGCCGTTGATTGAATTCACATATAACAATAGTTGGCGTGCTTCTATTAAGATGGCACCGTTTGAAGCTTTGTACGGGAGAAGATGTCGATCACCCCTATGCTGGGATGATTCTTCGGAATTGATCGGGACGGAGCCGGAATTGATAGTCCAGACTCAAGAGAAGATAGCTTTGATTCGGGAAAGATTGTTAACCGCCCAGAGTCGACAGAAGTCTTATGCAGATACGCGTCGTCGCCCGCTAGAGTTCGACGTTGGGGACCACGTACTATTGAAGGTGTCTCCTACACGGGGAATTTTCCGTTTTGGGAGAAAAGGTAAGCTTAGTCCGAGATATATAGGACCATTTGAGATCCTAGAGAGAGTTGGGGACTTAGCATACAGGGTAGCCTTACCACCATCGCTGAGTCATGTTCACAACATGTTTCACGTATCCCAATTGCGGAAGTATGTACCAGATCCCAGTCATATTATTGATTTCGACGAGATCGAGATAGCTAATGACGTCACCTTCGAAGAGAGACCAATCAAGATACTCGAGAGTCGAGTCAAACAATTGAGAAATAAACCGATCTCCTTGGTAAAAGTTCAGTGGTCTCGACATGGAGTCGAAGAAGCAACTTGGGAGACGGAGTATGAATTCGAGATACCCGGAATTATTTTCGTTTTAGGTTTCGGGCCGAAACTTCTTTTTAGAGGGGTAGTATGTAATGCCCGGATAAATGGTGTATTTACCTTGTAGTCGACCTTGTATTATTTCGACTTCGTGATGTTATAAATCGTAGATTGGTTTCCCGTATTCGTGCCCTTATGTTTTTATATATCTTCAACATTTCATGCATGATTCTGGACGTACTTACGTACGCTACGGACTTGCGCTTAACGTACGCTAAGTCTGATGTGTAACGTACGTTATATGTTGAGCTTAATGTACGTAAGCTCAGTCAAGTCAAAGATCCGACAAGGGTCGGCGTGGAGGGACCGGACGGAGATTCGGGGAGATTGCCAGCATGAACCTGGACGGTTTTCCAGCACACGCAAGTCAACATCTTAACGTACGCTAGAAGAAGATTTTAACGTACGCTAAGGTCATATATGTTACGTACGTAACACCTATATAATAACATACGTAAAGCGTATGGCAGAAACAGTCCAACGAGCTCTGGCCGAGCGTTAACGCACGCTAATGTTCTAGTATAGCGTACGCTAACCATGTTACGTACGTAATGGGCTTTGGTTAACGTACGTAATGGTTTAAAAATCTATTTATAGGACCCGACCCTCATCTCATTTCCCACTCTTACCTTGGCCGATTTTTGTGTTATTGAGACTATTCCTCACCCCATAGCCCTCATATCATAATCTACATCCGATTTTGGGAAGCCTAGACCGTGTGATTTGGTGATCAAGCTTCCGGTGAAGAGTTTATCCAAGATTTTCTTTGTCTCTTAAGGTATGTTAACTCTCCACCAAGATGAAGACTTTGTTCTTAGTTGTATTATGAGCTTCTTCCTGAGATTATTGAGCTTGTTTCATCATAATGAATCCAATACCATGTTTGAAAGGATTTTATTGGTTGAATTAAGGTTTCCATGGTTAGAGTTAAGTCATAATCTTCACCAACCTTAAGGATGAAATTTCTGATATTTAACACACCTTGATGATCCTTTCGTAACACTCTTTTTATGAACAAATGTAAGGATTACCCCCGTGTTTGATGAAAGTGTGTAGTTGTACATAGAGTGTGTTCGAATATAACACTTGCCTTGATGAACTTGTGTAAACCTTATTAGAGGAGTAGAACCTTGATAGGATTATTGGAACAACCATTTGAATGAAGAATTTGTTAAGAAAATTACCCACGGAAGAACAAGAATCACAGGGACGAATTAGCCTAGAACTAGAATGAACATGATTATCTCATAATATTCGATTTAGCCATCGAACCGAACCTTCAAGTAAGAATCGAAATTTGAGTTTGGATTATGGAACATAATGATATTTTGAATGTTCTTGAAACTTTAGATGCCAAACCTTGTGTTCCACTACCATCTCATGAATTCGCAAGTCTTTTTCCAAGCGTAGCACTCGTCGGAAAATAGAACCAAGAACCAATTTTCCGTTATCGATAATTCATTTATAACTTTAGACATTCGGGACTCATATGTAAGTTTCGGGAAGATTATTGAAATTCTTGTTATTACCTTGTACAAGCTGATAGATCGAGGGGCGGCGACCTCCGGACGAGTGACATTTGTGGGAGTATTTAAATTCTTGCCATCTTGAGGCAAGTATCGTATTTTAAGCTTATTGATATTGTATTGTTGATCATGTGTACGATTTATTCGTGTTGTTGAACATGAGATTATATTCTTTGAGTTGTCATGATATTTACGTCGATGAACGTGTTGATTTGCATATGTGTATGCATAATGGTATTGTTTGTGTTGTAAATGATCCTAGGGGATCATGAGGATCTATGCTTAGGGCGCTGGATCGAATGTCCACCATGCGTTGGTCCGACGGGATCATCATGGGGATCTATGCTGAGGGCGCTGGATCGTTGGACGGGTTTTCCACCATGCGTTGGTCCGACGGGATCATCATGGGGATCTATACCAAGGGCGCTGGATCGTTGGATTACCCTGTATTGTATTGATGTAATCGTGAGGGTTCACATCGTTGGATTCCGATGACGGAAGTCCGTTTTGTATGTATGATGCATTGATGATTTATGTATTACGATACTTGTACTAGCATTGTTTTGCTAACCCCTTCGGGGGTGGACATTTGTTTTGGATGTTCAGGTAGCAGAGGAACGGGGAGGCAGCCACACTACTGACATGACGATGAAGTGGCTCAGAGATGTGGATTTTGTTATCTTGGTTTTATGATTATTTTCCAGTACTCGAGTACGCTTATGTTGTTGTTGTTGTCTTGGAGATGTTTTTGTATTCTTGGACTCATTTGTACTGTCGAACGGGGTTTAAACTTCTTTTACATTGAGGACACTTCAGTATTATTTCTGTATTTCTCAAATTAGCCTTGTAAATTCTTATGCAAAGGATTTACGGCGCTGTAATTATTCCGAATATATCGGGGTGTTACAGGCTCGACCTGCGGCCCTTCCCCAGTTCCCGGAGCGGCCTCCCCGTCCTCCGGAGCGTCAGGATGAACGAGGTTCGCCGGAGTCGGATACCAGCTCAAATCCACGTCAAGCTCCGAGAGATCCAAAATCGGCAAGGAGAAAGCAGGATGAAGAGGATGCTCCAGCGCATACGCCTTGAAATTCTCAGCAAGAGGGCCGACCTGCAGCCCTCCCTTCTTGGCGGATCGGATCGAGTCAGCGAACGCCATATAATAGGCAAACTCGGTGACAAACTCCAAGTTAAGGAAGGGATTGGCCTTGGTCGCCTCTACCTCCCCTTTCAGCTCCGCCATCGCCTGTTGCGACCCTTGGAGCTCGGCCTCCCTCGCAGCTATCTTCTCCCTAGACTCCGCCAGCTCGCTAGTCAACCGAGCGATCGTCACCTTCTGACGATCGGCCTCCGTCTCAGCAACCTTCTGCGCCCGGACGGCATTCGTCATCCTGTCCCGGAATCGGTCAACCGCTAACCGAGACATCTCGGCATCCTTCCTCGCCATCTCAAGCTCTTGGCTCGCCCGCTTGGCTGCCTCCAAAGAGTCCTTCTCCATTGCTGTGATCTTGTCGGTGAACTCGGCGTTCTCTTTCCGAGCCACCTCGAGATCCGCCTGTAGGCGAATAGTGGAAGGTCGCCCCTCAAACTCCTGCGCAGCCTGGACAGCCATGGTCGCCGTATGGAGAGAATGGGCGAGAACAGCCTGCATTGTACTCCCAGATCGCTGACGAGCGATCACATCTAGATCGGTCATCCAGGCCTTCGGTAGAGCATAAACGGCCTTGCTGACGTATTGCGGGATGTCACAGGACTGGCGAGGAGATCGGCTCGCTAAGAAATCCAACACCATCGGCGGGCAAGATGGATCTGTGCGATGGATCCTGCATCAAAACAACAAAATTAGCACAACTCCTACGCAAATGACAAGTTTTAACTAAGCAAGCAGTCTACCTCTCAGCTCTCTCAGGATCGCGACCGAAGTATGGCTTCCCGCGAGGGGTCTCAGCTTCGGCGATCGCCATCTCCCGCAGGAAAGCCGCGGAGGGAGCTGGCTCTTTCTCCGGAGGAACAACGGTGATTGGAGGCGCGGCGATCGGCACCTCACTGGCAGGGGCAGAAATTGGAGTTTCTCCCGACCTCTGCCGTTTGCGATTAGTCCGAAGCCCCTCCTCCCGAACTTCCTCCTCGGCCACGATCGGCTCCACGCGAGGCTCCGCCTCCGGGATGATAGGTACCGCCACAGGAGGAGCCCGCGATGACTTCGTCTGGCGGAGACGACCCAAAACTCTGGGGTTCGACATGGCAGTCTCCGGTGGGGGCTCCACAAAGCGAGGAAAGCGAACCTCTGCGATAAGAACAGTCAAGACACAGTTAGTCATATTCCTCCAACAGGACGATCGCCCAGCAAATGGAGATCGTAGAAATTCGTACCTGAGACCGAGAGATGTCTCGGAAAACAGAGTACACGAGCGGATAACCGACGACTCTCCTTGTTGATCCGGTTAGCGTCCAATTCGTCGTCCGGCAAGCTTCGTATCCGCTCCCAGACGACCAGGAAATCAAAAGGTAGCTCCTCGATCGCCGGAATATGAAAACCTGCAAAAGCAAATTCAAATTAGATCAGTTCAGAACATATCCGAACTAAGGGACAGTCTGAACCCTTACCGGGATGTCTCTCCCGAAAACCAGTGGGAATCTCCAGCTCGCCAGTGGGATTGTCGCTCGCGGAGGCTTTCCAGGCACCGGCGACCCAGAACCACTTCGCCGGATCGCCCCGCGCCTTGTTCGGGACTCCAAGGATCACCCGACCAGATCGACCTTGTATATGATAGCCTCCGACCGACCCTTTCTGAACCGTCAGCTTGAACAGGTGGTTCATCTCCGACGGCGAAGGAAGGCGGTACAGTCGGTGACCGCCGAACAAGGTGAGGGTACACATTATCTGGAGCCAAGCATTTGGCGTCAGCTGGAGAGGCGCCACGTTCCAGGTAGCCAACAGATGGGAGACAGCGAACGACAAGGGGAATCGCAACCCTGCCTCCATGATCGCTTCATTCACAGCGACCATCCCCTCCGGAGGCTGATCGGCTCTCTCATTCTCGGACGGCACGAAGAGATCCACGTCTGAGGGGATATGAAACCTCGTCCTCCAGATGGCCATATCCTTCCTGGTCGTCGAACTACTGATTTGGCCAAGCGACCACAGAGATCGCTGAGCAGCCCGAAATAGCGATCGCTTGGGAGGTTGATAAGGGTGAGCGATCGAATACTCCCTGAAATCAAATCTTGGAGACGGACCGGCCAACCCCTCCATAATCTCAGCAAATGCCTCATAAGCCCGGCCAAAGGCACTGTGCCGCTCCCAGTAGGCCCTGACCGCGAGATCTCTCTCCGTCTGCGAGCGCCTGCGTTCAACGGCCGCCTCCTTGGCCACGTCAGCCTCGTTGAACAGCGCCTCGACCTCCGCAGGGTTAATTTCGGCCTGAATAGCCTCAGCAGCCGTCTCCAGATGGAATTCAGCCGTGGATCCTCCCCGGACATCAGAAATCCTAGTGGCGGAGAAAGTGCCCACTCCGTGTGAAGAAGATGTTCCAGCCATTTTTGAAGAAAACACGAGAAAAGGAATGTTCGTCTTACCCAAAAATTAAATCGATCGACGATCGGCAATAAGACCTTCAGAAAAATATTCAGCAAGTCCTTCTTTCTCCAGTAAATGCGCGTGAGAATGAATACTGCGACACTACGCCCTTTTATAGGAGATGGCAGGGACTCGTTTGCAATAAGGAAGAATCTCAGGGGTCGGATCTCAAACGTCTCAATTAAGACTCCCTTGAAACCCGCGTACGCGTCTTTTCAAGGACGCGTCAGTCGAGGAGTCATAAATGACCGTCGGTCTACCCCAACAGGAACCCGACACGTGTCCCAGAGACTATTCCGCATCCGCTGCCATTTCCCGCTCATTTCAGCGACCTACCAGGTCGTCCAAATTCAGAATCTATCACCTCAAAGACGATCGCCAGTTCAGTGAAACGCAGAGTCGCTCATCGAAATTCAGCGATCGCCAGCAGAACCACCTCACCCCACGTTTCCAACATAGGAGCGAGCTGGGGGGCAATTGTTGTATCGAGATTTATCCACCTCGACAGGCGATCGACTACAAGGCCGAACGACCGAGTCCACACCAATCAAACTTTGGCTAACCCGCCCAATCGAAGATACCAGACCACCGTCAGGTACCTAGCGATCGACTCCCAAAGCGATCGCCCTTTGGCATCTGGCGATCGACTCTAGTGCCCGGCTAAGGACAACCGGACTATGCCCTGAACAGAGACGATCGTCCGTCAAAGTCATCGAAGACTGGGTCTCAGAACAGCACCCACGTGCAGATCCACAAAAGGCGCTGACAGACAAGACCTTTGACCCCCAGCCTGTCACCTACCTCACCTACTTACAGGTCTGCCGAAAGTTACGAAGTGGGACCGCCCGTGACAGCGACTCAGACGCGTGCAGGCTTCTCGTTGGACCGCGCGACTGATATCCAGCAACTCCTGCAGACTTTAAGGACACTAACCCATGTGCTAAAAGACGATGGCCCGCTTATTATAATACAGCAAAGGCGATCGCCCAGCAGGTCCAAGTCCTATAAATAGAGAACCTCCTCCTACTGGAAAAAGGTTCCGCTTTCAGTTCCGAAATCGTTAACGGAAATACAAAAATACATACAATCAGGCTCCCAGCTTTCTCTCCAGAATCCACCTCAGGATTTATCTCTCAGAACCTCTCATCCAGAAGAAGGTCAGCAGAGACAAGAAGTCTCCACAGCACAGATTCAAAGAGATTCATAAGCCCAGGAGCTCAAGCATAAAGCTAATACACGCCGTGAGAGACTGTCGATCTCTCACCGCCGTCACTGTTCATCTCTGTTGTTACAAGAACTCACAGAGCATCATATCTGGTTCTTCCGGCAATCTACACGCTAACTAGCTAAGATAACAAGAATCTTTACACTCATTGTAATTGTATTCTTACATTAGTACATGTATCCCCGAATATTAGTATTAATAATATCTCGCGAGAGCATTCAAGCCCGGGACTAACAACCCCGGCAATTCTTGTGTTATTTACTTTTCCCACGGAAGTGTTCTCGCATTTGTTTGCTATCCATCCATTCCAGCAATATCTATCTCCGGATAATATTTTGGGTAGCAACATGTGATTCTTTGAGTTTTGTTGTCACGTTGCATCGTGACATATCTGGAGTCATATCTGCGTGCCGATTGGTTATTGTGTAGGAATTTTAACCTGGCACACGATGGTTATGCGTGGATGTTTCCGCATTGAACCGTGCACACAAGACGTAGTTCGTGAGGATAATTAGGTACATGTCCCACGTATATCCTGGATTCCGTATACGGGGTGGACATATGCACGGACACATTTCCGGATCGGGCGTACTGTGACGTCCATCTTTGAGCCATATTGTTTGGTCGTTCATAGTCCATGTATGATTGGATATGTGTTGTGTCAAGATTTATTCATCCCGACAGGCGATCGACTATAAGGCCGAGCGACCAAGTCAACACCAGTCAAACTATGGCTAGCTCGCCTAATCCAAGAAACCAGACCACCATCAGGTACCTAGCGATCGACTCCCAAGGCGATCGCCCTTTGGCATCTGGCGATCGACTCTAGTGTCCGGTTAAGGACAATCGGCCTACGCCCCGAGCAGAGATGATCGCCCGTTAAAGTCATCGAAGACTGGATCTCAGAACAGCACCCACGTGCAGATCCAGATAAAGCACCGCAGCACATGGGTCGTTGACCACAGCCTGTCAGCATCTTTTCACCAACCGACAGGCCCGCCGAAAGGTGTCAGTGGGACCGCCCGTGACAGCGACTCAGACGCGTGCAAGCTTCTCATTGGACCGCGCGACTGACCGCCAGCAACTCCCGCGGACTTTAAGGGAACAAGCCCATATGACATAAAGACGATCGCCCTATTATTATAATACAGAAAAGGCGATCGCCCGGCAGATCCAAGTCCTATAAATAGAGAACCTCCTACTACTGGAAAAAGGTTCTCAATTCATTCACCTACATTCCGAATTCGTTCACGGAAATACAGTAGAACACACATACCATCAAGCTCCCTGCTTTCTCGCCGGAATCCATCTTAGGACTTCTCTCTCTGAATCTCTCGTCCAAAAGACGATCGGCAGAGGAAAGAAGTCTCCACAAGGCAGATTCCAAGAGATTCATAAGCTCAGGAGTTCAAGCATCCAGCTAATACTCGTCGTGAGAGACTGTCGATCCCTCACCGCCGCGACTGTTCATCTCCTTTGTTACAAGAACTCACAGAGCATCAAATCTGGTTCTTCCGGCAATCTACACGCTCACTTGCTAAGATAACAAGAATCTTTACACTCATTGTAATTGTATTCTTACATTAGTACTTGTATCCCCGAATATTAGTATTAATAATATCTCGCGAGAGCATTCAAGCCCGGGATTAACAACCCTGGCAAATCTTGTGTTATTTATCTTTCTCACGGAAGTGTTCTTGCATTTGTTTGCTATCCATCCATTCCAGCAATATCTATCTCCGGATAATATTTTGGGTAGCAACAATTGGCGCTAGAGGAAGGGGGGAATAACCCTCAAATTTTCATTCCTACCGTCCCGAAGAACACTCACTGTTCTCGGGGCATATACTTGAAGTGACACTCACTGCGCTTCAAAGAAAACCTTCAGAATCATGACATCCGCCGGTACATCGAAGAAAGCCACTCTTCGAACCGCCGGATACCATATCCCGGCTCAGTCCGAACCCCAGCCGACGACCGGGAGAAACCGCGGGAACGCGAGACTCTCGATCCCGCACCTGAGGGATGGCCCCAACCTCTCACTCGACCAGTTCCAAACCGAGAAACAGATCGAGGAGGCTATGGCCATCCTAGAAGAGCGACGGAGAGCACACGCGTCGCCTGCAATAACTCCCTCGACCGTCCGCCGCATGGGAAAATAGAAATTCAACGGGCTACGGAGCGAGCGATCGTCAGAAAGCCCCAATTCACGAGAAAAAGCTCTTGCACGACCGGACGGATCCGTATTCAATCGCTTGGGGCGCGACCCATCCTGGCGACCGGGGCATTCTGTTTCCAACCACGAAAAGACGGAATCTGAATCCGTCACCAGGAGTTCGGCCTACCCAACTTACAGCCGAACACAGGTCAGTCGTCTGACTCCCGCCCCGATCGCCAGGGGATCAGTACTCAATCGCCTCGACTCCCGCTCCGAGCGCCGAGCCGCGAGCAGCCAGGCCACGGCAATGGCCGCTATACAACGCCAGCTCGACGAGATGAAAGCACTCTTGGACACTGGGGCAAGCGCCAGCAAAAAGATCACCGGGCCGACCGAGCCCCTAGCGGTCCACATCGAGCTTGCCCCCATACAACCAACGATCGCTCCTCCCAAAACACCTCTGTATGAGGGGAGATCGGACCCCGAAACCTACCTGAGTAAATTCCGAATCTACATGACTGGGTGTGGGGAATCTGATGCAACCAAGTGTCGGATCTTCCCGTTAACATTGGGCGAGCTGGCCCATAGGTGGTACGCCTCACTACCACCACGATCAATCACCTCATTTAAGAAACTGGCGAATGACTTCACGTCATACTTCGCCAACAAGGTCGCCAGACCAGAAGGCCCCCACCGCGTGATGAAAATCAGGTAGGGGAAAGACGAAACCGACGCAGATTACATCGACCGAGTAGACGAAATCATCCTCACCGGCGAACCCGTCAGTGACGAGCTCGCTCTCTATTCGGTCATGGGGGGATTCTACGGTCATTCACTCATGTTTAGACATCTTACCAAGGATATTCCCCCAACCTACGCGATCTTCCGCGCTGAGGCTGCCAATTTTCTGGCCAGACAAAGGCTACTCACCCTCCACCTAGGCGAGGAAACGCCACCTCCTGTCCAGAAGATGACGATCGCCAAAGTAAAGAAGGCGATCGCCAAGCCACCCGGAGATCTCAAGGCCTACGAGGACATGGAAGCCCATCTCCTCCATACGTTCAACCGAACTCCAGCACATATTTTTTATGCCATCAAGGGGCACGAAAAGCTCAAAAAGCCAAAGGCGATAAGGGACCACGGTCACCTGGACAACAATCAATATTGTGCCTACCATAAGAGTCCCGGCCACAGCACCAACCAATGCCGCGACCTCCTCAAACAGCTCTGGAGAATGTTCGAGGAGGGCAAGTTGGACAGCTTATTGGCTTAGCCGAGGCCCCTACCAATCTCTATACACGATCGTCCGAGTCGAACACCAAACAGGTTGAGAAGCTCATATGAGCCGACCTCTAGATCAACCTCGGCGACCGTCTCTACATGTTTCAATCAAGAGAAGGGGACCTCGGAAGTCTCCCCGATCTCCCTCCTTATTTAAGAAACTGGAGGACTCGCTCGCCATCTACAGTTCACCATCTAACATGATGGACTAAGGCACGAGATCGCCTCCCCCGCACAACGTACACCGTCGAAGGTCGGCATCTACATGACGATCCAAGGTGGAAGAGTGCAGCCATGGTCCTGGTGGTCGATGGAACCGACTGCTTAGGCCATGCAAGGTCCCTTTGGGCCAAGATCGCCCGCCCTTCGTTTAAATACGAGGCCAGCGTAGTCTGAGGGCCCTCCGAAATTAATCAGTGGACACGATTGCTCGCCCTCAAAGGCTCATCATTTAACGTGGTGAACCCGGACAATGCGACGTGCCACAACCCCCGTCTCAACGTACACCGTCGAGGTTCGCCATCTTCATGGTGGGCCGAGGTGGAAGCAGAGCTAAACAAGCCGCGGGCGTGGAGTTGAATCATCCGACGCTGCCCCGCGCAAGGACTCCTCTAGACCGAGACCGCACGCCCTTCGTTTAAATACGAGGCGAGGTGCAGCCTAACAGAGGACCCTCATAATAAAGTGAGTCACGAGACACTCAATGTCTTCGCGCATCAAGACATGATCAAGGAGTCGGTCCATCGAACTCCGCGATCGTGCACGGTTCCTCAAGACGGATGACCGTCCTCGAGGATTCGACAAAGTTGACGACCGCTCACTCAACGAATTATTTTCATCCCCTTACTTCCACTAAGTGAATAAAAACAAGGGGGAAGAGTGCGGACTACCAGAACGACGATCGTCCCTATTCAACCACATACGGAGATCGCCATTTTTCAGATGTTGTGCAGCGATCGAATTTGTTGTAAAAGTTATCTTTATGAGTTTATCAATTCATTTGGAACTACCCTCGCAACGATCTCTCCTCACACATTTGTACAAAGTCAAACAAAGACTCAAAAATAACAATCATTCAAGTGATAAGTCAGAAAATCAAACATTCATTTCATTGCTTGAAGGATCAAAATACATGGTCGCCCGAAGACCAAAATGCTACAAAGAGAAAATCACAAAACTACAAGACAAAAAGCTAAAACAAGCAAGCAAGAGCGAAGAGCCTCAGGCCTCCGCCTGGCCTTCGCCTTCAGCTATCGGCTCGACCTGTGGTCCTTCCCCAGTTTTCGGAGCGACCTCACCGTCCTCCGGATCGTCAGGATGAACGATGTTCGCCGGAGTCGGATACCAGCTCATATCCATGCCAAGCTCCGAGAGATCCAAAATCGGCAAGGAGAAAGCAGGATGGAGAGGATGCTCCAACGCATACGCCTTGAAGTTCTCAGCAAGAGGCCCGACCTCCAAACCTCCCTTCTTAGCGGCTCGGATCGAGTCGGCGAACGCCATATAATAGGCGAATTCGCTGACAAACTCCAAGTTTTGAAAGGGATCAGCCTTGGTCGCCTCTACCTCTCTTTTCAGCTCCGCCATCGCTTGTTGCGACCCTTGGAGCTCGGCCTCCCTTGCAGCTACCTTCTCCCTCGACTCCGTCAGCTCGCTGGTCAACCGAGCGATCGTCACCTTTTGGCGATCGGCCTCCTCCTCAGCAACCTTCTGCACCCGGACGGCATTCAGCATCTGGTCCCGAAATCGGTCAACCGCCAAACGAGACAACTCGGTTTCCTTCTTCGCCAGCTCAAGCTCGTGGCTCGCCTGCTTGGCTGCCTCCAAAGAGTCCTTCTCCATCGCCACAATCTTATCGGCAAACTCGGCGTTTTTTTTCCGAGCCGACTTGAGATCCGCCTGCAGGCGAATAGTGGAAGGTCGCCCCTCAAACTCCTGCGCAGCCTGGACAGCCATGGTCGCCGTCTGGAGAGAAAGGGCGAGAACAGCCTGCATCGTACTCCCCGATCGCTGACAAGCGATCGCATCCAGATCGGTCGTCCAGGCCTTCGGCAGAGCAGAAGCGGCCTTGCTGACGTATTGCGGGATGTCACAGGACTGGCGAGGAGATCGGATGGCTAAGAAATCCAACACCATCAGCGGGCAAGATGGATCTGTGCGACGGATCCTACATCAATACAACAAAGTTAACACAACTCCTACGTAATTGCAAGTTTCAACACAAAAATGCAATCTACCTCTCAGCCCTCTCGGGGTCGCGACCGAAATACGGTTTCCCTCGAGGAGTCTCAGCGTCAGCGATCGCCATTTCTCGCATAAAAGTCGCAGAGGGCGGCTCATTCTCCGGAGCGAGAACGGTGATCGGAGGCGCGGCGATCGGCACCTCATTGGCGGGGGCAGGAACCGGAGTTTCTTCCGGCCTCGGCCTTTTGCGATTCGTTCGAAGCCCCTCTCCCTCCTCAGCCACGATCGGCTCCACGCGAGGTTCCGCCTCCGGAACAATTGGCAACGCAACAGGTGGGGCCCGAGATGACTTCTTGTGGCGGAGACGGCCTAGAACTCCAGGATTCGACATGGCGATCTCCGGCGGGGGCTCCAAAAAGAGAGGAAAGCGAACCTCTACAGTTAAGACGATCGATCAACAGTTAGATATTTTCCTCAAGTAAGGCGATCGCCTAGAAAGCGAAGGTCGCAGAAACCCATACCTGGTACCGAGAGATGTCTCGGGAAACAGAATAGCCGAGCCGACAACCAACGACTCTCCTTTTTGATCCGATTAGCGTCAAGGTCGTCGTCCGACAAGCTCCGTATCCGCTCCCAGAAAACTAGGAAGTCAAAAGGCAGCTCCTCGACCGCCGGAATGTGAAAACATGCAAAACCGAAATCAAATTAGATCAGTCCAAAACGCATCCGAACGAAGGGAGAGTCTAAACCCTTACCGGGATTCCTCTCCCGAAACTCGAGGATCTCCAAACGCCCGAAGGATTGTCGCTCGCGGAAGCCCTCCACTTGCCGGCGACCCAGAACCACTTCATCGGGTCGCCCCGCGCCTTATTTGGGACTCCAAGGATTACCCGACCAGATCGGCCCTGAATATGGTAACCGCTGAACGACCCTTTCTAAGCCGTCAGCTTGAACAAATGGTTCATCTCCAACGGCGATGGGAGGCGGTACAGGCGGTGACCGCCGAAAAGAGTGAGAGTGCAGATAATTTGGAGCCAGGCGTTCGGCGTCAGCTGAAGTGGCGCCACGTTCCAAGCGGCCAGCAGGTGGGAGACAGCAAAAGATAGAGGGAAGCGCAGCCCGACCTCCATAATCACCTCATTCACGGCGACCATACCGATCAGAGGCTGATCGGCTCGCTCATTCTCCGCCGGCGCGAACATGTCCACATCTGAAGGAACATGGAACCTCGTCCTCCAGACGGCTAGATCTTTCCTGGTCGTCGAACTCCGGATTTGGCCAAGCGACCACAAAGATCGTTGCGCAACCCGGTACTGCGACCGTTTGGGAAGCTGATAGGGGTAGGCAACCGAGTAACCCCGGAAATCGAATCTCGGAGATGGACCGGCCAAATTCTCCATTATCTCAGCAAAAGCCTTATAGGCCCGTCCGAAAGCGCTATGCTGCTCCCAGTAGGCCCTAATGGCCAGATATCTCTCTATCTGCGATCGTCTCTGTTCAGCAGCTGTTTCCTTAGCGACGTCGGCTTCGTTACATAAATCCTCGATCTCAGTAGGGTCAATTCCGGTCCGAATAGCCTCAGCGGCCGTCTCCAGGTGGAAGTCGGAAGAAGGTCCTCCCCAGACAGTCGATGTCCCCGCGGCGGAACCGGTACCCACTCCATGTGATGATGACGTTCCGGCCATTCTCAAAGAAAGAGAGGAGAAAAGGATTTTTTTCTTACCCAAAGATGAAATCGAACGATGATCGGCACTAAGATCTTCAGAAAAATCTTCAGCAAGTCCTTCTTTCTCCAGTAAGTGCGCGTGAGGACGAAGACTGCAACACTGCGCCCTTTTATAGGAGATGGCAGGGACTCGTTTGCAATAAGGGAAAATCTCAGGGGTCAGATCCCAAACGTCGCATTTATTGACTCCCTCGAGACCCGCGTACGCGTCTTTTCAAGGACGCATCAGCCGAGGAGTCATTAATGACCGTTGGTATCCTCCAACAGAAGCCCGACACGTGCGCGGAGACTTTTCCACGCCCATCGCCATTTCCCGCGCAGTTTAGCGGCCAACCAGGTCGTCCAAACTCAGAGTATATCGGCTCAAAGACGATCGCCAGTTCAGTTAAACGAAGAATCGCTCGTCAAAAGTTCAGCGATCGCCAAGAGAACCACCTCACCCCACGTTTCCAACATAGGAGCGAGCTGGGGGACAATTTGTTGTGTCAAGATTTATTCATCCCGACAGGCGATCGACTATATGGCCGAGCGACCAAGTCAACACCAGTCAAACTATGGCTAGCTCGCCTAATCGAAGAAACCAGACCACCATCAGGTACCTAGCGATCGACTCCCAAGGCGATCGCCCTTTGGCATCTGGCGATCGACTCTAGTGTCTGGCTAAGGACAATCGGCCTACGCCCCGAGCAGAGATGATCGCCCGTCAAAGTCATCGAAGACTGGATCTCAGAACAGCACCCACGTGCAGATCCAGATAAAGCACCGCAGCACATGGGTCGTTGACCACAGCCTGTCAGCATCTTTCCACCAACCGACAGGCCCGCCGAAAGGTGTCAGTGGGACCGCCCGTGACAGCGACTCAGACGCGTGCAAGCTTCTCATTGGACCGCGCGACTGACCGCCAGCAACTCCCGCAGACTTTAAGGGAACAAGCTCATGTGACATAAAGACGATCGCCCAATTATTATAATACAGAAAAGGCGATCGCCCGGCAGATCCAAGTCCTATAAATAGAGAACCTCCTCCTACTAGAAAAAGGTTCTCAATTCATTCACCTACATTCCGAATTCGTTCACGGAAATACAGTAGAACACACATACCATCAAGCTCCCTGCTTTCTCGCCGGAATCCATCTCAGGACTTCTCTCTCCGAATCTCTCGTCCAAAAGACGATCGGCAGAGGCAAGAAGTCTCCACAAGGCAGATTCCAAGAGATTCATAAGCTCAGGAGTTCAAGCATCCAGCTAATACTCGCCGTGAGAGACTGTCGATCCCTCACCGCCGCGACTGTTCATCTCCTTTGTTACAAGAACTCACAGAGCATCAAATCTGGTTCTTCCGGCAATCTACACGCTCACTAGCTAAGATAACAAGAATATTTACACTCATTGTAATTGTATTCTTACATTAGTACTTGTATCCCCGAATATTAGTATTAATAATATCTCGCGAGAGCATTCAAGCCCGGGATTAACAACCCCGGCAAATCTTGTGTTATTTATCTTTCTCGCGGAAGTGTTCTCGCATTTGTTTGCTATCCATCCATTCCAGCAATATCTATCTCCGGATAATATTTTGGGTAGCAACAATATGTTCGACGGTTTGCGACTGGTTGTTCATACGCCCGAGGGGTATGTCCGATAGTCGGAGTTATTTCTTTGAGATCCATTATTGTTGATCATTTGGAGTTTACCTTGTTAATGGTATTCTCAGTTATTGTTGATTCCTTGTTGATCATGTTTGGAGTTTACCTTGTTGAGGGTATTCTCGGTTATTGTTGATCCTTTGTTGATCGTGTTTGGAGTTTACCTTGTTGAGGGTATTCTCGATTATTGTTGATCCTTTGTCGATCGTATTGGAATTTATCATGTTGATGATATTTTCGGTTGTACTTTGACCTTGGGTTGATCGTGTTGGAGTTTATCATGTCGGTGATATTCTCGGTTGATTTATTGGTTGGTCATCATCATTGATCGCATGAGCATTCGGACTGTACGTCGATATTTCAGGATTTGTTATCATTATCATGTGGTAGTCGATCTATAGATATGTTGTGTATTATTGGTTTATCCAGGTTGAGATTTGATTGTGTAATCCGACGTAGAGGATTTGGCACAGATTGGATTATTCTGCACTTATGAGTTATGATGATGTTTTGAGAATTTTTGGTGTTGTTTGATTACAGTACAGATGTTTGTTGTTGAGTTCATTTCGTCAATTGAGAATGCGAAATGTGGATTATGGTAAGGATTGAATTGGTATGGATTGCGATGGGTTGGTAAGGTTATGACGGTAAGTTACGTCAGTAGTATTCTTACTTGTAATTACATTGGTATGTAATTATTTATGATGATGTGATTGATATCATTATTAAGTATTGTGGCTGACCCTGTCGTGGGCTTTATTTTTAGGTACTCGGAGATCGAGCTAGTAGCGGTTGTGAAGAGATGAGCTTCCCGGGTGATACTGGCTGTGGCATGTTTTCGGAGAATTGAGTATTCTTTTTGGTTGTTTTATTCCGCTGCAATTGTGTATTTTTGAACTGTATTTATATCCACTGCGTGTGTATTTTAAAATGACTTTCTGGTATTTTTACCAACTCGTGTATAACTTTCAAATTGCCCTTTTGGGTATATCGTAAAGTTGGGTTATTTCGTTAAACCCTTTTTCCCTAAATTATTCTATCGGTACGTATAAGTGGTGGCTTAACGTACATTTTGAAACTGTTGAGTTTTGGCATTTCGCCTTGTATTTTCAAATGTAATTTTATGACGGTATTTGAGAACTATGTTTTGGTAAATTTTTTGGGTATTTAAAATATTACCGTCATCGGCCTTTTGGCGTCTTTAAACATTTTTGAAATGGTTTTTAGCCTGATGGGTTCTGGCGCGGGACCCACGACACTGTAATATCCCTGATGGTTTTGGGGGTGTTACAAAAGATGGTATCGGAGCTTAGGTTTTGCGAAACCCGGGCCTGTGTGTTATGTGGTTCTACCAATACATTAGTAGCGTGACTTTTGAAAATGATTTTCCCGACTTTTGAGTCAAACCGATTTTTTGAGCTTCCAAAATTTTTGAGATATATCTTTTCAAATTGCTATTTGTGATATTGGTGTGTGTTGGTGTTGTGTTGAGACTTCGTATGGGAGTCGTGTGCTAGTATCACGGGAGATCATCGGCTTCACGCACCTGTAAGTATATCATTTTGGTTATTCGCTTGTGGCGACGATTGATTGCTTTTGTGATGAGTTGGAAATTTTGGTTTGATCTGCTGTTGTGACAGGGTTGGAAGTTTCGAGGACGAAACTTATTTTAAGGGGGGTAGTATGTAATACCCAGATTTTCAGTATAAATTTTTCGCTTTATTTTATCTGAGATATACTGGATAGTTTGGTGTCTATACAGTATGGATAAAATAATTTGAAGACTGAGACAGTTGTATTTGTACAATTGACGTGATTGGTTGTCAGTTATAATTGAGGATATCGTGTATCAGATTGTTTTAATTGTGATATCGGGTATATCATATGAGAATATTATTAGAATGGATATATGTGTTCAATATGCCGTATGTTTGTATTCTATATGTCGAGACATTGGACAAGAATGGCTGAAAATGGCTAAGTACAACCACATTAGCGCATGCTACAATGTATGCCTAGGGCATGCTAAGATGTATACTTAGCGCACGCTACGGTGCATACTTAGCGCACGCTAAGAGGTTTGTGTTACGTACGCTAAGGAGGACCCCAAACGTACGTAAGCTATTCTGGATAAGGTCCGGAAGGTGGCCGACAGGTAGGCCCAGACTGTGTATTATCGGCATTTAGCGCACGCTAATGCATTTTGATAACGCACGCTATCGTGCAGGTTTAGCGTACGCTAAAGGCAAAGGATAGTGCACGCTAGTGCAGAACAGATCAGAGGGAATCTAGGTGTGGACCCGGCTACTTTCGGCGCACGTTCCGATAGTCAACAGATGTTTACTATGAAGGATTCGCGCACACTAAGCATGAGGCTTAACGCACGCTAATTGTAGATCGGTAAAAGGGAATCTTATCCTTCTCAGATGCTGTCGGGATGTGGGGGCACGGGTGGTAGGTGCAGATTATAGCAAGTCAACTGCGTATAGCGTACGCTAAGGTTAAGGACTTGTGTGCGTTGGACATAATGGTTACGTACGTTAATGCATGGATATTACGTACGTAAGTTGATGTACGAAGCAAGACAGTAGTCTCTGGGCCACGATAGCGCACGCTAACAAAGTCAGTTAGCGCACGCTAAACATAAGGTTTAGCGCACGCTAGTAATATAATTTATAAAAGGGGACTGACGGGTACTGAGAGGCATTTTGCCCATTCTCCTTCCTTCAGTCGATAGAGAGAGCCTTGGGAGGTATTTGAAGTTCCTAAACACTCTGAGATGATGATCTTTAACAAGATTAAGATGGAGAGCATGGATTAAGGCCTTGTTCTTGAAGTTATTCATGATTCTTGGAATGAAGTTCAATTATTCTTCTTCTTGGTTCGTCCATACAAGGTGATTCTCGTATACCTTTGATAGTGTTCGTTTATAAAGGATTATTACTTGTGAGGGAGCATGTTGGATTATAATGTGACGATGTTATATGAGATTTATTGGAATTGTGATAAGATAATTCGGATGTTAATCATGATTCTTGTGGTTTGAATTGCGTTGTTCGTCTTCTTGAGATAAGTTGGTTAATCCTTCTCCTCGTTTTCAAATGTTGATGTTGTTATTGATATCTTCTTCATATGATGATAGTTATGATGGTTTTGTTGCGATTCTTGAGGTTATATGAATTGCATGATGAAGAAAGTGATAACATGATGATATATACATCGGATTATGTCGTTTTGAACGTGATTTCGGATATTTCATGTTCTTGAAGAACTCTTGAATTATATGATATGATGATTGTGTATAGGAGGTGATGGTGTTTTGGATATGAATATGGAATATTCATATCTAAAACTAAGTTATGTGTTTTTGATATAATATTCATATAAGAATACGGATATGATTGCGAGTATGGTGATGAGATTGAATTTAGAAAAGTTATTGTTAATCTTGGAGTATGATTTCCTTTACATTCGGATTCGTAGTCGCAAGGTTTTAGTTGATGCTTGGAATGCATGCAACTGTACAGCATTAGCGCACGCTAAGCTTACTGGCTAGTGCACGCTAACGAGAGCGACTTAGTGCACGCTATGTATGTGTTTAACGTGCGCTAAGTAGGCAGACAATGCAGTATTTTCGTGTTGTGGTTATGAATTCATAATGGTTTGAATTGGATTGTTCAAGACTGTGTTTAATCGAGATATTGTGGAACTGTTGGGTTTGTTGATCGGTTATTGATTGATAATTATGATTTATCGGATTTCGGCTTGTATTGTTGATATGAGTTCATAATTGTTTGAGTTGTATTGTTCGGTTTTGTAAATGATCGAGGTATTGTTGGGCCGCTAAGTTTGATTGGTTGGTTATACCGGTTATTGATTATTATCGGATGTGTTGTCATTTGATTATTGCATTAGGTCGCGTTAATTGAGCGTTGATTATGGTCGTTGTGTACGGTCAAGGTTGAAGAGTTCGGAGATTGCCCTTGGTCGGGGCTGAGGAGCTCGGAGACGAAGGCAATGGATTCTGGTAACGGCTTCGTGGTATTGGTATCGAGGCAAGTTTATACTTGTTCAGTTTATAATATTTAATGAATGATTTCGCTTTCTTTTCATTTATAATTCATATAGCAATGATACTATAAATGTAAATTGTCGGGATGATGGTTTGTCCGTGGAAAGGATATTGTCTTCGGCTTTGAGGTAATTTAAGTATGTTCAGTTATGCGGATAATTTGTAACACCCTCGAGATATTCGGAGAATATCACAGCGCGTGAATCCCGACCTGGGACCCACTAGGCTTATCTTACTCACAACGTATCAAATTTGACAAAATCCACTGGGGAATTAATAAATCCGATACAAACAAGGAAGTTCAACCACGGACAAAAAATACCATGAAGAAATACAAGAAGTTGTACAACAACTCGAAAATGACCTTCCTAAAGTACTCGAGTACCACTTATTATTACAAGGATAAAATGGACCGAAGAGAACAACGACCAAACAAAATGGAACACAACTAGTCACAGTATCACGCCTCACCATCCTCATCGTATTGTCCCGGTGCTCGCTCGTATGGATCCTTAGGACCTGAAAAACACAAAAGTAATTTTCCCCAAACGAGAGGGGTTAGGGCAATTATTACAAGTGAAATGTCAAGTCTTATACATAAAAGCATATGCACCAATTCAAAGCCATGATAATGATTTTTCTGGAAAATACAATTATCCAAACATATTTAGAAATGATAATATCTCTTGATTAACCGTGGACTCGACAATGCGCGAATCCCTCCTCGACCCCGTCGGATCATCTTGGAGTGGCTAACCCAAATGTTCACGGAACCGTCATAAGCGGAACCCTCCTCGTCCCCGTCGGGCCCTCTTGGAGTGAACGAATATAACTCTCTCAATCACATGCATTACTTTTCACATTTAAGAACATAACTTTCACAAGAATCACTTGCCTGGAATCGAGAGAAAAATGTATGATCGACAAGGTACCGAGATTGAAGGAATCGTCAACTCCAAACCTAGACAAGTTCGGATTCAACTATCAAAAAAAACCATAGATATGAAACTGAGTTGGAATCACTCAAATTTACTACCCTGATACATGTGTTCCGAGAATGATTCTCTTAGATGGTGAATCGCAAGTCAACCATCCCAAATACTCAAGAACCCCATAAATATACCAATAAGTCCGTAGGAAAACATGTATCCAAGGTAGATAATTCATAATCGACATACTCTAACATAACAACAAGTTGGATCGAAGAGATCGGATTGAAAATCCCTAAATCCCGAAAATCTAGGGTTGTGAGAAGTTTACCTTGATTTGGAGCGGTGGGGAGGATTAAACGTTGATAAATCCGAACTAGTAACTAAAAGATGTTGTTGGATAATTGTAGCTCGAAGAAGTCCTCACAAATCGCCCGGAATTGCCCGAAATCGCCCAAGGAAGTGAAGGAAGGAAAAAATGACGATTTGGGAACGGAAGTGTCCTATTTATACTAAATAAGAGCTAGTGTGCGCTAGTTATTAAAAATAATGCGCGCTATCGGACTCACCAGGCAGTCCAGTGGCCTCTGCCAGCTTTGTTAGCTTACGCTAATAGCGTGCGCTAGAGCCTTCTAATAGCGTGCGCTAATTCTTTCTAATAGCGTGCGCTACCTGGTAGTCGGTGCCCAGTCCAGAACCTACTGTCCCCAGCTCTGCTCTCTTTAGCGCACGTTACTCGAGTAACGTAGCATGCGCTACCAATAAAATATAGCGTACGCTACCAATCACACCTAGCGTGCGCTAGGAATTCCCTTTTTCAATCCAGTACCTACTGGACTGTCTGCCTCTAATACATTAGTAGCGTGCGCTGATTATAACAGATAGCGTTCGCTACCCTCACTAAATTAGCGTGCGCTACAAGGTGTGCATAGCGTGCGCTACCCTTTACACGAAGGTAGTATAATCGCATCAAGGATCTTAAAACAGCGACGATCCGAACAAGAAAAGGGGTAAATCCAATTGACAAGAGTTCCAAGATTAATATAAGCTTACTAAACACTTACACGAGTGTCAAAATTACAAAGCACAAGAGTAGAAGATCTACAAAAAGTACGGGTATTACATCCTCCCCCTCTAAAATAAAGTTTCATCCCGAAACTTAAGAAATGAATAACTCTGGGTATCTAGTGCGCATGCTCTCTTCGGTTTCCCACATTGCTTCCTCAACTCCGTGTCGTGACCACTGAACTTTAACTAACGGTATGGTTTTGTTCCGGAGTTGTTTTACTCGATGCTCTAGTACTTTCACTGGTTTCTCTTCAAATGTGACATCCTCTACGATCTCGATGTCCCCGTAATCAATGATATGAGTCGGGTCAGGGACATACCTCCTCAGTTGGGAAACATGGAACACACTGTGAACATGTCTAAGGGCTGGAGGTAAAGCCAACCGATAGGCCAGTTCCCCAACTCTGTAGAGAATCTCAAATGGTCTAATATATCTCGGGCTAAGTTTGTCCCTTTTCCCGAACCTGAAGACTCCTCTAATCGGTGATACTTTGAGTAGGACATGATCTCCCACATCAAAGTCCAAGGGCCGACGACGATTGTCAGCGTAGGATTTTTGTCGACTCTGAGCGGTCAACAATCGGTCTCGGATGATGGAAATCTTCTCTTTGGTTTCCATCAACATATCGGGTTCCGTCCCAATTAAATCTGAAGCTTCATCCCAACAAAGTGGGGATCTACACCGCCTACCATACAATGCCTCAAAAGGTGTCATCTTGATCGATGCGTGCCAGCTATTATTGTAAGTGAACTCGATCAAAGGTAGGTGTATTTCCCAATCGGTACTCCAGTCCAAGGCACACGCCCTCAGCATATCTTCCAATGTCTGGATCGTCCGCTCAGTCTGACCATCAGACTGTGGGTGGAAAGAAGTACTCAACCTCAACTCAATGCCCAAGGCTTGATGGACCACCTTCCAAAAATGCAACACGAAATGACCATCACGATCAGAAACAATAGACTTTGGTGTACCGTATAATCTCACGATCTCCGATATAAAAATCCAGGACAATCGTTCCGGTCCCCACGTGTCCTTAATACCAAGAAAATATACCGACTTAGTCAATTGGTCAACAATAACCCAAATCATATTCATCCCCGTCTTAGTCCTCGGCATCCCGGTGATGAAATCCATGGTAATATCCTCCCACTTCCATTCGGGAATAGGGAGAGGTTTCAACAGCCCGGCCGGCTGTTGATGCTCATTTTTGACTTGTTGACATGCCAAACACCTTGACACAAAGTCGGTGACATCTCTCTTCATATTATTCCACCAAAAACTCATTTTAAGATCCTTGTACATCTTACTCGTCCCAGGATGGATCGAGTAAGGTGTAGCGTGGGATTCTCGGAGTATTCTCTGCCTCAGCTCCGAGTCATTCGAAACGCAAAGCCTACCTTGAAATCTCAAAATGCCATCCTCATGGATCATAAAACCATAGGCTTTCCCTTTTTCCACATCCGCCTTCAGTTGGACAAGCATTGGGTCATTCCCCTATTTCTCCCCGACGTCGTCGATCAAGGACGGAATAATATCAAGAGTACACATCTGACCCTGAACCCGTTGGATCGATACTTCGACTCCCTGCTCAATTAACTCCCGTCTGATCTTAACTTGAGGCGTAAGGACCTCAAGCATCTGAAGAGATATCGACTTCCGGCTCAACGCATCAGCTACAACGTTAGTCTTTCCTGGATGGTAAAGGATTTCCAAATCATAATCCTTTATCAGCTCTAACCAACGTCGTTGTCTCATATTCAGCTCCTTCTGGCTAAAAATATACTTTAGGCTCTTGTGGTCAGTATAAATTCGACATGAAGAACCGTACAAATAGTGACGCCAGATTTTCAATGCAAACACTACAGCAGCTAACTCCAAATCATGGGTAGGATAATTCAGCTCATACGGTTTAAGTTGCCGTGAAGCATAGGCGATAGTCTTATCATGCTGTAAGAGTACGCACCCAAGTCCTTGTCCTGATGCGTCACAATAAACCGAATACCCACCGATTCCCTAGGCAGGGCTAAAACTGGCACGGTAGTCAGATGCCTTTTCAGCTCTTCGAAACTCCATTGTCTCTCTTCATTCCATTCGAACCTTTCGGACTTCTGGAGTAATTGAGTAAGTGGTCGAGCAAGTTTGGAGAACCCCTCGACGAACCTCCGGTAGTATCCGTCCAGACCCGAAAAGCTACGAACTTCCTTCACGTTCCTAGGCAGTGCCCAATCTAACACTGCCTCAATTTTCTAGGGATCTACCCGAACCTCTTCCGCTGAAATCATATGCCCGAGAAACATGACTTCCTTCAGCCAGAATTCACACTTAGAAAACTTTGCATAGAGGTGATGAGTCCTCAAAATCTCCAACACCAATCGCAAATGTCGAGCGTGTTCCTCTTCATCACGAGAGTATACCAGAATATCGTCGATAAAAACGACTACACATTTATCAAGATGCCCAATAAATATTTTATTCATCAATTGCATAAATATCGCTGGTGCGTTGGTTAACCCAAAAGGCATAACCACAAACTCATAGTGCCCATACCTCGTACGGAAATCGGTTTTAGGAATGTCGGATTCCTTAATGCGAAGTTGATAATAACCGGACCTCAAATCAATTTTCGAGAACACCGCGGCTCCCTACAATTGATCAAACAAATCATCGATACGCGGCAAAGGGTATTTATTCTTAATGTTCACTTTGTTCAGTTCCCGATAATCAATACACAAATGTAGTGAACCATCTTTCTTCCTTACGAACAAGACAGGTGCACCCCATGGCGAGGCACTAGGTCTAATATACCCTTTAGCCAACAATTCTACCAGTTGTTTCTTGAACTCTTGCATTTCTGAAGGTGCTATACGATACGGTGCCTTAGAAATCAGGGTTGCTCCCGACTCCAAATCAATTGTAAATTCAACTTCCCGCCCCGGTGGTAGTCCCGGTAATTCATCTGGGAAAACATCCGGAAAATCACTTACTACAGGAATCGAGGGAAGTTCAACTTTCCCATCCTCTACTTTCATGGCATAACACCAATACCCAACACAGCCTTCTCTAATAAGTTTTGTCACCTTCAAGGCACTAATCAAAAATCTCTGACATCCCCTCTTGAACCCCGCAAAATAATGTTTGGTACCCTCTTTGGCTAACATTGATATGATCTTCATGCGATAATTCATTACCGCCCCGTGTCTATCGAGCCAATCATCACCGAGGATTAGATCTTCATCAACAATGTCTACGACTATCAAATTCAAAAAACACACTCTCTCAGCGATTAACACCGGGCAATCTCTAACTTCCTTGTTCCCCACGATTCTATCACCACTGGGCAACTTAACCACAAAGGACTCACAATGAGACAAGCCCTCAATATTCAATCGACGCACACAATACAAAGATATGAACGAATGAGAAGCACCGGAATCAAAAAGCACTCTAACTGGATGAGACAAAAGAGAAACAATACCTGTCGCCACGGTAGCCTCTGGATCTCCATCTTTCCTCATCTCATAGACACGAGGTTGCACCGAACTAGCACTGGGGGCTCCCCCTCTAACAGACTGACCACGGCCTCTGCCTCGACCGTAACTCTGGGATGGCTGACCCGTAGATGACTTCTGATTAACACTCGGTTCTCCAGGCGTAGGGGCTGATGCCTGAGTTCCAAGTGGATTTTCTTCTTCCATACAGTACATGGCTCTATGGCCTTCCTGGCCGCAATTAAAACACTTCAATGGGGGTAGACCACAATCAAGATTAAGATGGCCCTGTTGGCCACAATTAAAACATGTCACAGCCCGATTGGACACACTAGCACCAGCTCTGAAATTCCATTTACCTCCCGACGCATGGGAAGACCCTTTGGTTGGATAACTTGCCGACTGTGATCCCCGCTGGTTGCCACCTCTACCGCTAGAAAACTTTCCAGTGGTCTTCTGCTTCTTACTCTCACTTGTCGTTTCAGTAGTAGTGAAGGACATATCATAGGCTCATGCCTTATCTTGATACTCCTTCAATGTGGTGCAAGCGAAGCCTGACATATAGTGCCGAACCTTTGGCTTCATTCGCATGTCAAAGTGACGGATTCTATATCTCTCTTCATTCACTTGACTCTTCACATGGTTGAGTTGATGGTTGTATTCAATGATTGCCTGAGATACAGGGACATCCTGGGGTTTAGCTTCGTAAAAGGCTCGAATCCTGGCCTCCTGAACAGGCCACGGGCAGAACTCGGCCTCCATCAATTCCTTAAACTCGTCCCATGAAACCAAACGATCCTGAGGTGCAACATCTTGACACCAACTAGCCGCATCCCTCGATATAAAGTACCGGGCAACTGGCACCTTACGTGCCTCTGGACAATTCACGGCCATGAAAACTTTATTCATCTCATTAATCCAATCTTCCCAATCGATCGGATCATTTGCACCAATAAATTGGGGAGGGCGCATACGGATAACATCTTGTAACCACTTCTCAGCCCCAGTGTCGGTAACAGGAGGTGGTTGGTTAAGCTGTATCGCCTGGGTTAAAAGAGCCATTTGGTTCGCCACTTGCTGGAGTATGGTGGCAACACCCACATCCGGTTGGCTCCCTGCAGAAGTTCCCAGACTGGCTGTTGGCTCCTGATGACTACCGGTGCTAGGTTGAATAGAGTCCGACAAGCTAGGCGTAGCTGAGCCTCCTAACGAGCTGAGGGACATGGCCGCTCCACCGGCTGCGCCACGCCCTCGGCCACAACCACGGCTGCGTCCACATCCACTACCAGTTGACATTCTAAAGAAAAAATGGAAGTAAACTCATAAGCATAGCTCGAAGATATCCATAAACCTAAGCTCCGATACCAAATTCTGTAACACTCCTGAGATATTCGGAGAATATCACAGCGCCGTGAATCCCAACCTGGGACCCACTAGGCTTATCTTACTCACAACGTATCAAATTTGACAAAATCCACTCGGGAATCAATAAATCCGATACAAATAAGGAAGTTCAACCACGGACAAACAATACCATGAAGAAATACAAGAAGTTGTACAACAACTGGAAAAGGACTTTTCTAAAGTACTCGAGTACCACTTATTATTACAAGGATAAAATGGACCGAAGAGAACAACGACCAAACAAAATGGAACATAACTAGTCACAGTATCACGCCTCACCATCCTCATCGTATCGTCCTGGTGCTCGCTCGTATGGATCCTTAGGACCTGAAAAACACAAAAGTAATTTTCCCCAAACGAGAGGGATTAGGGCAAGTATTACAAGTGAAACGTCAAGTCTTATAAATAAAAGCATATGCACCAATTCAAAGCCATGATAATAATTTTTCCGGAAAATACAATTATCCAAACATATTTAGAAATGATAATATCTCTTGATTAACCGTGGACTCGACAATGCGCAAATCCCTCCTCGACCCTGTCGGATCATCTTGGAGTGGCTAACCCAAATGTTCACGGAACCGTCATAAGCGGAACCCTCCTCGACCCCATCGGGGCCTCTTGGAGTGAACGAATATAACTCTCTCAATAACATGCATTACTTTTCACATTTAAGAACATAACTTTCACAAGAATCACTTGCCTGGAATCGAGAGAAAAATGTATGATTGACAATGTACCGAGATTGAAGAAATCGTCAACTCTGAACCTAGACAAGTTCGGATTCAACTATCAAAAAAAAACCATAGATATGAAACTAAGTTGGAATCACTCAAATTTACTACCCCGATACATGTGTTCCGAGAATAATTCTCTTAGATGGTGAATCGCAAGTCAACCATCCCAAATACTCAAGAACCCCGTAAATATACCAATAAGTCCGTAGGAAAACATGTATCCAAGGTAGATAATTCATAATCGACATACTCTAACATAACAACAAGCTGGATCGAAGAGATCGGATGGAAAATCCCCAAACCCCGAAAATCTAGGGTTGTGAGAAGTTTACCTTGATTTGGAGTGGTGGGGAGGATTAAACGTTGATAAATCCGAACTAGTAACTCAAAGATGTTGCTGGATAATTGCAGCTCGAAGAAGTCCTCACAAATCGCCCGAAATCGCCCGAAATCGCCCAAGGAAGTGAAGGAATGAAGAAATTACGATTTGGGAACGGAAGTGTCCTATTTATACTAAATAGGAGCTAGCGTGCGCTAGTTATGAAAAATAACGCGTGCTATCGGACTCACCAGGCAGTCCAGTGGCCTCTGCCAGCTTCGTTAGCGTACGCTAACACCTGCTAATAGCGTGCGCTAGAGCCTTCTAATAGCGTGCGCTAATTCTTTCTAATAGCATGCGCTACCTAGTAGTCGGTGCTCAGTCCAGAACCTACTGTCCCCAGCTCTACTCTCTTTAGCGCACGTTACTCGAGTAACGTAGCGTGCGCTACCACTAAAATCTAGTGTATGCTACCAGTCACACCTAGCATGCGCTAGGAATTCCCTTTTTTAGTCCAGTACCTACTGGACTGTCTGCCTCTAATACATTAGTAGCGTGCGCTGATTATAACAGATAGCATACGCTACCCTCACTAAATTAGCGTGCACTACAAGGTGTGCATAGCGTGCGCTACCCTTTACACGAAGGTAGTATAATCGCATCAAGGATCCGAAAACAGTGACGATCCGAACAAGAAAAGGGGTAAATCCAATTGACAAGAGTTCCAAGATTAATATAAGCTTACTAAATACTTACACGAGTGTCAAAATTACAAAGCACAAGAGTAGAAGATTTACAAAAAGTACGGGTATTACATAATTAGTATGTTGAGTTGTTGTATATGTTGAGGTTTCGTATAATGAGATTCGTATTGGTTGTTCGATGAGGGATGTTGATCCCAGGACGGTATTATTGAGATTGTTGCTCGCATTAGTCATTCTTTGGGGATTGTGATCCCATGATGTTTATTTTGGATATTGTCGGTCGTGTCAATCTTTCATTATCCGTGTGTCATTGTTCACTTCGGTGAGTCTATTGATCCTTATTAGGTTATGTGATTCTTTGAGTTTCATTGTCACGTTGCATCGTGACATATCTGGAGTCATATCTGCGTGCCGATTGGTTATTGTGTAGGATTTTTAGCCGGGCACACGATGGTTATGCGTGGATGTTTCCGCATTTAACTGTGCACACGAGACGTAGTTCGTGAGGCTAATTAGGTACATGTCCCACGTATATCCTGGATTCCGTATATGGGGTGGACATATGCACGGACACATTTCCGGATCGGGCGTACTGTGACGTCCATCTTTGAGCCATATTGTTTGGTCGTTCATACTCCATGTATGATTGGATATGTTCGACGGTTTGCGACTGGTTGTTCATACGCCCGACGGGTATGTCCGACAGTCAGAGTTATTTCTTTGAGATCCATTATTGTTGATCATTTGGAGTTTACCTTGTTGATGGTATTCTCGGTTGTTGTTGATTCTTTGTTGATCGTGTTTGGAGTTTACCTTGTTGAGGGTATTCTCGGTTATTGTTGATCCTTTGTTGATCGTGTTTGGAGTTTACCTTGTTGAGGGTATTCTCGGTTATTGTTGATCCTTTGTCGATCGTATTGGAATTTATCATGTTGATGATATTTTCGGTTGTACTTTGACTTTGGGTTGATCGTGTTGGAGTTTATCATATCGATGATATTCTCGGTTGATTTATTGGTTGGTCATCATCATTGATCGCATGAGCATTCGGATTGTACGTCGATATTTCGGGATTTGTTATCATTATCATGTGGTAGTTGATCTATAGATATGTTGTGTATTATTGGTTTATCCAGGTTGAGATTTGATTGTGTAATGCGACGGGTACAGATGTTTGTTGTTGAGTTCATTTCGTCATTTGAGAATGCAAAATGTGGATTATGGTAAGTATTGAATTGGTATGGATTGCGATGGGTTGGTAAGGTTATGACGGTAAGTTACGTCAGTAGTATTCTTACTTGTAATTACATTGGTATGTAATTATTTATGATGATGTGATCGATATCATTATTGAGTATTGTGGTTGACCCCACCGTGGGCTTTATTTTTAGGTACTCGGAGATCGAGCTAGTAGCGGTCGTGAAGATATGAGCTTCCCGGGTGATACTGGTTGTGGCATGTTTTCGGAGAATTGAGTATTCTTTTTGGTTGTTTTATTCCGCTGCAATTGTGTATTTTTGAACTATATTTATATCCACTGCGTGTGTATTTTAAAATGACTTTCTGGTATTTTTACCAACTCGTGTATAACTTTCAAATTGCCCTTTTGGGTATCTCGTAAACTTGGGTTATTTCGTTAAACCCTTTTTCCCTAAATTATTCTATCGGTATGTATAAGTGGTGGCTTAACGTACATTTTGAAACTGTTGAGTTTTGGCATTTCGCCTTGTATTTTCAAATGTAATTTTATGACGGTATTTGAGAACTATGTTTTGGTAAATATTTTAGGTATTTAAAATATTACCGTCATCGGCCTTTTGGCATCTTTAAATGTTTTTGAAATGGTTTTTAGCCCGGTGGGTTCTGGCGCGGGACCCACGGTGCTGTAATATCCCGGATGGTTTTGGGGGTGTTACAATTGAGTCAATCATTTTGACTCTCACCCATGGTAAATCAAAGCAATAAGTATTATAAATACACAATTAGATATTATATACTTAGAATTAAGAAATAATAATTATCCGAGATTTATGTTCTTCTTACAGTCAGTACAGAAGACACTATCTCACCTCGATCCAGTTCAACGTATGCAAATATGCTAATGTATGCTAATAGTCAAGACCAACTAATCTCAAGCATACACTACAACCTTTCATATAATTTGTCTAATAAATATATAGGTTGTGAACTATTATATTATTTTATAAGGCACCGATAATGTGATCTTCCGTGTGACACCAACGCACCACATTATCGACAATATAAAATAATTAGACATTTCATTTGCATAACCATAACGTGAATAAATATGCAAAATATGTGATTAAGTGTAATTAATATTCTCATAGGCAGTATATACGGAAATAAGGTAATACAAACATAAAGTATGTTTTGCAGTATACAACCCTAACAATAATTTCATCGAGATTCTTGATTTTCTGAATCATATCTTCGGGGCGTCTCCCTCATCATGACTCATGGACATAATAAAACCAAGCATGATCTCTTGAAACGAGTTCATTGATGGTTAACATGTGAATTTGTGCCATACTCTACCTCTTCCTTGGGTGAGTATTTAGTCGAACTATGTGGCTTCCACCCCTTCCTTCGCAGGGAGCCACGACCTCAACCACACCTCCACCAAGTGCTGTTGCATCACCCGGTTCATTGGTGATGTGCCCCTTATATGGGACTTCTAACCTTACAGGCACATTTGCAGGTGTAATGTGAGATCTTGTCACTTGAACGATATCAGTAAATGCATCAGGCATCGAATATGCTACATCCTGAAGATCGGGTGTTCTTTGTGCTTCACGGTAACATTGTGAAGTTCGGGGATCATAATGAGACAGAGTGGGGACACACCACGACAATTCCTGTTGTTCCCCAAGAAATTACGTTTTCTCTCCTCCCCTAACGACGGGAAGGTTGTCTCATTAAAGTGACAATCTGTAAATTGTGCGGTAAAGAGATCACCTGTGAAGGTTCCAAATAGTGGATAAACGTTGGGGATTATTATACAACGTAGATACCTAATCGTTTCTAAAGACCGATGCAGTGTGGGGCACAGAAGGCACATATAATGCATAACCAAATATGCGCAATTGGCACTCAAGTCCGTCTGGGCCCAAAATACAAATATCAGACAATCCAGTTACCAACAGATACGCATAAACTAATTGGTTAGCAGGAGGTCTAAGAATGAACGATTTAAGTAATGTTGCGTGCAATATTGCATAATTCCAGGCAAAAATAAGTAAATTGGTGCGCATAACCAATGGCATAATCACCATACATATTCTTTCGATGGTGGTTTATGTGAGACCGTTTACATATGTACATGGGACGAGATACTATTCATTGATCTCTATCATGCAATAAACATCAAGAACTTTTTTATGTGAACTCTCCAACATCATCGAGTCCTTTAGATGTGATAAGGGAGGTGGGACTTTATAAGTTATCTTGGAAGTTCTGTAGCAGTTTGAGTGGACAGGAGAGCGATATGTGACCAACATGTTGGAGAATCTATCAAAGCCATAAATACATAAATGGTCTGCATATTAGGTGGATGGATCCACAAATATCTCCTTATATTCAACATAAGAATGGAATGCTTGCTTTTGTTTCTTTAGCGTAGGAAGGTCTCACTCCTACATTGATTAAAGAGTAGGCTTTGCAAAAATAAGTGGTGCGCATTTGATATGCATTCGGTTCTTTGGATGACATAATACGATTAACATCAACATTGTTCTTTATGTTGAGTTGTTGCCATATTTTCGCTCGAAAAGTAATGATGCCCGTACAAGTTCTTTAGTATATATATCATCATACTTCGACCAGGATGACCTAGTCTATCATGCCAAAGCCTATATGAGTCTATGTCCCAAAGTACATTGTTGGTGACAACATAGAATTTTAAAAAACCTAATAATAGTGAGGTACATCCACTAGATCGACTCATCATCTATTCTAAAATGCGTTTACGTCCACATTCATTAGAATTAATAAAAAAAACTCTATTCCATTCTCACATTGGGTTTCGATCTGTAAACCATTGCCACGTATATTATTGAAGCTAAGTACGGTTCGAAGGGCTCTAGGTGCATAAAGAGCATCGGTAACTTGGAAGACTGCTGGTTAGGCATCAAGAATTGGGCATTACCTCGACGTTTGATGAGTTGGGAGGACCTAATCATCGTAGTTACCGAGGTTTGGCAGGCGACTAATTCGATGAATAGAAGCCTAATTTTAAGAATATTCAAGTTATACTCGATTCATTCCTTAGAAGAGAGAGAAATTTCGAACCATAAGCATTCAAGCAATATTCACTACTTCGAAATAAAGCTAATAATCCAACGTAAGCAATATTAATATCTTGTTCGTGAAACAACGTTGCATCACGCCATTATTGAAAAGAAAAACCAACACAGTCGTTTTGAGGCAACTATACCAAATGTAAACGAGAAAGTAAATATAATACTAAGATTCAGTCTATAGACTATGGCTCGTATGACTTAATTCGTCGATTGATGACTGTGAAATTGACATAGGGGGACTTGTCTAGATCAAATTTCTCCATATAGTGAGTTCACCTTTCTTTGGGCTCTCTATATTTCTTATAGTGAGATGCGACTTGCTTGCTTGCATGGCAGTTCTTGTACCATGTCCAGCATCTCCACAATGATAGCACGGCTCACTGCCAACTCGATCCTTTGAGGCGATAGGATGGGTAGGTGCTTTTTGGTTCCCTTGGATAGTAGAGCCGGGAGCGCCAAAATCTTCGTATTACATTGGAAGAACCCCCACATCCTTAACCACGAAGCCTATCATGTCCAGTCCCCTATTCATTGGCGTAGTTTCCATCCTTCACTTTGCCATAATTAGCCTCGGGAATTTTATTTGTCCCAACCGACCTAGCATAAATGCTCACTAACACTTCATATGTCTCTCAGCCACTTGCAGTAGGTTGCTGAGCTTATTGAAGGTAGTGATGCGTTTGTTATCATACCCGAGCCTATACTAGTTCGCTAGTATTAGGGCCGAAGTAGGTAAGGTGGAAAGGGTTTTATGGATCATGTCATCTTCTGTGACGTCCTTCCCACAGAAATTTAGGCGTGCCTTGAGGCGGAACATATATTTGTTGAAATGGTTGATCCGTTTATAGTCAAGCAAGCGGATTTCATTCCACTGCACGGTTAGCTCTGTGAGTAAAGTTTGTAAATGTTCCCAAATCGACCCTTAAGGGCATTCCATGGTTCTTTGGTGGATCAACTGTAGATATTCCTATCTCATGCTGGGTTCGATGGGTCACCTAAGGAATATAAGTGCACTCGTTTCTATCTTATCAGACAGTGCTTGGTATGTGGTGTTAAGAAGCGTACCACTATATTCTTTAGTGATAAATGTGGTCTCGACGTAGAAGCCCCATCTATGGTACTCAAGCCCCTTTTTTAGTCCGATATATCAAATTTGGGACGAGTTGGATCAACTATCTTGATACAAGAAAAAAGGAAATGACTTTTCACAGTTTACCATGAGTACTTTTCATGATAAAATTTTCAATAATGGGAGCGTTATTATTTTTCAAAACCAAGATATGGTCAAAACTACTTTCGATGCTATTTGAGAATTACCATTGATATTACTTCATCATGGTTCTATTTGATATAGGTAGTAGAAATAAGTCCCATAAGTTATACTAATATGAAGCTTGAGAGAGAGAGAGAGAGAGAGAGAGAGAGAGAGAGAAAGAGAGAGAAAGAGAGAGAGACATGTAATCCTAAGAATATATCTATACACATATTATGCACTCAAGAAAGTTTCTTATGCCCCAATATAATTATTAAATCAACATGAATTTACTTTAATTCAAGTTGCTCTAAGCAATTCACTTTGATTTAATTAAAGTTATTAAAGTATCAATCTTTAAGTAATTTAATTAAGCATAAACAAATTTATGAAATATAAATATGCAATTAAAGTAATCAAAGCATTAAAATTGCACGTTGCAGATAGTAGGATTATAGGGGCGGAAACAGGCTGAAAATGGGACTGGCGGGCGGGTCGAGTCAGCAACCGGATCTGGTTCGTTCAGCAATCGGGCCGGGTCTGCAACTGGGTTGGGTCAGCCACCGAATCGGGTTCGTCATTCTGGATCGCGCGGGCCAGGTACGGGTTGGGTGCTTCCTAGTTGCAGGTCACGCAGAAGTCGATCGGGCCATGATGAGTTCTGGGGGATCGGTTTTGTGTCGTGAGCGGCGTCTGGTCTATAGAAGGCGATCGATCTGGTGCGGGCGGAGGTTGAAATGTTGTTGGAACGCGGTGGCAGGAGTCGATGGCCGGCGGGGTAGGACGCAGAAGAGTCCAGCGATCTGGTTTGCTTTGTCGTCCGGAAGGTGATTGATCGGTGTTGCGATAGAAAGACGATGGATAGCGGAAACTAGGGTTGCGAGAATAGACGGACGCGGCGGCTGGAGTTCTAATCCATGCGGATGCTAGGGTTTTAGGTGGGTGCTGAGGCCTGGATCGGGTGTGTCGGCGATTCATGTGCATCCGACAGCAATTGCAGATCGAAAATCGGAGGCCGACGGCTAGTTTTTTGGTCGGAGAAGGGGGTAGGGTTTTGGCCGTTGTCCGTGTGCAAGCCGCCAGATTACGAATTCGATGTGAACGCGCGTAAGGTCCGAGAAAAGCGGGGATCTTCGCAAGTTCTGATTATCATATGTGTGTTTACCAGAGGATGGGGTTGACCGCGGTGGGGAGGCAGCAGATCTGGTTGAGGAAGACGACGGCTGTTCGAGAATTAGGGTTTTCCGAATTTTCCTTTTTTTTCTTGCTCAGTGGGAGACTAGGTGCTGATAACGTGTTGAAGGAAAAATAACTGAAACAGAAAGTAGGGCAAAATGTGTAGTATTCTCATTGATGACATCCCTTTAAATAGAGAGAGATACATACAAGCAGACATAACCCTACCCTAACAAGGAAAACTCGTAAACTAACAGACTTGGGCACACATTTGGTATTATTACTTTAACACAATAAAATATAACGAAAAAATGACCTTTCTAGGCCATAGTAAAGTTATGAAACAGCCTGTATTAATTTTGACACGAATTTGCTTTCGTCGTCTATCAAATAGAACCCATTTCTATTTTTTGTTATACCTCCGTCAAAACTCACTGAGTGAGAAGCCCGTATCGATTCCACGTCAGTTTCTACCTTAGGATGATATTGAGTCAGCTTTTTCAATTTTTTATAAAGTTTCAAAAAAATATATAAGATAAATCTGAAAAATAATATATATATAGAAAAAACTTGGGGAATAAAAATATTTAGAAAAAATTGAAATGTTAAAAACATAAGAAAAAACTGAAAAGATCAAAAAATCAAAAAAAATTTGAAAAAAGAAAAAAATATTTAATTTTTTTTTTTTGAAACTCAACAACCAAATAAGAAAAATCTGCGTTTTTCAAAATAAAACAACTATACAAATTAAAAATATATTAAAATCTCAATAATTTCAATTTTTTAATATTTTGTTTTTAACTCCTTTTCTATATTTGTTTTTGGGATTTTTTCAGATTTATCTTATATTTATTAATATTTCTATGTTTTTTCTAAAGCATTAGCGTTTAATTTATTATTTCTAAACATTTTTTTATTTTTTAAGACTTTTTTTTTTTTGAATTTTTCCTTTTTGTTAACTATTTTTTAAATTTTTGACTCGCTAACTCAGCATCGTCCTAAGCTCAAAACTGATGTAGGACCGATGTAGACGTTTGAGTCAAGGCATTTTGATGGAGGAATAACGGATAGTGGGAACTTTTTTCAGAAGAAAAGCGCGAAATCCTCGCTTCTGCGCCCCAACCCAAGCGACGATTAGTGGAGGAATTAAATAATGGTACTAACTACCACTGGGATGGGAATAGAGTTCTGCGCACATGAGCTATCCCCCACATTGAAGGGATAAAACTCCCACACTGCGGCTGTCAGAACTCGAACCTACGTCCTTGTAGCAATCTGCCACCCAGATAGTGGAATCAAGACCTCTTTGATACCGACTGTAGAGGGATTAAATTCGTGTAAATTAGTGTCAAGGCCTATTTGGAAAAAATCATTTTCCCGAATGTATATACAATGACATATGAAAAATTACAAAAAAATAACAATTAAATTTTTTACACGTGAAGAATACCTAAAGATAGTGCTTATTCAAAACAGTGAAAAAATCAACCTCAAATCAATTCACCAATTCATCATATAAGATGATTTCGTCTAACATTCTACGCGGTAAACTCACGAATATATGAAATAACCAAATAACAGCAACTTTATCTTTAACAAGTTAACTTCAAAATTTTAATAATAATCGATACAAAATAATTAATTTAAAATTCATCATAAAAAATCAACAATTATAATAGATTAAAACTTATAAATCAAATTATATTAATGGCAAAAATAATGTAAAAATATAATTAAATTTTATTTATAGACTAATATGCGAGGTGAAAATCATACCTTAACATAAACAATCCCAAAGAGAACTAAAAAATATGAATAATGAAAAAGAGAAAATATTCACTACTACAAAACAGACATGTAATTATTTTTTTTTACTTTTAACATCGATTTTTAGCATAACCGATGTTAATTTGCTTTAAAATTTCAATTATGCCACCACGTTTTTTTTAACATCGGTTTTCTCAGAACCGATTTAAACGAGCGACATTAATTTTTTTTTGTAATAGTGATTGTTGTGAAGATTGCAGATGGTCATAAATATAAAAACGTCTTTTTAATAAATTCAAGTGAAATGATTTTTAAATTTTTAATGAATCCAATTTGAGGCTGAATGCGTAATTTAATTAAAGTGTTGCGGCTGTAATTTAATATATGGTGATACCTACAATACTTAAGATGAGATATGGTAAAAAATACACTGTATTGGTAGTTTGGTTTGGTACATGGCAAAATATCATAACAAAGGTGATTTAGGCCTTATGGAATTATGTTCATGTCTTTCTTTATTTCCTATTCATTTCTCTCTCTTTTTTCACCTAATAGATAATAAAATTACGAGTTTTAATGAACATTTGAATATTAGAAGCCACTTTGACGGCGTCTAGGACGGACCCTCACCATGAGTGGGTTAGCCATTTCACAAGATAGTTTCAGCACCTCGGATAAATCTACACTATGGGCGCGAGCAACAAACTGAAACTCATGTAATAATGTAGTCACCCAAAAGCTGATCGTGCTCATGCCCAACGTTTTACCAGGGCACGACCTCCTACCCGACCCAAATGGTGCAATCCTCAAATTCGACCCTAACACCGAGAATTCCGCATTCGGGCCCCGCCCTAGAAACCTGTTGGGTCACAAACATTCGGATCCCTCATAATGGCCCACATATTGACCATCACAGTGGTCCCAACAGGCACGTGATATCCATCCACAGTGGAATCCTTTATCGACATGCGGGACCAAGCAAGGAGTGGTCCCGGGGGTGTAACCTTAATGATTCATTGATGATTGCCGTTAAGTAAACCAAGTCCGTCAGATCGGACCCCGTCACCGCACATGACGGGCTGACAACCTTATCGAGCTCATCGTGGACCTTTGATTGCACATCCGGGTGAAACACTAATCTTGCCAATATCCACTCGATCACAACCGCCACCGTGTCCGTGCCCCTAAATATCATTTCCTGCAAATAGGTTTAATCATCTACTATGGACTAAGACATATAAACTGTAAACATTTATTTAAAGAGCTTAGACTTATGCGATAGAGATATCTAAGAGGTGACACATTTATTTAAAGGACTTAGATTTATAACTAGAAACTATTTCTCACATATATATATATATAACTTTTTCCAACCAGAAATATGTTTTATCCTCGTTGTTTATGACCAAAAAAAATATTATCGGAAAATGTAATGATTTTTTTTTTCAATTAAAACGTGTATATTTGCACCATTTTCACAACATTTTGCATGCTTATAGGCGCGGGGTTCTCCTGTCCAATTTTATTTATAAAAATAAGGCTAGCGGTTGCTTGCAGGGCAAAATGGCCATATACAATAATGCAAATGCTGATTCTACCCTAGGTAGCACCGAGTCGGGGACGGGGACGAAAAACGGGGGCGGGGACGGGGACGGAAAACGGCAAAATCAAAATTTTAAAAAACGGGTACGGCATGGGTACGGCAAGATAAAATATATAAAAATTCTAAATATTCATGGATAATTATAATAAAGACATTACATAATTTCAAATTAAAAATTCAAACATTACTTAAACATTCAAAGACAACTTAATTTAATATCACAATAATTAAAGCGCTTCAATTCTCAACGATCAACCCTCCTTCCAAATCCGGCTCATCAAGTGAGAGTTCGCAAACTCTAAATATCCGACCTCCTCCATAGAATCGAATGCATCTCCACCGACATCCCACATCTTAGTTTTCTCATCCGCATATTGCTCGGAGTTCCTTGATAAAAGACGGAGATTATTATGAATGTAAACTAAATCTTGACGACTTGGATTTAACTTGTTCCTCCTAAGCGAGTGAATGAAAGAGTAAGTGCTCCAATTTCGCTCACAACAAGAGGAAGAAGAAGGTTGTCCAAGTAATTTGAAAGCTAAAGTTTGGAGGAGAGGAGTTTGGGCACCAAAGTTAGCCCACCAATTCTTGGGTTCCATACTATGCATCGTTGAAATGCAAGTCTTCAAACGGCCCACTCTTGATAGAAAATGACGCATATTCATTCATAACTTTGGTATAATCGGCATCATTGGCAAATAATCTTCTAAAGCATTTCATTCTCTCTTGAGAAATTTCACCATCTCTATGAGGAGCAACTCTTGTGACATCTTCATTAAGCCATTCGTCACTATAAAACCTTCAAAAAAATATTTGTGCAAGTAAGATATATGTCAACAAAATAAAAATATAAGAATAAAATATGACAATACATAATTGAAAAAAATATACCTCGGATTTAATGAATGAGCTAGACAATGAAGAGGAGTATTATTTTTCGCCCAACGAGCTACTAGGATCTCATAAACAACCGTATAAAATGGGCTAAAATCGGAAAGGAGAAGATTCTCTTTATTATAAATCTCATATTTTACCTTCTCTATCATTGAATCCCACATCTCATATACCAAGTGAAGGCATGGTTTGTCAGTGTCACAAACTCTTATCAACTCATAGATAGGTTTTGTGAAATCAATAATATAACACACTTTGTCCCACCAATCATCATTCAAAATCTTCTCCTTCACAAAGTTTGCCTTGCTCGTGTCATCCTCTCTATAAGAAGTCCATTCATCACTTATGACCATGGCTTGAAGACCCCTTCTGAGAAGCTTCAATCTTTTTAGCATCACAATGATCGGCGAAACGAGTATCAAAGAACCGAGAGCAATTTAAGAGGAGAGAACCTATTGAATATAGCTAATCTCATGTTGTGGTTCATGATAAAATTTTTACTTGAACGGCATCACCATGAATATCGAGAATCAATGGCACTCTCTATATGTTTCCTCGTTGCTCTCCACATTTCTAGCTGCACAAATATTCTTCAAGGCAAGATTAAGAGTATGAACAACACATGGTGTCCAATAAATGTGAGGAAACAGACTCTCAATAATCTCTCCCGCTCCCTTACAATTCGATGAGTTATCAGTTATTATTTGCACCACATTTCTATGACCAACCTCATTGATCACTTCTTTCATCAAATCAGAAATAAAGAATTTATCTTTCACTTGACCAAAACAATTAATGACTTTAAGAAACATAGGGCCATTACCGAGTAGCCATGAAATTGATGAGAGGTTTTCTTGTTGGATCACTCCATCCATCACTCACAATTGTCACTCCTTTCTCTTTCCAAGTTGATTTAAGAGGTTGTAATAACCTCTCAACGTGATTTTTCTTGTTGAAGTAAGGTGGTTCTCAACTTATTATAACCGGGGGTACATAACCAAGAATAGAATGAGTAGCGGAAAAGTATAAGACCTCAAATAATGTGGATTTCTAGCAAGATTAAATGGCACCCCCGTATAAAACATTCTAGCAATTTCTTGATCTAGTTGATCTCTTGCTTCAATACCAAATGATCTAGTGATAGGAGATAAGTTAGACTTTTTTTCTTTGAGGACTCTACATCTCGTTGAGCTTCACTAGGCAAAGGAACTTCTAATGATCCGACTGCGTTTTACTCTTTTCAAACTCTTCTTCTAACTTTTGCATTTCCAATTTATCGTTCGACTAACTTTCTTACAAGGTGCAATACCGACATTTTTATTTGAAGCAAGTGCGCTCTTACCCTAGAATAACTTAGGTTCGAATTTCATTACAAATATTGCATTGAAATCTCCATGTACCTCCCATCGACCGTGTTTCTCTAATCTTGTCACATACCTCCACAATGGAGCCCCATCAATTTGCACCGAGGGCGTTGTATTAATGAGATCCACTACCGGTGTTACTATCAAGATTATCACTTTGTTCACGAGAAGAAGTCATAATAAAAAGCGCACCCAAATAAAAGAAATAAAGCAAGTTTAATAATTTATCTAATCTAAGAAAATACAAATAATACAATAATAATATAAGTTCTTGATTCTAGGGTTTCAATTTAATGTACGTTTCAATTTAATCAAAGAATCGATTCAATCAATAAAAACCAATTAATCAAACAAAATTGGTACTTGAATTTCATTTCAAGAAAAAAAAAAAAAAAAGGGAAAAAAGGGAATAGGAGGCGAGTGAACTAGAGAAAGAGTGGAGGAGAAGTAGGGAGAGAGAGAATATACTGTCTGCGCCTGCCACCGGAAAAGATGGTGCTGCCTTGCCACCTAAAAAACAGAGAAGAAGAAGAGAGAAAAGTTGGTGTTTGTCTTTGCGTGCGCCGTCGGATTCAAGAGAAGAAGAGAGAAACCCGCCGCTAGCTATACTTATATATAATTATATTTCGTTTTTATTTTTTTAATTTTATTTCCTAAAAACGGCCCGGGGACGTCCCCAACAAGCTACTGGGCCGTCCCCATTTTTGGGCTGCCGTTTTCGATTTTAAGAAACGCCGAGGGGACGTTTCCGCGGCGTACCCGCACCGTCCCCGTCCCCGGGACGTCCCCGATCCGGCAACGGCTGCAAATCTGAAGAACCCGTGCATTATAGATTCTACCCCCACCCCCAGGTGGCAACCGCATACAAAACAACTCGTGTTTTATGGGTATTGTACTGCATGTTTTACAGATAAAGTATTCATAATAATATTATAATAAAATTAATAGTAAAACACACGGTACAACACTCATAAAACACGAGTGTATTTTTTTTTTTTGGTAGAAGAAAACACGAGTGTATTTGAGGGTGTGATTCAGGATGTTCGCCCTATCATTTCTAATGATGCAAATCCTGAATCTAACTTCTACGGTCAACTCTAGAGATGTTAAATGGGCTCGGACTAAGTGGCGTCTTCTTAACCCGCAAAAATCGGGTTAGGCCGATATTTCTTGCCGTTTAAATCCAGGACTTTTTTTGGCCGGACCATTTAGCCGTGGCTAGCTTAAGCCCGATATATATATATATATATTGTTAATTTCAACTTAGAGTAATACTATATTTATATAATATATATTAATATTATATATAATATATATTAATATTATATATGTAATATATATTAATATTATATATAATATATATTATTACTGTATTTGTTAATATAGTGTGTGTATATATATATACATAAAAGTGATTTTTTTTGTTATATTTATTATAGTATATTTGTTACTATATATATATAACATATATTGTTACTATTTTTTTTGGTTTATGACTTATAAAAAAATAAAAAATAGATTTTTTAAATATTTAACCCGTTTAGCCCGAAGCCCGTTAGGGTTAGGGTTAGGGCCGATATTTCCTAGCCCGTTTAAATCCGGGCTTTTGGCTGACCCGTTTGAGCCCGCTAGGCCACTGGCAAGGGCTAGCCCGTTTAACATCTCTAGTCAACTCCCACCAAACCCCCCTGAGGGGCAAAATGGTCATATACAATAATGCAAAATGCTGATTCTAATTCTGCAGTCAACTCCCCCGAATGACAATTTTTTTTTTAAAATATAAAATATTTGGAATTGCGAAAATCATTGAAACTAATTATCTAATAATATTTTATATGATAAAAATTATTAGTACATATTAATAATAACTCCCTCCGTGCCTTAAGTATAGACAATTGGTAAATGACACGAGTTTTAATAAAAGGTGTGTTGAATGAAGAGTGAGTATGATTTTACATAAATAAATGGTGTATTGAGTGGATAGAGAGTATGATTTCATACAAAAAATAAGGTACTCTTAGGGCCAGACAGAGGAAGTATATATTTATAAAAAATGTAAATAGTTTAGAATTTAAAAAAACCATTGAGACTAATTATCTAACAATGTTTTTATATGATAAAAATAATCTTGTGTATATTAATAATATATGGTCAAAATCAGTACATTATTTAAAAAAAAAAGAAAACAGGAGTATTCTCCCAATCAGATAAAAGAAAAGACTTCACCTATAAATAGTACTCCGTCCGTCTCACCGATCTTGGTTCATATTTCTTTTTTGATCGTCCCAAAGATACTTGGTCATTTCCTTTTAAAGACACGTTTATCTCTCACAATTTTAAATAATATATATTTATATCACCACTTTACACTATTTTTCAAGTTTTCTTAAATCTCGTGTAGAAAAATAAATGTTCAAGATGAATGAGACGGAGGGAGTATTTTTTTTTTTTTTTTGGAAATATAGGGAAAATATATATAACAAATATGGTCATAACTAAAACTGAACGTGGCAGATAATGATGAATTCTATCTTTTTCTAGTTATCCTTACCCAAAGAACGGCGATCATGTCTGAATCCGACAGTCTGTCGGCCGTCGATAGAGACAACAAAACATCCACAAAATCACGCCCATCTCTTTGCCTCCGCCTCTCACCATCTTATGTTCGGTGATTATCCCGCCGACGAACCGGTTCACCCGCGGCACGATCCCGCCGCATCTTAGCCGGATTTTCTGCAAGTCAAAGTAGGCCAAGAAGGAGAGGTGATCGGACCAATTCAATCGGCCCAGCAAATCATAACCCTGATCAACCAAATCCCTCAGCTCTTCAGTCTCCGGGTTGGCCGAACCGACGTCGTATCTCCTCCCGAACACGGAGCACATCATGTTGCTCAGCGACGCGAGTTTCAGCACATCACGAACGCGAATCGGATCCGCCGTCCGATCGCTCGAAACGGTTAGTACCTCCACGATCTGATTTGCTATTTCCAGGCGCTGCTGCTCCGAGGCTTTGATTTGTTTCGGGCAGAAGAGATGCGCGGCGGCGATTCTGCGGAGCGCCGCCCAGTAGACGCCGTACGGCGCGAATCCGATGGACCGGTTGAACATCAAGCCGTAGGCCGACTCCTTGGCCGGACGGTCGGAGAAGGTCGAGCTGTTGAGGATCTCCCTAGCGACGTCTGGATTGCAGGTGACGACGACACGTGTCTGGCCGAGGCTGAAAGCTATGAGCCGTTGGGCTCTAAAGGCTTGGGCCGCGGCTGCTATCTTGTGGTGGGCTAAGCCGGACATGAGGTCCATGCTACCTATGATGGGGAGTCCCTTTGGGCCTGGTATCGGCGGAGTGCTCGGTGATGATTTGGGCTTTGTCCATTTGTGCTTTCCCCAAGCTGGGCCGCCAGAGTGAGCCCAGAAGATTAGGTGGAGGATTAGACATGAAAGTAGAAAGAGAAGTGCCAGGATTATGGTGTTTAAGAGATTGTGGGATTCACATTTTGAAACGACAGCTAAAAGCCAGAGGCCTTCGACGTCTGTTTTGACCATTTCTAGAGAGAGAGAGAGAGAGAGATGAAAGGTAGATGTATATATGGAAGGATATATCGAAACAGACTGTTTGCTTTTGAGAGCTTTGATTCAAGAAGGCCATATGATGATATGAATCATTATGATATCATGCATGGTTTATATAGGGAGGAAGCCAGTAGAAAACTGGGCTAAATATTAGAATTAATTACAAAAGCGACCTCTAGGTTTAGTCTAATTATAAAGAAAATTCACTGATCTTTTAAAAATTATTTAGAGAGAAAATTTGTTTTGCCATTCTATATATAGTATTATTTTTTTTTTGTATAAGTTTAGTAACAACTCTTTTTTATCAAGTTTACCCCGACATTGCTGTTTTAGCTAGGGCTTGCTACGCTCACTCGCAGTAGTGAGATTTAGGGACCAAATTTCTGTCGGGCTGAATCTCAATCTCGATACAGTTGATTTGCACTTTTCGCGATTTGGATTTCGCGATTTGTTGCTCCGGGTATTCATCTGAGTTGTTGCTGATCGTTTTGGCCTAACTTGCGCTTGCGCCGCTCCGGGCTGCTGGTCATCTATGGTCGGTGTATCGCGGAATAATACATTTCACCGCTGCATTCATCCCTCCCCGTCAATCTAACAGTAGTATTGCATTTTAGCTCTGTTTTGTAGGTTTCCCAGCCGGATTTTCAAGTTGTCCGAAATCTTCCCGTATTGCTCCCAGGCGTCGTCGGCCTACCGATCGCCTTTTCCCTCCCAAGAGACCAACTCCCGACTCTGGAGGCGCGTACGAAGAGAGTTGAGCCGAGTTTGGTTCAGGAGTCGATCGGTTTCCAGCTTCAGCGGATTTTCCTGTCGAAGTCTGGGAGCTGTGCGCAGAGTCAACCTCTCTTCTGTTAGACCAGCGTTCATCGAGAGTGTAGTTGCCAAAGTTCTCTTAGGTAAGTCTCATGTGAATTAAGCCATGGGCTCATGTATGGTTTTGTGCTTTTTCTAATCATATGTTTTTTGTATATATCACTCATTACTTTGTTATGCGCTAAGCTGGGGGTCTTGACGGAAACAGCCTCCCTACCGTAAAATGTAGGGGCATGATTTGCGTACATCTTACCCTCCCCAGACCCTGCTCTTTGCGGGATATACTGGGTATGTTTGGTTTGGTTTGGTTTGGTTTCTTTTGATACCCAAATTGTCGGAATTGACCTTTATTCGAATACATTCGAATCATATATTGTATTTTCGAGTAACATAATTTCGAGTCAACTTCAAAAAATATACAATATTGAGGAAGGTTGAAAATCGGGTAATACAATTAGACAATCGAGTTACCTGAATCCGAGTTATCCGATAAGATACGAGTCACCCGTAACAAAATCGAGTTACCCGAAACAAAATTCGAGTTACCCGAATCTGAATTCGAGTTACCCGAATCTTAATTCGAGTAACCCGGATCTGATTCGAGTTACCCGAATCAAAAATTCGAGTAACACGTTTTGATATTTCGGGTAACCCGAATCCGACTCGGGTAACTTGAATTCCTATTCGTGTAACTCGAGATAGTTCGAGTAGTAGGTTTTCTTAATCGGTTAACTCGATCTCTATTGTGTAACTCGAATTCGGATAACTCGAATGTCTAATTTTGTTACCCGATTGTCAACCTTCCTCAATATTGTATATTTTTTGAAGTTGACTCAAAATTATGTTACTCGAAAATACAATATATGATTCGAATGTATTCGAATAAAGGTCAATTCCGACAATTTGAGTATCAAAAGAGTTGTTGCTATACTTGATAAAAAAATAATACTATACGTAAAATGGCAAAACAAGCTATTTTCACAATTATTTAATACCACCTGACAGTTTTTTATTTTTTGTTTCTTGGTATATATAAAAGAACTACAAATATTAGGGAATATTCGCAACAATACAACATAAGTGGATTTTTTTTTACAGAGACAGTGGCGGAACTAGAGGGGGAGTGCTCCCTCAAATTTTGAAGAAGATCAACTTTTTAATACTCCATCTTTTTCATAATTAATTGATGTTTTTATTTTTTTTTTCGGATTGAGCTTTAATCATAAATTATTTTATAAAAAAATAATCATGAAATATATAAAAATTATATTGCCATATTCATTATATGTGTGCCCTCGATGTAGGTCTCGAATCCGCAACTTTTGAGCGGAGCCGAAATTAATTTTATGTTTTGTACTGTTTTTTTTTTTCAATTTTAGTGAAGGTTATCTTTTTCTAATTCTTTTAATTTTCTATGTTTTTTCTTCTTTTTTTTAGTATTTTTTTTTTAAATTTAAATTTAGTTTTAGATTACGGGCCTGTGTGGGAAATATAAAAGTAAGATAGATATACAGTTGGAATAGTTTTGGACTAGGACGTATTAGGAATTCAAAATGACTTTCCCCTTTAAATACTCTACTAATAATTGGTATAGTACTTCATCCGTCCCGATTCAAATGCAATATTTAAACGAAATTATTAGGTGAATGATTGATGTGGTAGATGCATAAGTTTTGAAAGTATTGTGGTGAGTGTGTGGTGTAGATTAAAAGATAAAAGATATTGATGGTGAGTATTTGGTGGAGAATAAAAAGTAAATTATGATTGTTTGGTTTGATTTTAGGTATTTAAATGAAATATTTCACTATTTTTTGGATTAAATATATAGAGGAGGTAATGGGAACACTACTAAGGGTGGTGGCAGTCGTGGGCGGTATGCCCATCGGCATGTGTATACCAGCGGTATACACCATTGCCACCTCGGAGGTATGGGCTAGAGGTATGGTTAAACGGCAAACATTGCCTCGGAGGTATGAAGGAAAGCATGCACTAGAAACAAAAAACAAATAAATAAAATGTGGGAGGTATGAAAAAAGCATGGTTGCCACTAAAAATGGGTTGGGAGGTATGAAAAAAGTATGAATGAGGTGGAATGATATTATTGGTGGATTTGGGAGGTATGGATGATTTCGGAAGCATGACTGCCACCATCCTAAGGTGTTTGCCACTGGCAAAGGCATTATTTAACAGCCATTAATATTTTAAGAGAACCTCCATGGCTCCATTCTCTAGGCATTATCCAACCCGTGCGATACACGGTCTTTGGTTGAATATCTACGTGTTTTGTACGTAATGTTGGGGCAGACGGTTGAATGAGCAGATGGCAGAATTTAAATGTCTTTTAGAGAAGTTTATATGTTTTTTTATTGTTATTGTCCTTTTATTTTAGTCTATGTAATTAGTTATATGAAATGAGGTTTTACTAACCCGTATGTTGCTCCGGAGTTGTTTTTTGTTTATTCAACCCGTGCGATGCACCGATTGTATCTAAGATTTCATAGCTAAAATTTAATCATCTTGTAATTTATACTATAATTTAGAAGTTCATTTTAATCACCTTGTGTATTAGAAGGTGCATTTGCATTGTGATGTTTATCATAACTTTTGTATTTAAATTAGTTTATTTACATTAAAAGTTACAATTAAAATAGTCTCTTCATATGTAATTCCACCTCAATAATTGCTGCCATTTACAAACTGATGTTTCTCTCCCCAAAATACCCTTCTGCAATCTCTTTGCTAAAACCAAAAATTAATAAATGAAAATATGAAATTATGATAATAAAAATTAATAAATGAGACAGTTGTTTCGTCTTACAGAACCTCCAAATACGGCCCGCCCATCTTTTGAAGTTAGGTATAATTATAATTTTTAAATCTTTTTTATGTATTTTGTTAGATTCTTTTATATTATATATTTAAATAAGTGACATAAATCCCTCTTTCACATTAAATTAAGGGGGATAAGTTTTATATAATATAGATTGTAGTTAGATGAATGCCAGTGTAACAACGAGTTCAGCTTATATGCGTGTCGTCGTTCACATGTAGATGATATATATACACGTGAATCAAGTACACTATTCAATAATGGAGGATCTTCACTTATTCCTCACTGGATTGAATGTAAGTGTGGTTTACCTTAATGGCGTAATTTACAAGGAGTTGAGTAACCCTTGTAGGGGATGATTAATTGCTTTTTTTTTTTGTTTCAACTATTTTCTTCTTTTTTCCCTTCCTAATACCACTACTAAACTAAGTATATATTAACTTCACAAAAGATCAAGTTACTAAAGTTGATCATGAAACGAGTATATGATAGTTTTATATATGTAAAGTCAAAGTATGAAGTTAAAGAATATGAAGCTCATTCAGCTTCAAAGTTTGACAAATCGTCAGACGAGGGGATATTACAATATGCAAACTAGCAACGGAAGAGAATCTTGCTGATCCACTTACCAAGCATCTCTCACAAGGAAAGCATGAAGAGCATGCTAGATCGACATGACTAAAAGTCATGAATGAATGGTCCTAGTGCAAGTGTGAGATTGTTGGGAGTAGTGCTCTAGGACATTCGATGTGCCTAGATTCGTAATTGTCACATTTAAATAAAGTTATTTGATATCATATATTGTTGGAATATTTTATTCCCCACATTCATAATAAAAATTTTGATGACATGTTGATAAACTATGAAAAATAACAATTAATCAACATCAGTCGAAGACGCACGAGACGGACAGAAAAGTAAAGAAGTAAAACAATAGTGAAGCTAGCGTACGCTATCAGCGAAGAATAACGTACGCAACATTTCACGACAGTGAGTCCTGCATTCCGCATCGCAGCACATAACGCACGCTAGTACGAAGACTAGCGCACGCAATGAAAAAGGATTAACGTACGCTATATTATGAAAGTAATGTATGCTAAAAAGTTTGAATTTCAGCCCGTTAGAGGATTTTGGAAGGTCAAACATCACAACGGTCACATGCAGATAACGCACGCTATGGTGCGAGGTTAACACACGCTAAACAAAGAACGTAACGTACGCAAAATAGTGAACTTAACGTACGCTATGAGTATTCAAATTCAAACTTGGATCGATTACGTCATGGAGTAGGTCATCATTTCAACGCCTATCTGAGTATATATATATATATATATATATATATATATATATATATATATATATATAACGTATGCTACATGAAGAAATAGCACACTATGAAAGATGCAGTAGCTACTGGACTGAAACAGACATGAAATAACGTACGCTACAGACAAGCCTTATGTACGCTACATAGCTCAACATATGCCACAATTTGCATATAGCGCACGCTAAAGAATGAGGGGGAGCAATGGCTAGTTTCGCTCTCAAGCCTATAAATACCAATGCATTTGGTGTTATTACACACAACTTCAAGCAAAGGTTATATACATCAGATATCACTATATACATTATTGTTGTTGTAATAGAGCTTAATTGATAAGAATTCGAGTGTTTAATTTACTCATCCAAACACGAAAGGAAACAAAGGATTATAGATTTGATTCGGTGTTATTAGGATCGTGGATCCGACATTATTAGAATCATAATCTCAATCCCAGTGAGTTTTTTCTAGTACTGATAGAAAGCTAGAAAAGTTGATTCCTTATCCGGTAGAAAAGGAGAACAGTTTATCTTGGACTGATATAAAGATAAGATTGTAACTATTTATCTTGGACCGAGAGAAGACAAGATTGCAACAGTTTGCCTCGAACCGATCGAAGACAAGAGAGAAAGATTTATCTTGAACCTATAGAAAAGGATAACGAGAGAGGACGTAGGCACATTGCCGAACCTCGATATATCACTGTGCCATTTACATTCCGCACTTTATCTCTTTCGCAATCGCAAAAGAATTCTATATTCTTAACCGCACTATCCTACCCCCCTTCAAGTGGCGTTACCAAAATCGAACATCTATTTCTCGTTTATTAATATAATGTGTGCATGTTTTAATATTATAATAATTGAATAATAGTTATTCGTGAATAATAAGATTATTCAAATGTTCCTGGTCCAATCACATAGAGTGGAGACTCAAGTGATTAATATACTAGTATAAGTTTGATTGATAATCATTGAATGATTATGCACATGGTACAGATCAAATTTATGTGTATTGGCTGGATAACGCAATACTGGACAGACTCGCATTGACATCACTAAATGGAAATGTCATAAGTGAATCTCAATATATCAGTGTGTCAATAAATCCTTGAACATGAGATTATCATAGAGTCCAACATGATAACTGCTATGCCTTGACGTAATCCAACGTCATCTGAAACATGGTGATCATAAGGGTTAGCGATCGGGATTAGTGGGGGTTATGTAGATGTCAATGAATAATGAAGATCGAATAATATTGTAGAAGGTCGAGTGGTTCGGCTACATGGTGAAGAATGTGGGGTCATAGATGTAGGTGTAGATAAATTACGCGCTATGATGAAGATGACGATGAAGAGTTCAGACATATGCTGCCAGTTATCAACTCCGATACCAAGACAGACTCAGGTGTTGATCATGACTACGATCCTCAGAAGGACATATCATTTGTAAAAGTTCCATAAATATTTATTTAATTTAAAAATTCAGAAAATATTTTAAGTTAAATATTTGTTTAGTTGTGCTTAAAAAATATGCAAAAATAAGTTAGAAACGGTGTGCATTGCTGTTGTAATTCGAACGAATCGAAAAAGTGATATTTTTCATCATTATCATATGAATTTCTTTATTTTTATTAAAAAAAATATAATTAATTCAAATTTGTATGATTTTTTCATTTATTTTTAGAATTTTATGTATATTTGTAATTAAATTTAAGTATATAAAATATCAATAAATATATAAATATAAAAATTATCTTCAAATGTATGAATGACAAACATCACTCAGTGGCAAACAACGATATTACCATACAAATTGCCCGGGTTCGAATCCCGGCAAACACTGAGTCATGATTTTTTCTTTTGCATCACATATAGCCGACAGTACTCGTCGGCTAAAGTTCCGGGCATATCCGATAACACCACCGCCGTCGGCTAAAGTTTAGCACCTGACCCGTGTCGTTCGTTAACACGGTCGGGTCGCACTTGGCTAGAATACACGGAAACCCCTGTCCCCGGATACGGTCGTGTCAAATATAAAATGATTGTGTCATCTTTAGCCGATTGACACCTGTTGGGGGTTAGCGATGGCTATTTACGTGTTACGCCGACGACCTCTTGTCAGGTCATCGACCAAAGTTGGCTTATAAAAAAAAGGTGTTCAAGGGCCAAGGCCATTCTCCCATTTCTCATCTTTCCCGACCACCCCTCAATACCTCCGAGCCTGACCCAGCCCCGCCTCATACCGCCACCGTCAATCGCACCCAAAGACTGACCCAAAGAATCGCCACCAGACTGACCTCACTGGACCTTAGCCCCTCGGCCGCAGCACTGCCGTACCCACCGCACCCAGCACCGCCCCGCACCACCGTATCACAACCCCTCGGACCCCAACACCGCCGCACCCACCAAATCTCGACCGCACTAAAGTACATTTTTTTACCTTTTTTTTTGGTAATTTAAGGTTTTTGTTGAATGTGCTCGAATGATTATTAAATTTGTTGGGACATTAGTGTTGATTGTTGAATTTATTGATTGTTGAATTTGTTGGGACATTAGTGTTGATTGTGGAATTTATTGGGATATTGTTGTGTTGATTATGCTGGAATGATATTGATATGTTGGAATATTAGTGTTGATTGTTGAATTTGATGGAATATTGGTATTGGTTATTAAATCGGTTGGGATATTGTTGTGTTGATTATGTTGGAATATTAGTGTTGATTGTTGAATTTTGTGGGATATTAGTGTTGATTGTTGAATATATTGAGATATTAGTGTTGACTATTGAATTTATTGGGATATTTTGTGTTGATTGTGTTGGAATAATTATTGAATTTATTGGGATAATAGTGTTGATTGTTGAATTTATTGATTGTTGAACCTGTTGGTATCTAGTGTGTCAATGTATGTGTGAGTTTAGTTGATGTGATAGTTTGTGAATGTATACATGCTAAATAGAAAAAATTAAGAGAGTAACGAATGTGATAGTTTAGCTGACAGCAGACCACTTTAGCCAACGATTAAAGGCTTTAGCTGACGACTTTTTGTTTTCGGCTAAACATTGATAGTGAAGTAGCTACTTAAGTCGTCGGTAGAAACGATGATGCAGCTAAATCCACCTCTTCTAGTTGAACTCATTGGCCACGAACATGAGTGTGGATGAGGCCCAGTGATTGCTTGATCTTTCGTCCATTCCAATTAATGGATATCTTGTCTCCTGCAAACATGATGATTGCATGTCTTAAATGACTCTAAGTTAAATGAAACGAGGATTCCCTCATTGAGGAGTTTCTCTCTATGTTTTATGTTTATGTGTCATTCCACGACAATGACAAAGGCAAGTTGGATTTAAATAATTTGATTTAGTCCTTTTAATATTTATACGTTATAATTATATTTTCCATTTCCTCAAAAATCTTGAACTACAGTCAACATATATAAACATATAAGTTATACTAAACATTATTCTCATTTACCCATATTTGAAATTTAATAATTAATCTTATAAGACCCTTCTAAATTATAATATAAGAACCTTAAATCTTTGCCAAACACCTTAACCTTTTCTTGTATGTATTTTTTGCAAGATGGGTTACCCTTAAAAAAGCCCGTCTGTTCTGTGGGCAGATAGGGTACTGTCCAAAGTCCAAAAGCCCAACCACGTCCCGGGTTCCCAGCTTATTTATCCCAACATCTGTGCCTCTTAATCCCCAAAGAGAATTTCCATTAAAACCCAATCCAACTGTGAAACCCTAGTTTTCAACTCAGATCCATATATAAATAACTGTCAGACTACCAGTACACAGTTAAACGGCGAGAGAAAATGCAGATCTTCGTGAAAACCCTAACCGGGAAAACGATAACTCTCGAAGTTGAATCGAGCGATACCATTGACAATGTCAAGGTCAAAATTCAAGATAAGGAAGGTCTCATACGCTGTTTCTTCCTGCTTCTCCCCCTCTTTCCTTTGACGGTGCCCTCAATTTTCCATAATTTCGATTTAATGTGTATTCCACTTCTTAGGTATTCCACCGGATCAGCAGCGTTTGATTTTCGCCGGGAAGCAGCTGGAAGATGGCAGGACCCTCGCGGATTACAATATCCAGAAAGGTGATTTTGGTCGTATTAATTGTGGGCTTAGGCGTGGATTTTTTTTGTTCGTTTCTTGATTTGTTGGTTAAAACTTGCTCATTTTTGCAGAATCAACGTTGCATTTGGTTTTGAGGCTGCGTGGTGGAATCATCGAGCCGTCCTTGATGGCTTTGGCTAGAAAATATAACCAGGAAAAGATGATCTGCCGGAAGTATGATTTTTTTCCCTTCTCCAGAGTGAGATGACTCATATTACAGCTTCTTGATATCACCGTATTCTTTGTCTAGTAATCATTTTTGTATTATGAGTAGTTCATATGCAGCTGATTGCTACTTTTTATCCTGAATTATGGGCACTCAGTCTGAGTGCTAAATAGAAATGTATAAGAAGTGTGGTATTTTTTTTATACTTCTTATAATTGCGCCTGTACAATCTCTTTGGTTGTGTTTATGCTGAGCATTGAATGTCTGTTTCTTGCCTTTCATTTAGAAATATAATTATTTTTGTACTACGGAGTACTTCTGAGGTTGGCTAGTCTGCTAAGAGTTGAGTTTGTTATTTAACATGTTATTGTTTTTATGTTGGTTTGTGAATTTTTCCAGTGCTCTATTTTCTATGTATTCTACCCCGTTAATTCAATATATCCTTAGTATTAGAAATAAATTGCTTAGGCTGACGTCTTCGTCCATTGTTCTTTGCTTGTTTCATGGCTTTAAAGGTTATCTCAAAACATAATCCACTTTACTTGAGTTGGTGAAATATCCTCATCACAAGTGATACCAAATTAGTTTTCAAATAAAATCCGTTATATTTCTTGTTGGTAATTTAAGAAATTGAGTAAGCTAGAGGGGGGAATTTATTAAGTGTAACCAATTTAATCAGTCAACATAGTCATTATAGCTTCTATCTATTCTGCCTCCTAAAAGAAAAATCACATAAACATTGAAACCAAATACTTGTGTTGCCCGTCGAAATAACGTGATTCTGTTTGAAAATAGCTTATTATCTATTAGCTTTGATGCATAATAATTATTAATTAGTAAGTTAATAACAGATCCATTTGATTGCTATACTGCAGATGTTACGCACGTCTGCATCCCCGTGCCGTCAACTGTAGGAAGAAGAAGTGTGGGCACAGCAACCAGGTATATATTGATTGGTTAATATTTGACCTATTGCGTCATTATAACTAAGCCATATGTGAACATGGAGGAAGTTTTAGTTGGCTTATTTGATTTTCCCTTTTGCAGTTGAGGCCAAAAAAGAAGATCAAGTAGACTGTTGTGCGTTTTCTCAAGCTGTCAAGATGTTTTTCTTGTAGCGTCTCTGTCTTGCTTCCTTTATGATTTCTACTCATTTTCAACTGCTCATATCGGTATGGACCAATTATTGTTCTTTTTCGGTTGTATTACTGTAATCCCAGAATTTTAAAAGATATTTGATTGCTTCAAGTTATTGAATTTAGTTTCAAGTTCTCAATACGATTTAATAAATAGTTTTCCCTACTTTTAGTTATAGTCGTCCGTGGTCGAGGACAGTGGTAAATTTTCCGTTCTTGATTAGTTGCTGTTGTCGCTTCTATATTGTCCTCAGCTATATAAGCTTGTCTTTGGTATGCTTGTTGATTTAGAAATTGGGATAGAGTAGCTGTTTAAATTGTTATTATTCCCCAAAACAGTTTTGAGTGTTGCATCTGTTAAAAACTAAAAGCTGAAACATGGTTTTGTAAAATTCGGTCGGAGACCGGCCCTAAACAGGCTTTACCCTTCGACTAATCAATAGTTCTGGGATGGTTAGGTCCAAAATTTGGTTTGTGGTTGGATTGGTCAAAAATTGATCAAGAAGTGGAGCCAATCGATCTGTTATTATGTTTTATGTACTCGAGTATGTGTTATATCATGTATGTATGTTATATGTATCACGTACTCAACTGTATTGTTTAGTCGTGCACTTTTGAACCTTTTAAAAAATGGAATGTATTGAAAAATAGATCCTTTAAAATTGTGAAGGAATCCTACAAACTAAAAATGAACTCTTAGGACAATCGTAAAGTAATTAAAATAGTTGATGCATTATTCATTGTATTTTCAAAATAGTTGATGTATCATGCACTGGAGTTCATAATATAAATTCCCCCCTTGGGATGCTCAAGTTTTCCTTTTAAGTACCCTATACATAATCCTTTGTATTTTACTTGTGTGGTCTTCTAACCTTGTCCAAGTCTTGTCTGGACCCCGCTCTTCAGAACATTGATCAATAGTTCGGTCCCAGTTTGTCGGAAACCAGTTTACGGTAGCTGAAAAAAGCTTGAGCAGTGGCTTAGAGAACAAAATTTCTAATTAGAGTTAACATTCACTACATATAGCCAAATTACTGTAGCTGAAGATTATCATAGATACTTTTAAATACGACTCATCTGTCGAATTATAGTGTTGAGATTTAGTTTTTCTTCATCAACTGAGAAACCTACTGCTGTATAAGAGAAGGAGAAAAAACATAATCAAAAGTCTATATCACGACGATCTCAATTGATAAAAATTTATACTCCATAAGCTATATTTTCCCTCTTTAAGTTTGTGTTTGATGGTTTAATTGATAAACTAGTTGATGGTTAAGTATCATCTCAAAACGTTGCTTTCTAATTAAGTTTTAAAAATTAACTAGTGTACTTTTACCAAACATACACTAAATCATGCACTTTTTCCCCGACTTCAAATATGTCGAGACTAAGTTAATTTTTTTAAAATATAAGGTTACAAGATTGACTCATCTCTAAACCACTAAAATAGAGTTTGTAGCACAAGAATTGGCCAGTGCAGTGAAGTTTGGGTACCATTGTGTCTGAGTTTGAAAAAACCGAGCGTTCTGATGAAAATGGCGAGCTGTTTCACTATTCGATATGTGGTGGTGGGAATTGAACTGAACCGGACCTAGACTTGTGTCTAATTATACACCAATCGGGTTTTGTCCTGTTCGATTAGTGGCGGTGGGAATTGAATTGAACCGGACCTAGACTTCGCCTTATCATGATATATTACACCAATTGGGTTTTGTCTACGCTAACTTAATCGGATAGTACACTAATACACATTACAACCCCCCTCTCTCACTCTCTCACACACAACAGACGGAAGCTTAATTTATTCCAGATGCACGTCTTCCTTCTCGCAACAACACTAATTTAACTTTAATTGGTTTTAACTTGGATATATTTTTATTCAATAATCAACACCAGAAATCCCACCAGGGGTGGTTGTAGCTCTGATCATCCGAATCAAGACTAGTTCCCCAATCTTCAGATGAAGTCAGTGGACTTTTTACGCAAGGCAGAGCCATGAACTCCGTCTTTATGCTGATGTCATCATCATCGGAAAACAGGCCCGCCACGTGTTTGCTAGAAGTATTGTTCGCTTCGAGGGTGATATCCTTCGAGTAATTAATTGATTCACCATCGCTGTTGTTGTTCCCTGTGGCTTCATGAATATGATGATGACCCGTCTTCTCATTGGATTTCCCCTCCATCTCGTTCTTGAGCTTCTGCAGCTGTTTAATTAGAATAATGAAGACACCCAAGTATTAATATTTGTATGTACATTGGCGAATGCTGCTTGATTTTGGCAATCAGTGCCATCAAATTTGGGAATCACTTGGGGATTTTTATGATCACGATTGGAGAAAACCCCCTATTTGTCCAAATTTCGACTTTACCACCCTTCCGTTATTTTTCCTGACACTTTTACCCTCCAAAAGAAAAATCAATTTTTTGGAAATATTTTCAGATTTAGTCATAATAATAAAATAATAAAAAAAATAAAGTTGTTCAAATAAATGTAGCTTAAAGCTGTAAAAGTGAGATGTTCGGGCTATAGGTTGAGAGTTTTTGCAGTCACCAATCTAGACCAAAAAAGAGTTAGTTTTCATGTTTTTTAGCTAAAACAAATAATGTATTTAGTAAATTATAATAAAAAATATTATAGATGTAAAATTGTTTGGTACTGAGGTGCATTTTAAACTGCTTTGAAAGATTAAAATGACAATTAATAATATTTTTTTGGTATTAAAGTTTATCAATAAATGTAGCTTAAAAACTAGTACAGCATTTAAATTTCACCAAATTAGGTTTTGGTCTAAAAAATAATAAAAACCATATCCAATACCAAACTCGCTCACTATCTTTTAGGCGTGCATAACAATATAAATATATATAAAAACAACAATAATATATATTACAACAACAATAACAATGATTATTTATATTAAAATAATAAAACAAAAATACGGAGCCTATTATGAAAAGAACAAACCAACCGTCAATATTAAATAAAAAGTCATCAAGAAATCTTTTAATTTTTGGCCGAAAAACCAGCTAAGAAGTATTTGTGAGCACCGACTTACACGTATCGAATCCGATACTTCATGACACAAAAATATAACTGACAGGATTGTATCGAAAAGGCGGGTTAAGGCCAGATGGATGACACGTCGGCAGAGCTGTACTACATTAGTTAAAGAGAGTACAAGGCTACGAGCTTCAAACAAAAGAAATTAAAGAGGTACAAGACCTTAACTGGTCGTTTGGACATGATGTTATATCAAATACTATTTTTCTTACTTGCTTGGGCCCACCACGTGGCTTGACAGTGCTGTGGAAATAAGACAAAAGTACAACAGATCCACACCTGTAAAAATCGTATTTGAGGAACGATGTGTTGGGTCCTGTCTAACTTTTAATTTTCACACTACAAATTAATTTTATCCTCCCAACAACATCAGTGTTATTTCCTACCCATTTTTCTCTTCTGTTATATTCTTCTCTTCCACTTTTCTTTCCCTTCTTCTCACCTGCATTTTTGATGGCTTACGTTGAACATCTTCCACAACAATTACTAGAGATACCTCCATTAAATGTAGTTCACGACAACTATCCTTTCGATGAATTTGTTGAAAGTACCGATGATGAACTTCTCCAAATTATGGGAATATATGTTTTTGTGCAATTGGATGGAAACTTTCCAATTCAACCGGTCGATTTCACGAAGCATACAATAAACAAGTTGTGTTTTCATTATGCTATTCCACATTGTAATGAAAAAGGCGGGTTAAGGCCGAATGATGACACGTTGGCAGGGCTGTACCACATCAGTTAAAAGAGAGTACAAGGCTACAAGCCACGTGTACCATAGGGCTGTACACAACTGTAGGAAATTAATTTGTAGTGTGAAAATTAAAAGTTAGACAGGATCCAACACATCATTTGTCCAATACGACTTTGACAGGTGTGGGTTTATTGTACTGTTGTCTTATTTTCACCAGCACTACCAAGCCACGTGGCGGGCCCAGGCAAGTAAGCAAAATAGTATTTGATATATCACCATGTCCAAGCCATCAGTTAAGGTCTTGTACCTCTTTAATTTCTTTTGTTTGTAGCTTGTAGCCTTGTACTCTCTTTAACTGATGTAGTACAGCCCTACCGACGTGTCATCCATCCAGCCTTAACCGCCTTTTCAATAAAATCTTGGACGTTAGTTTAGGCATTCAAATCATGGTACAAACCTTTCCTTGCAGGGTTCAAGTGCATATTCAATTGGTAATAGCCAGAATGCAAATCAATTTTCAAAAGATTGTCGCCCCTGAATCTGATCAAACACACTATCGATACGTGTCAAATGATGTTTGTTCTTGATGGTTTATATGTTTAGCTCACGATAGTAAATACACGAATTAAACCATCAACCATTCTTCTTAACGAACAAGACTGGTGCGCTTTAAAGTGAAGCGCTCAGACGGATATACCCTTCGTCCAAAAGCTCACCCAACACCCAACTGCTTTTTCAGTTTATCCCGGACGACACCACACAATATGGTGCTCGAGAAATAAGAGCCGCATTTGGCTCTAGGTCAATGAAAAATTCAACAACCCGTTGGGATGGTAATCTTGGCAAATCATACAAAAATACATCTGGATACTCTCAACACTAAAAATCGATGACAACTCGACTCCGGCCTTCTGCCTTCATGGCGTAACACCAGTAGCCAACATATTCATAGTTTAGAAGTTCCATCGCCTTCATTGAGATGGTCACACTAACCAATCCACCCGGATTACGTCTCACGAAGGTGTGCTCGATACCATCCTAAGCCACTATCGAAATAGTACAAGTTTGATAGTTCATTATGCATCATGTGGTCGACCAATCGCCTTCAAGGATCAAATCCTCCCATTTCTAATCAACTACAATGATATTTGAAGGGCAATCCCAATCCCCAATCTTCACTGTATAATCTCTAACCTCATGGTTCCCGACCATATGATTCCCACTAGGCAAACACACTACAAACAGTTCACACTCAAAAACAAACAATGAAGAGTGGGATGATGCACACAGTCCAATGCAATAAAAGAGTGAGTAGCACCATAGTCGAACGAAAACCACGGGAACCACCAGCCAAATAGGTCGCTCGTCCAGTAACATCATGAGAAGACTGTGACCTATGGGAACAACCCCCTTTACCGCCATAAGAACCTCTTGATACCTTCCGTTTCTTACTCTCGAAGCCAGGCCCAGTCACTGGAAATGCTATCTTGATAGCCAACAAATAGTCATGATATTCTTTCAATAAAATACAAATAAGACCGGCCATAGTCTGCCAGATTTTAGATTTCATGCACATGTCAAAATAACAAATCTTATCTCTCCACTCCTCACTTGATCCCAAACGTATGCCAGTTGCTGATTGTAAGTAATAATGGCCCGAGTTATTGATACATCTTGAGGCATAGCCATAAAGAAATCCATATTAAGAAGCTACCTAACTGACCATGAACAATGTTATGCTTCCATGACGGAGGTGTTGAACTCAGTCCATGTGGTTGCATGATCCCCACGACCTCCCAACCTCATTGTCAAAAAGATATTGGGCAATAGGAACCCGCCTCCCCTATGGACAAGGGGAGAGTATCACTGCTCCTTCTTTCTTTCTTCTGTTTTCGTAGTTACGAAAGCTGTTTACGCTTCATTTCCCTTACCAGTCGGGACATCTGCTCCTAAAATGGTAACTTCACCCTGCCCGCTCCGTTTGGTTCATCATGTGACAATCAATCTTGTTTATCTGGAAATGCATGCTTTTATGGAGGCTCGGAAAGACTCCTTCTTTTTCCGCTATTGTCATTTTCTTAAGCAATAACATCAAAGGTCCCATCCAACTGCAAGAGCCAACTCTCCCAAACCAACGAATCTAATGGAACATCAAAATGAGGTTGGTGAATCTTCATCACCACCTGGAGCCACTTACTAGTCCCATTATTCTCGACCGGAAACTGAGTATGATGCAAAACCTGCATGAAATATGCTATTTGAGCTGCTACATACTACGGGATGGTGGCAACTCCAACATCAACGTTATCACAAGTCAGCTAATTGTAGTTAACTGAATTGTCCTTATGGCCCTCAAAGGCCAAGGGAATAGTGTTTGGCATTGTACGAGATGTTGATCAGTGGCCGACCAAGAGGGTACAACCTTGACATCACCAACACCACGACCACGATCATGGTCGTATCCATGAGCATGTCTGCCTTTACCTCTCAACATACTGATGAATGAGAAAGATGGAAAATGACCAAAATAGTGCACAAACCTTACATAGTCTCATACCCTAGACCACAATTCCATTCATAACCGAAAATGATAAATAAGTACATGAAGTTAAGTAGTCCTACAGATAGGGTCCCACGGTATGACAATAGCACCGTGATATTGAGCTCAAACGATAGACACTTATAACTCGATATAGAGACCCAATATACCAACATCATGGTTATTGACAACCTAAGTTTTGATATTATTAATGTAACACCCCAACTCTATCACGATAGTCACACACTATATAACTTTTCATTAGGGGTGTTCAAAACCGGATATCCGGACTTTCGGATATCTGAAAATTCGGATAGTAGATTTTGATATCCGATATCCGTATCCGAATATCCGGAAAAAATAAAAATTTTATTCGGATATCCTTATATTCGAAAAAAATATTCGGATTTGGATATCGGATATCCGAATATCCGAAAAAAACTTCAGATATGGATATCGGATATCCGAATATCCGAATACTTTTTATTATTTAAAATATAAAAAAATAAAAAATTTATGATTTTTCGGATATTTCGGATATCCGAATATCCGATTTTTCTGAAAACTACTATCCGATATCCGAATCCGAAGTTCCGGATATCCGAGCTTCGGATATCCGAATTATCGGATATCCGAATTTTCGGATATCCGGAACTTTGGATTTTTGGATATTTCGGATCGGATATCGGATATTTTTGAACACCCCTACTTTTCACAAAGATCTATCAGGTTAACATCAACATACGCAAAGACAAATCCAAAATCAATTTGAGATTCTTTAAATTCTTTGCACGACTTGTAATTAATATATATATTCTCAAAAAATTTCCAATTAAAAGCTAAGAAAATAACTTTTATTCGCTTATTCTTTATGTTTATAAACTTGTGGTATAATTTTACTTTATTACAGTTAAAGCATTTGTTTTAAGTGTACTTATTAAGTATGTATTTTCTATAATTTGAAAAAAAAAAGATATGTATATATAAACGTTACTCGTATCCTTAAATTTTCAAAATACGAGGCATTATCCAACTCGTGCGATGCACGGTTTTTGATTGAATATCTACGTGTTTTGTACGTAATATTGGGGCAGACGGTTGAATGACCAGATGGCAGAATTTAAATGCCTTTTAGAGAAGTTTATATGTTTTTTTATTGTTATTGTCCTTTTATTTTAGTCTATGTAATTAGTTATATGAAATGAGGCTTTACTAACACATATGTTGCTCCGGGGTTCGTGCGATGCACCGATTGTATCTAAGATTTCATAGCTAAAATTTAACCATCTTGTAATTTATACTATCATTTAAAAGTTCAATTTAATCACCTTGTGTATTAGAAGGTGCATTTGTATTGTGATGTTTATCATAACTTTTGTATTTAAATTAGTTTATTTACATTAAAAGTTACAATTAAAATAGTCTCTTCATATATTTACAATTAAAAGTTACAATTAAATCCCGAACCACATTAAATTAAGAGGAATAAATATTATATAGTATAGATAGATTTTTTTTACCCCTCTTACACATTAAATTAAGGAGAATAAACTTTATATATAATAGATACCGTCTCCTCGTATCCATATTATATATGAGTACCCATATCAAGCATTTACCAAGTTATTAGTAGATATTTATCATATAAAACGCCAAACAAATAATTAAAAAAGAAACTAAAAAAAGCCATTTACTAAACACCCACTTGATTTCAACAATTTTCTTAGCTACCTGTTCTACCTACCCTAAAGAATCAAATATTAAAAAGGTTTAGGTCTTATTTTGTAACCTCGTTAGCTATATCAGCCAATTCTATTCGGGGCCTTACCAAGACCCAAACAAGGCTTTGGGCCTCACATTTTTTTTATAAAAAAGAGCTTCAAATTAATTGTTAGATAAAAAAAATTCTTATTTTGGCTTGTTGGTACCCAAAGAAATCATTTTCCACAATTTCACAGGTTCTTTCTTTGAAAACAATATTTGATATCTTTTTTAATTATTCAATTACTTATTAGCTCAATATATGCTATTAATTATTTTGTCAAAGAAAATATATCATTTATTATTTATATTGACCCATAAAAATGACAATATATGTTAGTTTATTTTCTAAACTTTTTTTTTTTGAGTACCCAAAAAATATTTTTTTTTTAAATAATTATATTAAGATGATTTTATTCTATAAATTCAATTGAAATTTTTTTCTAGTTAAAATAAAAATTTAATTAAAATTCTGCATATAAAAATAGTTTATAATTAAAATTTATTCATGAAGTTGGTATTCTGCGCATAGCAAAAAGCTCGAAAAATGGTACATTTTTTAAATTTTTCCACAACATTCAAATTAATATAGTTTGATAAATGTCTTTTTATTACAAAAAAAATGGAAAAAATTTAGATAAAATATAATATTTTTATAAAATATTATCATTAAAATATTAAAGTGTAATATTTTTGAACTCTGCTTTAAACCTCGTTGAGTGCCTGGCTGGTCCTGATTCTATATATTAGTTTCAGTTCAATGGTCGGTATCATCTTTATGAAGCAAACAGCATGAACAGTTGGAAAAAGCCTACCTGGATAAGCAAAGACTGCTTCTCTTTCTCCAAGCACTCAAACTGGGAAGCTAAACTGTTGTAATCATCCATCAAAACCCCGTAATCTTTCTCGATCTGCTTGGTTTTCCAGCGGGCCCTTTTGTTCTGAAACCATATCGCGACCTGCCTGGGCTGCAAGCCCAAATCTTTGGCGAGCTGGGCTTTCTTTCTCGGCTCGAGTTTCGTCTCGGACTCGAAGGTGACTTCCAGAGATCGTATTTGCTCGTCGCTGAATCTTCTCTTATAATTCCGGCTTCTCTTTCTGCTTGAGACGGCGGTTATGCCCGCAAAACAACAGTCTGATGCGGACGAGTACTCGGCGCCACCAAACATATTTGTACGCGCTACTGTGTGTTTGATCGGAAATTCTGTTCCGAGTTTTAGCAGGGATGGGTAATTTATAGTATGAGGGTGGTGCTGTTGCCTTTGACAGTTTTATTTATCCGTCCATCATGAGAAACTTTTGTTTTTACCTCGAGAATCTATGTGTGCTTTTTTCTTTTCTTTTGCTCAGTTTTTGTACTTATACTATAGAAATGAGTATTCTCACTAAAGACCAAAATTGGAAGTGACATTAAATCATACAAAATATAATAATATTGTTAAAGAAATAATATCCGTTGTGTGCCTAAGTCATTAGTTTATAGAACTTTCACAGTTAGGAGTTTACTGAAGCTGTTGTATGTACTGCACCCTATTTAAGGGATCTCATTGATGGAATAATACAACTTTTGCCCTACTTGCTGTCTCAAGTTATTTTTCCTTCAACACGTTATCAGCACGTAGTTCCCGGCTGAGCACAAAATTTTTCTCCCGATTTTCTGAAAATTACCGGAAAAAAAAAATGAAAATCGGTTCCTGGAAACCCTAACCACCCACCCGTCGCCGCCGCCTGCTGCACAGGAACCGCGGTCAGACCACCGGCCAGGACCCCCCACTCTAACCTTCAGGCTTCTTCCCCGATCCACAACCACCGCGGCCTGCCTCCCGTCGATCTGTCCAGTCGTCCCCTCCATCGCGACCAACTCTGGTCAGTCGCTCGATCCAGAACCACCGCAGCTTTCGTTCACACCGTCTTCTGCAAATCGGAGCCCTCCTCCCGCGTCACCGATCTCCTCCATAATCCGAATTCCAAAACCACTGCCCGCAACTCTGCTCCGAATCTGACCTCCAATTCAGACGAACCTGCACTCCCGAACCTGACCCAGCGCAGACGGATCGACAATTCGTCCAGCCTTCGGCCCGCCCATCTCCGCGGCCGTTCGTTCGTCCGGTCGGTCAAACGATTTGTTCGCCTTTCGCCCCGATTCCAGACCCACTGAGCGCCCGAACCGATCTGCACCGGTTGTCGGCAGACTCGCCGCGATCGGACCGATTGTCGGCCTCGGCCCGCGATCCAGACTCGGTTGTCCAGCACTCGGCCCGCGACTCAGACCCGATTCAGTCTAGATTTTCTGCTCCTATTCACAAAACAATGTACACAAATACGAACCCTACTATCTGCAATATGCGAATTTATATGTTTTTAATTACTATTGATTGCATATTTATATTCTGCAATTTCTTTATGCTTAATTAAACTAAAAGCATGATGCATTCATAATTTTAACTAAATTAAAATAAATTGCTTAAGCAACTTGAATTAAAAATAAATTCGCGTTCAATTAAAAATTATTGCGGCATAAGATACCTCTTTGACTGTATTTATATGTGTATAGATATATTCATAGGGGCTATGTGATTATATCTATAATTATATATATATATATATTGCATGCATTGTTAGTTATGGCATGTATATTAAGTTCATCATTAGTAGAACCTAGAGGACTTATTTCTACTATCTATATCAACTCGAACCGTGATAAAGTAATTTCATCGGTAAAAACCCCAATAGCATCGAAAGTAATTTTGACCTTATCTTGGTTCTGAAAAATAATAACCCTCCACATTATTGAAAATTTTATCATGGAAAGTACTCATGATATACTGTGAAAATTCATTTTCTTTTTTTTTTCTTGTCTCAAGATGGCTGATCCAACTCGTCCTGAATTTGACATCTTGGACTCAGAAGGGCTTGAGTACCACAGATGGGTTTCTGACGTAGAGACCACTTTTATCGCTAAGGACTATAGTGCTACTATCTTTGAAAAAGCAGGCGAAGTACCGTCTGACAAAACCAAATCTAGTGCATTAATGTTCCTTAGGCGACATATCGACCCGAGCCTAAGGTGGGAATATCTGCAGTTGAAATCCCCGAAAGAACAGTGGGATGCCCTTAAGGGCCGTTTTGGGAACATCCACAATACTTTGCTCCCAGAGTTGACCGTGCAGTGGAATGAAATCCGCTTGCTTGATTATAAACGGATCAACGATTTCAACAAAGATATGTTCCGTTTGAAGGCACGCCTTAATTTCTGTGGAAAGGACCTCACAGAAGATTATATGATTCAGAAAACTTTTTCCACTTTCCCTACTTCCGCCCTTATACTAGCGAACCAGTATAGGCTGGAGTATGACAATAAACGCATCACTACCTTCAATAAGCTTATCAACCTACTGCAAGTGGCTGAGAGGCACAATGAAGTATTAGTGAGCAATAATGTCGGGCCGGCTGGGACAAAGAAAGTTCCTGAGGCCAACTATGGCAAAGTGAAAGGTGGAAAGAACCCCAATGCACAGGGGACTGGTCGTGGCAACCCCAAACCACAACGTGGAAGAGGGCACAATGGTCGAGGACGTGGTCGAGGACGTGGGGGTTCTTCCAATGTAATGAGAAGACTTGGTGCTCCCGGCTCTTCTGGCCAAGGAAACAAAGCACCTACCCCACATGTCGCCCCCAAAGTCAGAGTTGGCAATGAACCGTGCTATCGATGTGGAGATGCTGGACATTGGTACAAGAACTGCCATGCAAGTAAACAAGTCGCAGCACACTACAAGAAATATAGAGAGTCCAAAGAATGGGAGGCTCACTATATGGAGGAAGATGCTCTCGACAAGTCCCCAGACGTCAATTTCACAGTCACCGATAATCAAAATGAGCCATACGTGTCACAGTCATTAGAGGCACCCCTTTATGACTGAATGTTTCATTATGTTTACTTTCTCGTTTACATTTGGCATTGTTAGCTCGGAATGATTTTATCGATGTTTTATTTTCAATAATGGTGTGATGAAACTTTGTTTTTCTAGAACAAGATATTATTATTGCTTACGTTATATCCTTAGCTTTATTTCGAAGAAATGAATATTGCTTGCATGTTTATGGTTCAAATTTTTTTCTCTCCTTTTCGTAGGAATGAATCGGGGAGAACTTGAATGTTTGGTTGACAGTGGGACCACCCACACCATTCTTAGGAATAGGCTTCTATTCACGGAATTAATTGTATGTCAAACCTCGGTAACCACGATGACTGGGTCCTCCCAACTCATCCAAGGGCGAGGCAATGCCCGATTTTTATTGCCTAACGACACTCTTATCCGAGTTACCGATGCTCTATACGCACCTAGGGCCCCTCGAACCTTACTAAGTTTTAAAGATATACGTAGCAATGGTTTCCACGTCGAAACCCACTGTGAGAATGGAATCGAGTTCCTTTATATTACATCTAATAAATGTGGACGTAAACGCATATTAAAAAAACTTAAAGAGTCAAAATAGTGACTGTACACCACAACCATTAGGGTATTCGAATCCTATGCTGTCACCATAAATGAAATTTGGGACAAAGGCTCATATAGGCTTTGGCATGATAGACTAGGTCATCCTGGTCGAGATATGATGATCCGTATCCTAAAGAACTCGCACGGACATCCTTTCTTTCGAGCGAAAAAGGGGCAACAACTCAACACGAAGAACAATATTGATGTTAATCATGCTATGTCATCTAAAGAAATAGAGACATATGCCCCTTCTAAGCAATTGACTATGTCAAAAGCACATCGCTCATTCTGCAAAGCCTGCTCTTTAGCTAAAGTGGGATCGAGACCTTCCTACACTAAAGATACTAAAGCGAACATCCCATTCTTACAACGTATACAAGGAGATATTTGTGGACCCATCCACCCAGAATGCGGACCATTTAAGTACTTTATGGTATTGGTGGATGCTTCGACACGCTGGTCACATATCGCACTCCTTTCCACTCGAAATGCTGCATTTGCAAAACTCCTAGCTCAGATCATTCGTCTAAGGACTCACCATCCTGATCACCCTATCAAGTCTATTCGACTCGATAATGCAGGAGAGTTTACATCTAAAGTATTTGATGACTACTGCATGTCAATCGGAATCGATGTAGAGCATCCCGTTCCCCATGTGCATACACAAAATGGTCTCGCAGAGGCAACCATTAAAAGAATCCAAAAGGTAGCACGAGCATTGGTTTTGCGCACCAATCTGCCCATCTCTGCTTGGGGATATGCAGTCCTACATGCAGCCGTACTTATTTGTTTCAGACCCACCATTGGCCAACCATTTTCTGCGTACCAGTTTGTAACTGGATATGAACCGGATATTTCACACCTACGCATATTTGGTTGTGCAACATATGTGCCGATTGCGCCCCCACAACGCAATGAAATGGGTCCTCAGAGACGTTTAGGTATTTACGTTGGATACGAATCCCCAACGATTATCCGCTACTTAGAACCCTTGACAGGTGATCTCTTTACCGCGCGTTTTGCGGATTGTCACTTCAATGAGTCAGAATTCCCGTCGTTAGGGGGAGAGGAGAAAAAGAAATTTCTCAAGGAACGACAGGAATTGTCCTGGTACGTCCCGAGTCTGTCTCATTATGATCCCCGTACCTCACTATGTGATCGTGAAGTACAACGAATCCTCGATCTTCATAACGTAGCAGATTCGATGCCTGATGCGTTTACTGATATCGCCAAAGTGATAAGATCACACATTCCAGCTGCAAATGTGCCTGCAAAGTTAGAAGTCCCGAATAAAGGGCACATCACCAACGTACCGAGTGATGCGATCGCACCCAGTGGAAGCGCGGTCGAGGCCGTGGCTCCCAAAAGGAAAAGGGGGAGGCCACCCGGTTCGACAGACACCCGCCCAAGGAAAAAAAGGGCAGGTGAGGCACAAACCAACCCATTAATCATCAATATCCCACGAGATCATCTCTGACTATAGCTATGTCCACGAATCATTAATGGGGGACGCCCCGGAGATCGATTCAGCATTAGAAAACAAAGAGATCTCGATCAACTATGAAAGTGCGTCTGATTTGATGGAACGATCGACCACTCATATTGATGATGTGTTTGCATACACAGTTGCTCAAGAAATCATAGAGCACGATGATGTCGAACCACGCTCTGTTGAAGAATGTCAACAAAGAGCTGATTGGCCTAAATGGAAAGAAGCTATCCAGGAAGAGCTTGACTCTCTGACAAAACGCAAGGTACTTGGCCCAGTAGTGCTAACTCCGCCAAGTGTAAAGCCTGTTGGACACAAATGGGTTCTTGTCAGAAAGCGTAATGAGAATCACGAAGTCCTGAGGTACAAGGCTCGCCTTGTTGCACAAGGTTTCTCACAACGCCCTGGTATAGATTACGAGGAAACGTACTCCCCCGTAATGGACGATATTACGTTCCGCTATCTAATCAGACTAGTTATTTCCGAAGGATTGGAAATGCAGCTAATGGACGTGGTCACTGCGTATCTCTATGGGGATCTAGATATGGAGATTTACATGAAAGTGCCCGAAGGCATTTCATTGCCCAAATCAAGTAACTCCGGACCACGGAGTGCGTATTCAGTTCGTTTGAAACGCTCACTTTACGGTTTGAAACAATCCGGAAGGATGTGGTATAACCGTCTGAGTGAATACTTGATTGGAAAGGGTTACAAGAACGATGAACTGTGTCCTTGCGTCTTTATAAAGAAAACAAGTTCCGGATTTGCGATCATCGCAGTGTATGTCGACGATATGAATATAATCGGCACTCTTGATGAAATAATAGAAACCACCGGATACTTGAAAACTGAGTTTGAGATGAAAGATCTTGGGAAGACTCGTTTCTATCTTGGTATTCAGATAGAACATAGAGTCTGTGGAATTCTCATCCACCAGTCTGCTTATGTCAGAAGATGCTTAGACGCTTTAAAATGGACAAAGCACACCCGGTTAGCACTCCCATGATCGGTCGTAGCTTGGATGCGAAGAAAGATCCATTTCGTCCAAAGGAAGATGACGAAGAGCTCTTGGAAGCTGAAATTCCCTACTTAAGTGCAATAGGCGCTCTATTATACTTAGCTCAATGTACGCGACCGGACATCGCCTTCTCAGTAAACTTACTAGCTCGATTTAGTTCAGCACCGACGCAACGTCATTGGAATGGTATCAAGAATATATTCCGATACCTAAAAGGAACCATTGACTTGGGACTATTCTTTCCCTACAAGCAGGCAAAGGAAACTGCTTCCGTAAAGGCAAATGCTAAAGTAAATGCTAATGCCATAGAACCTACCCCGACGAACGTATTGATAGGATTTGCTGATGCAGGGTATATCTCTCCGACCCACACAAAGGTCGTTCCCAAACTGGCTATGTATTTGCTATTGGGAACACCGCTATATCTTGGAGATCCACAAAGCAAACCCTTGTAGCTACCTCATCTAATCACGCCGAAATTATCGCGTTGCATGAGGCGGTACGTGAGTGTATTTGGTTAAGAGCTATCATTACACATATCCGAGGTAACAGTGGACTAAGTAATGTCACTGGAGCACCCACATGCATATATGAAGATAATGCAGCTTGCATCGAACAGATGAAGCTTGGGTATATCAAGGGGGATAACACAAAACACATATCTCCAAAATTCTTCTATAATCAGCAACAACAGGCTCTCCTCAATATTCAAGTAAAGCAAGTCAGATCTGAGGAGGAGAATGTGGCCGATTTGTTCACCAAATCTCTGCCCAAGGCCGTGTTTGAAAAACATGTGAGAAGTATCGGAATGCGGAGAATTTCCGAACTCCCGAAATCGATGTAAAGGTAGAGGGAGAAGGGTGAGTCATAAAGAAACTTACTCACCGACGTTGTACTCTTTTCTTTAACCAAGGTTTATTTTCTCCCATTGGGTTTTGTTACTTGGCAAAGTTTTTAATGAGGCAAACGACACATGCACAAGTTTTTCAAAGTATCCTTGATTGATGTACAAATCAGGGGGATATGTAGACTTGAGGGGGAGTCTTACATCCACACCGTACATTATACTCTTTTCCTTCCAAGGATCATTTTTCCCACAGGGTTTTTATCACTTGGAATGGTTTTTAACGAGGTAACAAGATGTACGATTTTAGGGATCGATGGAATGGTCACCTTAGTAGCGCTATGATTAAATGTAACGATCATATGAGGGGATAGATTCAAAGGACGAAGTCTAAACTTGATGTATCTAGATGTTGTACTCTTTTCCCTACGATCAAGACATTTTTCCCACTGGGTTTTTGCTTGACGAGGTTTTAACGAGGCAACATGACATGCGCTTGTAGACTAGGCATAAGGGGGAGTGTTAAAGGAATAATACCCGTTGTGTGCCTAAGTCTGTTAGTTTATGGGCTTTCCTAGTTAGGGTTTGGCTGAGGTCTGTTTGTATGTACTTAACCCTATTTAAGGGATCTCATTGATGGAATAATACAACAACTTTTGCCCTACTTCTGTCTAAGTTATTTTTCCTTCAACAACTATGTTATTTTTATCTTTTAATTTACATCATGCACATATCAGCAATACGTACATAATTTAAAGAGTTATCACATTCAATCATTCACCTAAACTGCATCAATTTTCTTCCAAATATTGCAATTAGGATGAGACGGAATTGATTTGTTTTGTGTAAAAATCACTTTAAAAAATTATACTCCCAAAATAAAAGTTAATTTTTACTTTTTTTTTTGTAACTTATATAGTCTTATTAGTGTGGGTGTGTGTGTATATATATCTATATATATATATATCACTTTTTGTTACATATTGATATTTTAAAATATTTCAATATTACTCCATCTGTTCCACCCATCTTGAGCATTTACTCTTCCACACGGGATTTAAGAAAAACTGAAAAGTAGTGTATAAAGTGATGTATGGATATATATTATTTAAAGTTGTGACAGATAAAGGTGTCTTAAAAAAAGAAATGACCAAGTATCTTGAAACGGCCCAAAAAAGAATATAAAATAAGATCGATGAGACGGAGGGAGTAATAAACAACGGTGTAAGTGAAAAAATGCTGACATTTTATAGTAGCAATAATCAAGGCAATCATCACCATACAATACACCATACAACAACTATGAAGAATTCAATATTCGAGAGAAATCCTTTAACCGAAATGATATAAAACCCCGAGAGCTTTTTAAGTTTAACGAATAGTTCAAAAAAAATCATTGTTGTTTGGAATATGATTTAAACAAGCTTTAAATGACGTTTAAGATGTGACAACTCAAACAGGGTGAGTACCATATTGTAATATTCGTACTTATTTTCTGGTGTATTTTGTATTTCTTGACTCGCCTATACTCGGTTAAAAATTTGCCGCATCACATTTGTTTATGTTTGTTAAAAATTTGTGATATTTCGTTATTTTTGCAAATTCGAGTTTTCCGTGGTTGTCTCATTAGAACTATATTGGCATACTTAGTATTGTTGTTATCGAATGGAGCTATAGCGTCTTGTTTTGAAGCTAGTGCATTCGTGTGAGCATCAGTCATTTCTTCATTTATTCTTTGTACTGTTGTCGTTCGGAAATTTTCAACTTCTTTCTCATTTATTGTGTTGTATTGTTTGGGATCGTTCTTAACTCGGAAAATGGAGGTAGTACTAGAGTGGAAGCTAACCCAGAATATGAAGGAAGTACGTAAATTTCTAGAACTTGCTGGGTACTACTATCATATGCTTGTCGAAGTACTTCAAAAAACACTGAAGTTCGAGTGGAACGAGGAGAGGCGATGAGTTGAGAGATGTTTGTCTACATACCGGTTGTAACTCTTCTCTAGGGCACCGATGGTTTAGTAGTTGTCATTGATGCTTCTGGTTTTGGACTCGGTTGCGTTTTAATGCAGGGCGACATTATAATAGCTTATGGGACTCGGCATTAAAGTTGTATGAAGCAAATTACTGTACCCGTGATCTAGAGTCGGGGCAGTCATATTTGCCCCTGAAGATTTGAAGGAATTATCTTTACGGCTCTTTCTGTAAGGTTTATACTTATCACAAGAGTTTAATATATATTTTTATCGAGAAGGAGTAGGACATGAGACAACGCATATGACTAGAGTTGATCAAGAATTACGACCTTGGGGTTTGTTTTCATCCGGGTAAAACGACCTTATGCTCTATTCTGTTGGGCTTAATTTCAGCATATTTTAATTCAGTTCGGTTCACTTCAGTTCAGCTCAACACTGTTCAGTTCAGCCCTTTAAAGTTAATATTATTTATTACTATTACTGCTATTATTTGTATTATAGGTAATATTATGTATAATAATTATTATTATTAATGTTTTATTTTATTATTATTTATTAGGGCTGAGCAAAATCGAAACCAGAAACCGAGATACTGACAAAAACCGATGAAACCAGAACTGAAAAACCGAAACCAAAGAGAACCCATCAATTTTGGGTTCATATTTTAGAAACCGATTTTTTCGGTTTCGGTTTCGGTTTGTACTTTAGAAACCGAACCGTGAAATCGAAACCGGCCCATTCTTGCGAAACCGACCCAGGAACCGAGCCAAACCCAGAAATCGGCCCATGATATATTTATATATCTGATTATTTAATATATAATATATATTTTAAAAAATAAAAAACTAAAATCTGGAACCTAACCCTGATTATTTAATATAAAATATATATTTAATATATATTTTAATATATACATTTGCTAGAAAATGGCTTAAAACCCAAAACCCGCGAGTATAAACCCAAAATCCATGAGCCTATGGGTTGAACCCGAGAAACCGAGAAACCGACTTCAGAAATCGAAAAATCGAAACCGAACAGAAACCGAACCCATTGGGTTCTAAAACCCAAAAACTAAAATTAGCGGTTTGGGTTCGGTCAAACCGACCCAAACCGACCCATGCTCAACCCTACTAATTATATTATCAATGATATTATATGTCATATTATTGTAATTTTTTTGTTTAATTATTATTATTTATTATTTCTATTTTTGTCTTATAAATAACAATTATTATTGTTGTATATATTATTTTCTAATAAGATTAATTACTAGGAGTATCATTAGTTATACTAGTTAATATAATCAATAATATTATAGAAAGTTATTATTATTAATATTAATCTTATTATTATTATTAATATATTATTATTATTTTGGTAATATAAATAATTATTGTATATATTGTTATCTAATTTTATTATTATTATAGATAGGAATCTCTCTTTTTTAGTACCAAATCATAAAAGTAATAAGTTATATATCCTCATTCATAAAACTATAAGTTTTTTATACCAAAATGTGTTAAAAGACTTTATTACCCTTAAAGTCTACCACTAAAAGGTAATAAAAAAAATATAAGATTATTAGAAGCAAACAACAATAAAAAATAGAAAATTATTAAAAGCAAACAATAATAATCTAAACGGTCCCACAACTCAATATTTTCCTCTGCAAAAAAACTCTCCGCTGTATCTCTCTGCAAAAAAACTCTCCCGTCGTGAAACCCTTTCGCCGGCCAGAAAATGTCGAACTCCGACTACCACAGAGAATCTGAAGACGCCAGAAGTTCCTCACATGCTAGTGACACTCCATCTGAAGAGGAATTCGTCAATGAGCCGCCGGTTAGTGTATTTTCATTCACACACGATCGTGCCACGACGGTAGTTCATCGTCCCACGATGGTGCTGAAGAAGATGACACCATCGTGTACACGATGGTCTTTCGTGGGCACGGTGATTTACACACGACGGTCGTCGATCGTGTGTGCCGTCGTGTGCTAGAAGATCAAAGGCTCCTGCCCTGCACACGATGGCATGCACACGATCGACGCCCGTCGTGTGAGCCGTCGTGTGGCACACGATGGTCTTCACACGATGGGCATCGATCGTGTGCATGCCATCGTGTGCAAGGCAGAATTTTTTTTTCGTTCTCTTAAGCATTCTATCATATTCTTATGAGTTGTATGTCTATATTGCAGATTGGTTGCGTATGGAATAGACCTACATTGCGCTTTGTTACATGTCAAGTGAATCTTTACATACGGGAGGCGGTATTTAAAGAGATCATTGAGACACTAAGAAGTATGGGCCGCAATTCCGTAGTTGCTGATCGAGCTATCGAGAGCTTGACCGAGGGGGTCCTGGGGCACTTGATTAAAGTTAGGAGAAATGGGAGTTCAAATACTGTCCTACATCACTTGATTGCCTGTCAATTGGAGGGTGATCAAATCTCCCCGGATGAGTCGTGGTTCCAGGTTTGCGGGAGGACCATTCGTTTTACGGCCCGTGATTTTGCCATGATAACTGGAATGCATTTTGGAAACTCTACCTTCCATCCACAGGACGACCATCTCCTTCGGTCTGACGGTATTTTCCACAGAATACTCCATGGCAAAAATATTAAGGTTAGTGTTTTGCGGAAGAGGTTCACTGCTCGAGATTTTGGTAGAGACATAAGAGATTATGTGAAGGTTGCCAATTTGCTTATATACTACTACTTTATCCTATGTCGTGACGACATGATGGTCGAGACATGGGCATGGGCATTAGTTGAGGATTTCGAGCAGTGGGATATGTTTCCTTGGGGTTCTTATGCCTTTGGGGTTTTATCTTACTACATAGGCAACGTTGCCATGAAGAACGGACAAGAGCATAAAGACTATCACTTCTATGGTCCTGTTTGGGCTTTACAGATATGGTCGTATGATATGATTCCTTCATTGGGAGCATTGTGTGGTATTCGAGATAAATCTGTCCAAGTCCCCCGATGTTTGATGTGGACTACGAGGAAGATGTTCCGTGATTTCACTCATTTCTTCGACGATAAGGTACATAAATTTGTAAACGTATTTTCTCCTGACTTCATCTCTTCAGCGTTATGTGATTGTCTATCTAATGGTATTCTTTAATGACTAATTTTGCAGCACATAGTACTTCCCTCTTTACCACATCTGAGGAGGATGAGGCTGAGTACTACTACCTGAGTTTTGAGAATGGCTCGCCATATAACGTTAAGTTCATTAAGCCTATAAGAATAGCTGTGAAGAACAAGGAGGATGAGCCTGCGCCGATCCTGAGAAAGAAAGTTATGGATAGGTTGAAGAAGGCTGCTGGGAAATTTATTACATATGAGTCGGCACATAAAGTGTCGAAGCGACGCCGGCAGAGTACCCCACCAGTAGATGATGCAGAGACATCGGACCGGGAGAGGCAGACAGAGAGGGTGTGTTGTGTCCACGGACTTCCTTGTCCGGACCACACCCAGGACACGAGGAGGGATGAGTACTTCGATCGCCATTTGAAGGCGATCTTGTACGATGAGTCTGAGATAGGATTTATTGCTCGAGTTTCTCGTCGGGTGCTTTTTTGGATCGTGGATTTCTTCGGACCTAAGCATAGACGTTCTAGGAGCCCGGTGCACTACTCAGCTGGGAGCCATGATAGGTTTCCCGATAGGCCTCGTCATTCTGCATCTGTTAGCAGCGCCCAGCGGAGGATTCCTGACCCTCCACGTCACTCAGTCTCTGGTGTAGCCCACAGTCACCATTCTCAGCATCAGCCTAGTCATCATTCTCAGCGTCAGCCTAATCACCATTCTCAGCGTCCGCCTACCCACCATTCTGAGGTCCAGCACAGTCACCATTCTGAGATCCAGCACAGTCATCATTCTCAGATTCATCATTCTTTTGAGTGGACTCAGCAGCCCCTTGATTACGAGCATCAGTATGAGCCATTTGACGCGCCGTTTCAGCAGTATGGGACGATGTTCGACTGGTTTCAGGACGAGCATCATTATAGTGCGATGTTTCAATGTGAAGGTGGTGGTCCTCAGCAACAGCCTCCATTTCAGATCGAGCAGCCAGTTTTTGAGATCGAGCTGCCGGCTGTACAGCTCTCTGATCGTTATAGTTGTGAGAGGGATGCTGAGAGTGATGGTGTAACACCCCAAACTAGGCGGATATTACAGTGCCATGAATCCCCGACTGGGACCCACCAGGCAAATGAAAATGATGAATTAAATAATATAATTGTAGTACCGAACCACATTATATTACCAAGTACTCCGATGAGGAGTTTAAGTACATTACACCAGGACAAAACAGAATACTAGTATATTTTATATGGAGATAAAATACACCACCCTGAACAAATAAGCATCTCAAACGGAATTTGCAGCGGAAAAATACAAATGACGGAATAATTGAAATGACTGAAATGACTGAAACAAACGAAATGACTGGGGCCCCCTACTAGTATCACTGGGAATCCTCGCCGTCAACATGCTCTTCCCGTGCCTTTGCCTTGTCGTGACCTGAAAACAAAATCCCCCAACGGGGTCAGTTACACAGAACAACAATCCTCAAGGGTTGAAATTACACAATCATGAATTAACTGAAGTTATGAAATATCCTTAGTTATGAATTACGCTGAAGAGGAGTATCATAGTATGCCCGTAATGTTCTGTGCAAGTGTACAAGACGAATGACCGGACACACCCGTCCTTGTACCTAATTAGTCTCACGGAGGTAAGCGTTACCGTGTGCACGGCCCATTGTATCGGTGAACCCAAAACATGACCATCGTGTGCCCGACTAAAAATTCCACACAGCCACACCCGGCCACGCAATATGAACCCAGAAGGTCATATGAACGAGAATGACCACAATGAATACCAATGAATAATAATTCGACAAGGCCAAGATGACTCACCGAGATGAAAATAATAGTGACTTGGTTGATAACCCAATGAAATGATTTGGAACCGCTGCCTCGTGAATGAAATGATTATTCGACAATTACAAGTCTCAATATGATTAATACTATGATGAATGAATTATAATTATGAGCAATCAACAACAAAAGGAATGAGTATTCTTTTAACCGAGTAAGAGTTAACTTACACAATACCGATGACAAAGTCCTTCCACGAACAACGTCCTAAACGAGATACCGGTCGCTCGAACAACCTTGAATAACAATAATTACCAACAACCGTTCAATACACGTATCAAGCAACAAAACACGACTAACCCAAATGTCGAAACAACGATAATCAAACTCATAGGGGCATTCTAACGAATACGTAACCAACCACACGACTTCGAAAATATCCAATCCCGAATATATCGAAACCAACACCAAAATGAGTATTTCAAACCATCAAAACACATCCAATGATATCATTAATCCAATAGGAATCCATAATTCAAGATTACAACAACATCAATCGGAAAATCCCCAATTAACCGAAGTCAACCCCAAGGGTTCTTGAAATAATTCCGAAAATAGCCATTAAATCCGTAAGAATATATTTATCCAAGGTAGATAATCCATATCTAACATATTCCAATGATAATCCAAGCTTACACGAAGAAATCGGAAGGAAAAACCCAAAAATCCGAAATTCTAGATCCAAGAGATTAATATTTTTGATTCGATGTTAAGGAGATGATGAAGTGATGATAATCCAATTCAAAGGCTTGAAGATGATGATGGATGATAGAAGCTCGAAGAGAACTCTCCAAAATGTCCGAAATCGCCCAAAACCGATGAGGGAATGAGAAAGAATGATAAAATGACGAACTCAGGCTAATTGTCCAATATATAGCCAATCCAGGTTAGCGTGCGCTAGCCCTTGTGCGTAGCGTGTGCTAACGGGTAATTTGGGTAGTCCAGTACCCACTGTCCGAATACGGTAGCGCGCGCTACGTACCTTTTTGTAGCGTGCGCTACGGCCATACCACTAGCGTACGTTAAAACCCATTGTTAGCGTGCACTAACGAATTATGTGATGCCCAGTACTGGCATTCAGAAACTGTCTGTCCTCTGATCTGACTTCGGTAGCGTGCGCTACAACCAACAAGTAGCGTACGCTATTACACCGCTTGCGTACGCTAAATATCACTCATAGCGTGCGCTATGAATTAATCCAGTGCAGTCCAGTAGCCACTGGACTCAACCTGATCCGTCCTTAGCGCGCGCTACTCCACATATTTAGCGTGCGCTACTACAACCCACTAGCGCGCGCTACTTACCACTCGTAGCGTGCGCTACTAATAACTCACCTGCAGTCCAGTACCTTCTGGACTGCAGCCAGGGTAACATTAGCGTGCGCTAATGCTGAGTGGTAGCGTGCGCTACCTGTACTCAATTAGCGTACGCTAAAAAGAGTACGTAGCGTGCGCTACTCCTCATGCACAGCCCACAACGAAAATGACAACGATGATAAACACGACACGAAACTCCAATTAGATTAGTGATGAATGACGATTGATACACGATACAATTACTCTGAATGAAGAATACCATGATTGAATATGAGTGACAAATGATCATTAATGAGTGAAATTACTGAATGACAATTACTGAATGATAGATACTGAATGATAATAACTGAATTACAACCGGGTATTACATACACCCCCCCTTAAAAGAGTTTCGTCCCCGAAACTAAGGGTCAAACAATTCGGGATAACTCTTTCGCACACTATCCTCGGTTTCCCAAGTAGCCTCTTCGATTCCGTGCCTAGACCACTGAATCTTAACCAAAGGAATCGTCTTATTCCTCAACTGTTTGATTCGCCGCTCTAAAACTCGCATAGGACGCTCCTCATATGAATGATCGTCGGCGATCTCAATTTCATAGAACTGAAGTATGTGACTCGGGTCGGCAACATACTTCTGCAACTGAGAGACGTGAAACACATTATGAATTCGGCTCAACGCCGGAGGCAAAGCCAATCGGTAAGCTAACTCGCCTACTCGATCCAGAATCTCAAACGGTCCAATGAATCTCGGACTCAACTTTCCCCTCTTCCCAAAACAGAAGATACCACGACTCGGAGATACCTTGACCAACACATGGTCACTAGCCTCGAACTCTAATGGTCGACGATGGTTATCTGCATATGATTTCTGTCGACTCTGAGCGGTCAACAAACGACTCCTGATCAAAGCTACCTTCTCACGGGCGGCTATAAGCATATCGGGCTCGGTGGCGATTGATTCTGATAGGTCGTCCTAACACAACGGAGATCGACAACGACGACCATACAAGGCCTCGTAAGGTGCCATCTTAATTGAAGCATGCCAACTATTATTATACGTGAACTCGATCAATGGTAGTTGGGCTTCCCAATCGTCTTTCCAATCGAGGACGCATGCCCTCAACATGTCCTCTAATGTCTGAATAGTCCTCTCTGATTGCCCGTCGGACTGAGGATGAAAAGCAGTACTGAGATTAAGCTGAGTTCCCATAGAGCGATGAACTGATTTCCAAAAATGTGACACAAACCGTCCGTCATGATCGAAAACGATACTTTTAGGAGTACCGTGCAGTCTCACTATCTCTTTGATGAACAGTTGAGCAAGTCTCTCGGGACCCCACGTCTCCTTGATCTCAAGGAAATGAGCTGATTTAGTTAAGCGGTCCACGATCACCCAGATCGTATTCATGCCACGACGACTCGTCGGCAAACTCGTGATGAAATCAATAGAAATGTCTTCCCACTTCTATTCGGGAATAGGAAGAGGTTTCAAAGATACCCACGGCCGATGTTCAATCTTAACTTGTTGACAGGTTAAGCATCTCGAAACAAATTCTGCGACTTCTCGCTTCATATTACTCCACCAGTAATTTTGTTTCAAGTCCTTGTACATCTTGCTAGACCTCGGATGAACAGAATAAGGGGTAGCATGAGCTTCTTTCAAAATCGAGTTTTTCAACTCGTCATTCGCCGGTACGCACAACCGATTCTTAAACCGCAAAAGTCCATCCTCGTGGACCACAAATCCAGGGGCTTTCCCCTGAGTCACATCCTCACGGATGCGCAACAATGAAGGGTCTGAACTCTGATTCTCTCGGATTGCCTCCTCGAGTGATGATGAAATTTCTAACATACAAAGTTGTCCCTGAACTCGCTGAAGCCAGACCTCGATCCCGGGTCTAAGGAATTCCTGTTGAAACTCCTTCTGAACCATTAAACGAGCAAGCATCTGCTCCTGAACGGACTTACGACTCAAGGCGTCGGCGACAACGTTCGCCTTGCCCGGGTGGTAAAGGATCTCGATATCATAATCTTTGATTAATTCCACCCACCGTCTCTGTCGCATATTTAACTCCTTCTGAGTAAATATATACTTTAAACTCTTATGATCGGTGAATATCTGGCAGGTAACGCCATAAAGATAATGACGCCAAATCTTCAAAGCGAACACCACGGCTGCTAGCTCCAGGCCGTGTGTCGGATAATTAACCTCGTAAGGTCTCAATTGCCGTGAAGCATAGGCAATAACCTTTCCATTCTGCATGAGCACACATCCGAGACCCTGTCCGGACGCATCACTATAAACCACAAATCCTTCCGTCCCCTGCGGCAAGGAAAGTACAGGTGCTGACATTAACCGGCTCTTGAGTTCCTCAAAACTCCGTTGACACGCGTCGGACCACGTGTATTTCTTATCCTTCCGTAAGAGGTTCGTCATGGGTTGAGCGATTTTAGAAAATCCCTCCACAAATCGCCGATAATAACCCGCTAATCCGAGGAAACTTCGAATTTCCTTAACATTCTTCGGAGGTAGCCAATCTCGGATAGCCTCCGTCTTCTGAGGGTCGACACGAACTCCGTCTGATGAAATTACGTGTCCGAGAAACGTCACTTCGGACATCCAGAACTCACATTTAGAAAACTTCCCATAAAGTTGTTCTCGTCTCAACACGTCGAGTACTTGATGAAGGTGAAACTCGTGTTCCTCTCGGTCACGAGAATAAATCAAAATGTCATCGATGAAGACAACAACAAACTGATCCAAAAAGTCGATGAAAACCCGATTCATTAACTCCATGAATACCGCAGGTGCATTAGTCAATCCAAACGGCATAACCACAAACTCATAATGACCATAGCATGTTCTAAACGTCGTCCTCGCGATATCCGACTCTCGAATCCGCAACTGGTGATATCCAGATCTTAAGTCGATCTTGGAAAATACTGAAGCTCCCTGAAGTTGATCTAAGAGATCATCAATATGGGGTAAGGGATACTTATTCTTGATTGTCACCCTGTTCAACTCCCGATAATCGATACACAAGCGAAAAGAACCATTCTTCTTCTTGACAAATAACACTGGTGCTCCCCACGGGGACGCACTCGGTCGAATATACCCTTCTCGAACAACTCCTCAAGTTGGTTCTTTAATTCCTGCATTTCGATCGGGGCCATCCGGTATGGTGCCTTCGATATCGGGGACGTACTAGGCTCCAACTCAATCGTGAATTCCACATCCCTCTATGGAGGCAAACCAGGTAACTCGTCTGGAAAAACATCGGCATATTCCCTCACTACCGGAATATCCGTCAACATTACTGATGATTTCTCGGTTTTGGTCATATAGCACCAATAACCAACACACCCCTGATTGAGTAATTTCACTGCTTTCATCAAATTAATGACCTTACTGCAACAAATGGATTACCTCCTGAAACACATATTCAACCCCATCGTCTCGAAATGATAGTGATCATACGCTACGGACACTAATGATGGCATCATGACGATCCATCCATTCAATACCCAAGATGACGCCGCCCTTCTGGCAAATCTACTACGATTAGGTCCGCACGCCATACACGACCATGAAACCAATCGGACAATTACAATCTCTTGATTACCGATAATTCGTCTACCATCGTGTAGGCCAATGACATAAGGCTCACAACTAGTAGCACTACCCGCACGTAGTCTACTCAAACATGACTCGAAAATGAATGAATGCGATGCACCAAGATCAAAAAGGGTACACACAAAGTTGAGATAGAATATCGAGTGTACCGAGATCATTCGGCCTCTGGATCATCGGTCTTCTTCATCTCATAAATCCGGGCTTGGTCCCCAGACCGACGCTCCCGTTTGCGGCTATAGGCTCCACCTTTAGTTGCTCCCCGCTGCTTTAAACGACGCCGATTGAGTGGCTTGATTCTCGAACGCCGACCGCTTAGGGGCCCGAGATGACGTCCGAGTAGGTTTGGAGTCCCTACGGCAAAACGGGCCTTATGCCCAAAGAATCCCACAATTATGACACGTGATAGTCCTGTCTCGGACACTTGGTACCGAGATGACCAAGATCCCCACGATTAAAACAGTGATGGCCGAACCGCCGCTCGAGACTAAGATTTCGCGGGTTTAGACGACACAGAGGTCGCTCGAAAAGCAGAGCCCGCACGGGGTTTCTTGAAGGTTGTCCGACCGCCTTCGATCGATTACGATTCTTCGATTTCTTGCTAGCACGAAGGTTGCCGCTTAGCAATCTCTTTAGCAAATGAGCTCATAGGTGGAGCTTTCGATGAATTCGCCAACGTGGTGCAATTATGATTAAGCAACTGAGCCTCATACGGGGTTTCACCTCTTGTGAAATACTTAATCTTATCTCGCCTCGGAATGAATGATAGATGAGGCGAATGGAAGAAGTTCTGAAATTTCTCGGCAATGGCGAGAACATCCTCGTCTGGCGAGGTGTCGGGGTGAGTAATTCGAGCCTTGGCCTCTCTCGAGCGGGGCCGGATAATACCTCTCCATCATGAGAGTCTTGAACTGATCCCAAGTACATGATCCTTCGGTGGGTTTCAACGACAACCACCAAGAATGTGCGCTCTTACCCAGGTAGTAAGCCGCAACAGAAACTTTGTGTCCTTCGGGACACTCTACCATAGCAAACAACTTCTCGAAATGCTCGAGCCAATGAATGATATCCGCCGGCTCAGACGAGCCCTCGAAAGTAGGTGGCCTCTGGCGAGAGATGTCGCCGATGATATTGCTCACATTCCTCTCTTGCCTCTGAGGTGGCGGCGGATGAGCCTGTTGATTCTGATTGACGGAGTTATGCATCGTCTCCATAAGTTGTGCCATCTGCGTCATTTGGGCCATCATGCCCTGCATAAAAGCGAGTGGGTCAACCCGGACACCTTCTGACTGAGCTGTGTCCCGGGTACGGCTCCCCGTTAGTGAATGATCGCGTCCAGGAGAGTGAGTGGCAGCATCACTGCTCGATGAATTAGCATTATTTCTCGCGTTTGCACGTGTATTCACACGAGCTCTTGGGATTCGGCCCGCTCCACGGCCTCGTCCTCCACGTCCTCTTCTTGCCCTCTCCATACTGAAGTAGGAAAGTCACATGATGATTATATTTCCCGCATGAATAACACGTTATGATTATGACATGAGATGATGAAAATGAGCTTACGCGCTCTAACACAGTGGTTACATGAATGATTAATTGACGTGACATGATTATATGATGAAATTACTGAAATGATTATCTTGAACGAGTTAACAAGATTAATGATTTGATCTTCCTGATCAACAACTGAAAAATGAAATGAATTGAGTGATTAATGAGTTAATCTGACCGTCCTGGTCAAAATGACAATGATGATTGAGGATTGTTAACTGATGAATTATGAATGAATGATTATTGCCAGAAATTATACCATGGCATTAGAAATCTTACAGTTCTTGGTCTGATTGGCTCGGCATTTGCACAGGTCACACGTGACGCGAAAGTCCAATGATACTAGTCCGATGACGATGATTTCAAATAAGACATGACTTGGAGGGTAGTATTCAAAACCACGCTCCGATACCAACTCTGTAACACCCCAAACTAGGCGGATATTACAGTGCCATGAATCCCCGACTGGGACCCACCAGGCAAATGAAAATGATGAATTAAATAATATAATTGTAGTACCGAACCACATTATATTACCAAGTACTCCGATGAGGAGTTTAAGTACATTACACTAGGACAAAACAGAATACTAGTATATTTTATCTGGATATAAAATACACCACCCTGAGCAAATAAGCATCTCAAACGGAATTTGCAGCGGAAAAATACAAATGACGGAATAACTGAAATGACTGAAACAAACGAAATGACTGGGGCCCCCTACTAGTATCACTGGGACTCCTCGCTGTCAACATGCTCTTCCCGTGCCTTTGCCTTGCCGTGACCTGAAAACAAAATCCCCAACGGGCCGGGCCATACGTAACAACAATCCTCAAGGGTTGAAATTACACAATCATGAATTAACTGAAGTTATGAAATATCCTTAATTATGAATTACGCTGAAGAGGAGTATCATAGTATGCCCGTAATGTTCTGTGCAAGTGTACAAGACGAATGACCGGACACACCCGTCCTTGTACCCAATTAGTCTCACGGAGGTAAGCGTTACCGTGTGCACGGTCCATTATATCGGTGAACCCAAAACATGACCATCGTGTGCCCTACTAAAAATTCCACACAGCCACACCCGGCCACGCAATATGAACCCAGAAGGTCATATGAACGAGAATGACCACAATGAATACCAATGAATAATAATTCGACAAGGCCAAGATGACTCACCGAGATGAAAATAATAGTGACTTGGTTGATAACCCAATGAAATGATTTGGAACCGCTGCTCGTGAATGAAATGATTATTCGACAATTACAAGTCTCAATATGATTAATACTATGATGAATGAATTATAATTATGAGCAATCAACAACAAAAGGAATGAGTATCCTTTTAACCGAGTAAGAGTTAACTTACACAATACCGATGACAAAGTCCTTCCACGAACAACGTCCTAAACGAGATACCGCCGCCGAACAACCTTGAATAACAATAATTACCAACAACCGTTCGATACACGTATCAAGCAACAAAACACGACTAACCCAAAGGTCGAAACAACGATAATCAAACTCATAGGGGCATTCTAACGAATACGTAACCAACCACACGACTTCGAAAATATCCAATCCCGAATATATCGAAACCAACACCAAAATGAGTATTTCAAACCATCAAAACACTTCCAATGATATCATTAATCCAATAGGAATCCATAATTCAAGATTACAACAACATCAATCGGAAAATCCCCAATTAACCGAAGTCAACCCCAAGGGTTCTTGAAATAATTCCGAAAATAGCCATTAAATCCATAAGAATATATTTATCCAAGGTAGATAATCCATATCTAACATATTCCAATGATAATCCAAGCTTACACGAAGAAATCGGAAGGAAAAACCCAAAAATCCGAAATTCTAGATCCAAGAGATTAATACCTTTGATTCGATGTTAAGGAGATGATGAAGTGATGATAATCCAATTCAAAGGCTTGAAGATGATGATGGATGATAGAAGCTCGAATAGAACTCTCCAAAATGTCCGAAATCGCCCGAAACCGATGAGGGAATGAGAAAGAATGATAAAATGACGAACTCAAAGCTAATCATCCAATATATAGCCAATCCAGGTTAGCGTGCGCTAGCCCTTGTGCGTAGCGTGCGCTAACGGGTAATTTGGGTAGTCCAGTACCCATTGTCCGAACACGGTAGCGCGCGCTACGTACCTTTTTGTAGCGTGCGCTACGGCCATACCACTAGCGTACGTTAAAACCCATTGTTAGCGTGCGCTAACGAATTATGTGATGCCCGATCTTGAATCCAAACTGCATCTCTCCGATTCGACTTCGGTAGCGTGCGCTACAACCAACAAGTAGCGTACGCTACTACACCGCTTGCGTATGCTAAATATCACTCATAGCGTGCGCTATGAATTAATCCAGTGCAGTCCAGTAGCCACTGGACTCAACCTGATCCGTCCTTAGCGCGCGCTACTCCACATATTTAGCGTGCGCTACTACAACCCACTAGCGCGCGCTACTTACCACTCGTAGCGTGCGCTACTAATAACTCACCTGCAGTCCAGTACCTTCTGGACTGCAGCCAGGGTAACATTAGCGTGCGCTAATGCTGAGTGGTAGCGTGCGCTACCTGTACTCAATTAGCGTACGCTAAAAAGAGTACGTAGCGTGCGCTACTCCTCACGCACAGCCCACAACGAAAATGACAACGATGATAAACACGACACGAAACTCCAATTAGATTAGTGATGAATGACGATTGATACACGATACAATTACTCTGAATGAAGAATACCATGATTGAATATGAGTGACAAATGATCATTAATGAGTGAAATTACTGAATGACAATTACTGAATGATAGATACTGAATGATAATAACTGAATTACAACCGGGTATTACAGATGGATATGGTGAGAGTGCCGGAACGCAGCATTTGGGTGAGCGTAGTCTTCCACTGCGAGTGAGTCGACCATCTGCTGCTCTTCGGGAGCCTTTTGTGGTGGCACCTCCAAGAGATAGCGAGGCTCTGAAGAAGTTGTACCTACACTTTAGGAGGGAGCAGCCACGTGATGCTATTATCCGGTGTTTGGAGACTGGGCATGCTTTCACCCAGGCGTTATTTGACCGGATAGAGTCTAGCCGTGAAGACTTTGATGCCGAGGTGATAGATTTTTATGTGCTTGCGACTCGAGCGAGGCCTCGGAGGGGAGTCTGTATTGTTGGTGTCGGTAGAGTTGGCACTGTACTTGCCGGCTCCCAATTTTACGTAAGTTCTATAACCTACTCGCTTGTATATCATTGGTGTGATGTGGATTTTTTTTTATTTTGTGGTTTGGCTTTTTATATTTAGTTATGCCCAACGAGTTTGCAAAATTTCATCCGGATGATGCACTTGGTATCAAGGTGACAGGGAAGCCGGTTCAGGGATTGGAAAATTTCTAAATGCATCGAGGACTATATGACAGGTCTTGATACACCACATGCGGTTCCATGGTTAAATTGCAACGAAGTAAGTTTAAAATTTATATTTATAAATGATTCGCTATGTTTGATGTGATGATCTTATATGATTACATATTTTGTTTCAACAGATCATTGCCATTTGTTGCCTCGACCAGAGCCACTGGGTGACTATCAAGATTGACATCATAACATGGACAGTGGAGTTGTACGATTCCTTGTCACACCACCACGAAGATGGTCGATACTGATTTAACCAACTGCGACCGATTATGCGTCTGATGCCTCGTGTGCTAGCTCAATCCGGGTATTGGCTGAACAACCAATCGAAGAAGAAGTATGACACGGAGATGAGTTTCAAAATTATGCCACGAGATCTACAGTCATACAAAACGACAATCACAGTTGTGGCCCCTTCGCGTGCATGTACTTGGATCGACTCGTCTCTGCAAACCCAGGAGCAAGGCACCAAATCAAGGAACTTAATGAGTATTATATTAAGAAATATCGATATGGTTTAGCTGCTAAAATCTTTATGTTGTCTTTAGACATGTAAAATGGTTTATTGTGTGTTGTGTTGTGGCAAGATTAATGTGTCGTGTTGTTAAATATTTATGTTGTCGTTAGACAGTTTTGGCAATATTAATTTGTTGTGTTGTTAAATCTTTATGTTTTGGCTCTGTGTTACACACGATGGATGCACACGATCGTGGTCATCGTGGGTCATGATCGTGTGCAACCTGCCCACGGTCATGGGTTGCTGCTGTCGTGTGCCCACGATGGCTGCCATGACTGTGTGCACACGACCGTGTGTCCCATTGTGGGCACGGCCGTGTGCACCATCATGTGCACACGACCATGGATCCCATCGTGGGCATGGCCGTGTACAAGACCGTGTGTCCCATCGTAGGCACGATCGTGTGTCCCATCGTGTGCATATAAACTTTTGGTATTTTTGCCAATTTGATTTATTGTGTTATCTAGAAGGATGTTTTGTGATTCAAAAACTGCTTGTTCAAACATTAATTACTATATAGCTTCTTATACAAACTCGTATTTGTCATTTCGTCGTAATTCATTAGTATATGAGATATTTCATCCAAATGATGAACTTATCCGTACGAACTAATACACTGAGAACATATATACTACACATGATATGCAATATATTATGTTAATTCAGTCAATAACTTTTTAAATAAGTGTATCGTTAGCAAATACTTGTTAATATATAAGTAACAACACCTAAATTGACGAGTAATTTGAGAAATTGGTGAAAATTACTGATGTTCTTGTGCACACGACCGTGTGTCCCACCGTGGGCACGACTGTTTGTCCCATCGTGTGCATATAAACTTTTGGTATTTTTGCCAATTTGATTTATTGTGTTATCTAGAAGGATGTTTTGTGATTCAAAAATTGCTTGTTCAGACATTAATTACTATATAACTTCTTATACAAACTCGTATTTGTCATTTCGTCGTAATTCATTAGTATATGAGATATTTCATCCAGATGATGAACTTATCCGTACGAACTAATACACTGAGAACATATAGACTACACATGATATGCAATATATTATGTTAATTCAATCAATAACTTTCTAAATAAGTGTATCGTTAACAAATACTTGTTAATATATAAGTAACACCACCTAAATTGAAGAGTAATTTGAGAAATTGGTGAAAATTGTTGATGTTCTTGTGCACACGACCGTGTGTCCCATCATGGGCACGACCGTGTGTCCCATCATGGGCACGACCGTGTGTCCCATCATGTGCATATAAACTTTTGGTATTTTTGGTATTTTTGCCAATTTGATTTATTGTGTTATCTAGAAGGATTTGTTGTGATTCAAAAATTGCTTGTTCAAACATTAATTACTATATAGTTTCTTATACAAACTCGTATTTGTCATTTTGTCGTAATTCATTAGTATATGAGATATTTCATCCAGATGATGAACTTATCCGTACAAACTAATACACTGAGAACATATAAACTACACATGATATGCAATATATTATGTCTATTCAATCAATAACTTTTTAAATAAGTGTATCGTTAACAAATACTTGTTAATGTATAAGTAACAACACCTAAATTGACGAGTAATTTGAGAAATTGGTGAAAATTGTTGATGTTCTTGTGCACACGACCGTGTGTCCCATCGTGTCCACGGTCGTGTGCACCATCGTGTGCACACGTGGATACAGTGCCAATTTGACACCATAGACACCGTGACACCTGGTTGCCAACGTGTCACACGATCGGAGCACACAATCGTGCCCATCGTGTGTACTGCAAAGGGCAACATCAAATTATTTTATTATAAAATCCCATCATGGGTCCCCCATTTTCAATATAAGCCCATCTTCCTTGACTGAGAGTGAAATACATGAACCATAGCCCACTTTTCACTACAAACCCTAATCAATTAAAATCAGTTAAAATCCATTAAAATCAAATACGCGAAATGACCTGCCGATTACGAGAAAGCGATTTAGGAGGAATCGAAGCACCTCTACTAAAAAGAAGGAGGAGGATACCTCCTCCCAACCCACCATACAGAACTAGGTCGAGAGGAAGATACTCAATGCTCAGAGTAAGTTTTTTGATTTTGTTGTATGTGTAGTGTGTACTGCGAATTAATGTGTTTCATGAAACAGGGCCTATTTAAAAACACTGCGAGCACTCCAGTCATACCAGATGGTGATGATGATGATGATTTAGAGATTTCTGAGAAGACAAGTAAAGAAGTTATTTTAGAAGAAGAAGTTCATGAAGATGGTGATACAAGACTAAAGAAACAGCAGCAGATGGAGGAAAAGAGATCCAAGTGATTGTGGTTTTTAAGTTATTATTAGATATTTTGGTGTGATGGTGATGAACTTTTGTTTTGTAAAGTTATATGCTTTGGATGTGCTTTTGATGTAAATTATTGCTCTTTAAAGTGAGCTACTTTGTTATGGTTAATGTTTGCCTCCATAATCACCTTTATTTTCTTTATATCACTGAACACTTAAATTTCAATACAAAGATAAAGAAAATAGATACAAAATTGTGCATTTCATCTAATAATCAGAATACTGAATCAATACATGGTCCATCGAGGATCAAAATATCAGCACATGATTGTTGCTAGTAAGTCACAAAATATAAAAATACATGAGCAATTTATGTTTCGTGGTATGGACATCCCCTTATGTCATGGTCATCATTACGACAAATGCTACACCTCTTCTTCTGCCGGCGTCTTTGCCTCGTTTGTTCATCCATTCCTTGAGTTTCTTCAGGGATATTCAAATCCACACCACCTATGGGAATGAATGCTTTGCAAGATTTTCTATTGTGGCCGGTTCCTTTACACCTACCGCACACCTGAGGCCGTCTACCTGCGGGCAAATTTTCAACAGTGGATCGTGCGCAACTCATCCTTGGTTGGCCGGATTGTCGTACCCCCTCTGGAGGTACGCAAACGATGGATGAGATCTCTGGTGGGACATTCCACACATCAGGATGTGGGATAGGACTAATATGCTCCTTATAAGTCTCTCTAAGGCCTTCGATATGTAGTTTCGAAAAGTAATTTTCAAAAACTTCTTCACGATGCGTGTAGGCAGCAGTTCTAAAGAGTCCTATAGCATGTGCACCGTATGAGGTCAGATTTTTTGTAAGATGGTTATAGCACAACCCGTGGAATGCATTCGGATAGACGGCTCGAACAACATTCTGAATGCTCTTATGTTGGTCACTCACAATCAGTAAATCTTCCATCGGATTGTAGCATCTGCGCAGGTTATACAGAAAATAAGTCCATGACTCGTCGTTCTCTATCGGACCGAGACCAACTGCAAGAGGAAATACTTGCTCGTTCCCGTCTAATGTGACAGTCGCAAATAGAGTTCCTTTATTCCTTCCCTGCAGGTGGGTCCCATCAACTATAATCACCGGTCGAAGGCACGTATCAAATTCCCTAATACTCTGTCCGAGTGCAACGAACATGTGGCAAAACACTCCCTCACGAGTCGTCTGCAAATCATAAATTGTCCCTGGATTACGCTGTTTTAACAAATACAGATAAGATGGGAGCCTATGATACGACTCATCAAAGCCGCCATATATATTCTCTATCGCTATATTCCTCGTCCGGAGAGCAAAACTGTATAGCATGTCAACGCCGTACTCCCTACACATCTCTGCAATCATCTCTTTTGGCCTCAAAGTGACCCCCTCACCGGTCAATCTTTTAGCAAAATAATGGGCGGCAACCTCAGAAGTGACCGATCATGCGGCAGCACGGTTCAAATCAGGGTGACAGTTGTGCTCCAATGTCAACTTAGTAATTCTCTAAATAACAATTACTAAACGAAAGTTAGACCCCACCTCGAGCTGACTGGTAACCGGTGGAGGCTGCTTGACCCAACCCAAAGTCCCGGCACTACCGGGGTCCGGAAATGGAATGATCCAGTTACGATTGATTGTAGATGCTCATGCTCGCTCGCAGATTGATGGTCGGATGAAAAGTTTCGACGACTCATAATCGTATCCATTTGGGCCGGTTGGCGAACCCAAGCAAGAAATTCTGCAGATAGTGACTCAAGCAAGTCTTTACAACAATCTTCATCTTCGGATGTATGCACCTCCTCATCTTCCTCGTCTTCCTCATCTTCCTCGTATTGATAATCTTTGGAAGGCATGTCATAATTTATGTTGTCGGGCTCTACTCTCGAGCTGCTACATCCCATATTAACCTCGAGAGTGGACGAGCTGCTGTTCTCAACATAGACCTCAGGATCCTCCTTGTATTCTACTAGTAATCGAAGTATCTCGGTATCGCCCCGTAATAGGACTTTTACTTTGTTTCCCTTGGCCATGTGTGTCAAATACCATAATTTGTAATCGGACTCATTTGGACCACCCAAACCCTCTCTGATAACCCCCACGAGGTTTGCACGACTAACTTTGCTCGTGTCGATATAGACAAAAAAGGAGTGCCCGTCTACATATGTCGATCGCTGCCAATGACCACCGTGATGTATTAAAATACGCTGCCACGACATCTGATTACAAAAAGATGAATAATTATTCAGAAAACTGAGCGAACAATATTATAAAATGGTCTGCCTTGGACACGACCGATGCACACGGTCGTATACTACCGTGTCCAGTGATCGTGTACAAGTTTCTGGCCATGAACACGATCGCTGTACACGATTATAGGCGATCATGTTAAACGATCGTGAATACGTTAGTTGTGCGCACGATGTCAAGGTCGTTGGACACGACCGTTGCACACGATCGTTGCACACGGTGGCTTCCCATCGTGTGCAGCGATCGTGTCCGTAAGAACTTGTCGGGAATTTTTTTTCCAGTGGTCAAATACTGATGCATACCTTCTTTATGAACCCAGAAGCACGACAAATGAAGTCCTATTTGAACGTCAACTTTTCTTTTCGAATAATCTTGTGATTTTTATAAGATTTTTGAGAGACCCTTTGTCAAAAATGGTTGTGTTGTTTTGATGTATATGTTTGTAGTTAAATTTTGGTTGTTGGACATTAATATCGATCGGAGCAGATAAGGAAAGTAAAAAAGAAAAAAGAGAAGAAAAGTAGTTTAAATTAAATAAAATAAAAAAAAGTGAGAAGTCAACATTGCAACAAAAGAAAGGACATTTTAGTCTTTTTAATCAAAATGGTACTAAAAAATTATAGTTTTATGAATGAGGATATAAAACTTATCAATTTTATAATTTGGTATTAAAAAATTGATTCCCACATATAGATAATACCAATATTTATCAATGTTATTTATATTATTTGTAGTATTATTGATATAATTACTACTATTATTATTATTGATATCAATATTATCAATAGTATTATATATAATTTTTACACTATGAATGTTACTATTATTACTATTATTGTTTTTGTTGTTGTGATGCAATCAATTTTGTTGTTGTATATATTGTTATGTGATATTATTATTACAAGATCGAGAAAAGAAACAACCGTAAATAGCTTACACAAAGATCTAATGAAATACACCGTACTTTCGGACTCAAAAACTCGATCTACACCGGTGAAAAGATTTGCCCAATAGCTACCAAGCTCTTGTCAAAAGATCACGACGATCCGACCGATAAATCTCCGGGAAAATGAAGAATTGTATTTCTCTCTCTATTTCTCTCTCTTGTTCTTCACAAAGTGTGTGGGATGATGAAGTGTGTAAAGTCCCGTCTGAAAATCTGCATAAAAAGATACACTTTTGCAGGTTTGACCCGTGTGTCGTGGCTCGGCCCAAGTGTGCCGCGGCACACAGCATCCAAATCTTTTTGAATAATGCTACACACACACAATTGCACACACAAATGGACACCCCTGCGTAGTAGGAGTTGTACCCTGCGTAGTAGGAGTTGTACACTACTTTATGGGTAGTAGGGGTTGTGTAGGGGTACAACCCCTACTATGCAGAGTATAATCCCTACAAACAGGATATGCATTTATGTATGCATTTGTGTGTGTAGTAGCTTTGAATATTTTTACTCATTTCGGCATCGGTTTTTCATTTTTTCTTACTCAATCGGTCAACCTTTGTCATCATATAAAATAATATTGTGAGAGAATAGTAAAAGAGAAAAACGGTAACAATTTTATATATGTCTGAATTTGTTTAATATATTAAGTTTCTATTTTATCACGTGTATTATTGTATCTTTGTAAATATACTACATGTTCTCCGATGCGATGCACCACACAAAATATTCTCTTATTAAAAAATAATTTTTTGATCTCTAAATTTATTTTTGATAATCTTCGACATGAGTATCATATTAACGTAATATTAATAAAGAACTTATTTAGTGTATTATGGGGTTTAATATAATTCAAGAAAGAGTACCACATTAGTAGAATGTTAAATCAATTAGTGTCCATTACATAAACCGAACATACCGAAAAAAGTATGAACAAATTTTTGGGACGGAAGTAGTATGTTATTAAGTCTTAATATATGTGTGTGTGCAATGTATGTTTTTGTTATTTTTAGTTATTATAATTAAATAAATATCATAATTTATTTTTTATATAAGCAATATGAGTCTGAAATCTAATTTCATAAAAATTAGTTAATATATTTTTATTTTGCATCAATTAATTTATTGAAAATTAATGTTCATATTTTTTCTAATATAATTTTTTTTTGTGCAATCGGTCATTACTGTAAATCCATCAAATTGATTATATTCATATGAATGTCTAGTTGAAAATTATGAAACAAAAATTAATTTTATATATTTTTTATTAAAATAAACTTGATATAAAAAAATTCTAAACATTTAAAATTTTAAGCTAAAAAGGAAGAATTTTTTTATTGTGGAATAAAACTCCCACAACACATATCTTGATTTTTTTAGAAATTTAAGAATGCATCTCTATGTATAAGCTATATTTTAAAATTAAAAAATCAAAAAACTTATAAAATGACACATGTCCACAACTCTCTTTTAATAGAAGTATAGATTTTTATATTAATATTATCAACAATATTATAAATAACTATTATCGTAATATATATTATTGTTGTAGATGTTATATATTGTATCTATATTACTAATTATTATTATTATTATTATTCAGTAACTCTAGTTCAGTTCAGTTCAGCACATTCAGTTCTATTCTGTTTAGCTGAGTTCACTTCATTTCAGTTCAGCAAAATTCAGGTCAAAAGAATAGAGCCTTAGTGGCCGATGCTTTGAGTCGTAGGCCAACATCACTTCACAAGCTAGATGTGTTTAAACCTCAATCAAGAATCCAGGGGGTTCAAGGGCAGTTGTACTTTAGAGATCACTTCTTCTTTAATTGATGATATCAACACGAAACAGTTTGAGGATCCGTTCTTGGTTCAGTTGAGGGATGACTTGAAGAGGGACAAAACTCCCAATTTTGTAGTTTAGGACGATGGTGTATTGAGGTTCTGATGTTAGACTTTGCGCATCGAACATCATCGAATTGACGCATAAGATCTTGAGACAAGCGCATAGCAAACCTTACTCTGTACATCCTGGTAAGTAAGATGTTCAACTTTGTAAACATTAACTTTTGGTGGAGTTAACTTAATTTTGATTATTTCAACGTTCATGTACAACTTTTTGAATTTAGTTATTTTAACGAAGGTACAACTCGTTTTAAACCATCTATTCTCACTCCTTTTAAAAAAAATTCAATCAAATAGTATTTCAATTTATATAACAAAAACTTTACTGAATGGATATTATGTAAAGTTTACTTAGATACTAAGATTTTATTTTGAAATGACCCTCTTCAAGTGGGAACAAATCATGTTTTAAATGATCCTTTTAATATATAAAAATTGAATCCTATGTTTTGAATCCTAACACAAAATGCTGTAAAGTTTTCGTGCCGACATGGCATATAATGTAACATATAACAGGATATTCTATTTAGGGCTGTGCAAAAAAACGAAGTTAGAAAAAAATCGAACTGAACCGGCCGGACCTGTTGGGCCGGTTCGAACTTCATTCCGGTCTCAAATCTTTTTGCTAATATTCGGGACTGTCCCAAACTACATTTGGTCTTGGTCCTAAAATTTACACAAAAGTTACCACTAAGATAGGAAGACTACAGTAAATTTAAGGAAAAAAATCGAATCGGACTGGTCAGACGGCCTAAACACGAATCGACCCCAGCCCCGCCCCCCGGCACGGCCTTAGACTCGGGGGCCCTTGTTGATAGCCCATCCATCGAAGAAGACGAAGTGCAAAAAGCTGGAAAATGCATGCTTAACGTACGTAAAAAGTATAACTTAGCATACGTAAAAGAATGACAATAACGTACGTAATGTTCAGTGGATAACGTACGTAAAGTGATGGTTTTGAGTTCAAACGAGATGGACATTGGAGATGACGTCATGGCATAGGTCAGCCAGCAACGGACATATTGACTATATATAACGTACGTAATATATGTTTGGTTAACGTACGTAAAGGAGGAAACGAAAGCTACTGGACTGAAACTGGGCTAAGCTAACGTATGTAAGTATTGTCTTTAATGTACGTAACTTTATTAACGTACGTAAGGGAAGAATGATAGCGGTCGTAATGGAGTGTCAGGAGACTAACGGCTAGTTGAGGCTTTGGAGCCTATAAATACCATTCTTATGGTATTGTTTCACTTCAACAACTTCAAGCAAACAACTCTTTGATCAGATATTAATACCAGAGCCTATAAATACCATTTCTATGGTATTGTTTCACTACAAAAACTTCAAGCAAACAACTCATTGATTAGATATTCATTGATATTATTGTTGTTGTGATATTGAGCTTATATTGTTAGTTTGAGTATTTATACATTCAACACATACACAAGAGGTAAAAGAAAAGATACGATTGGATTCGGTGTTATTAGGATCAAGGATACGGCATTGTTAGAATCGCAATCGCTTAGTGAGGTTTATCTAGTATCGATAGAAAGCTAGAGCGGTTGATTCCTTGTCCGATAGAAAAGGAAAACTGTTTAACTTGGACCGACACAAAGACAAATACGAGTGGTTTATGAAGGACCAATAGAAGACGTGATTGTAACAGTTACCCCTCGACCGATAGAAGAGAGGTGCAGAGGTTTTTATCTTCAACCTATAGAAAAAGATACCGAGAGAGGACGTAGGCTCGATTATAGCTGAACCTCTATAAATCCTTGTGTCGTTTAATTTCCGCACATTTAATTTACGCTTTCGCAACACGGCGCATATTCCGATCTACCTCCAACAATTGGTATCAGAGCGGTACCTCCAATACACGGCTTAACATCCGAGGAGTCGATCCAAATGGCGTTTCAATTTGCTCCAGTCGAAGGCCTTGCTCTTAACCGACCACCATTTTCTGATGGCGCAAATTTCGTTACATGGAAGAAAAAGATGTCAATATTCATCCGAGCGTATGACATCGAGAATTGAAAGATCATTTGTCTTGGCCCGAAAGTTCCAATCAAACCTGACGGATCTCTTAAGAGTTTCGAAGAATATAATGACGAGGATTGGAAGAACGACCATCTAAATTGTAAGGCTACTCAACTTCTATATTGTGCCTTAAATCCAGAAGAGGTCAATCGTATCTCATCGTGTGACAGTGCTAAAGAGATATGGAAAATTCTTGAAATCACACACGAAGGGACAACTCAAGTCAAGGAGACGAAGATCAATATGCTTCTCCATGACTACGAGTTATTCATGATGAAGAGTGACGAGTCCATCACCAACATGCTCGACCGATTTTCGATCATCACAAATGGACTTGCTTCGTTCGGTAAACCATTATCAAGTAGTGAGAAAGTCAAGAAAATCTTAAGATCACTACCTGTTGAATGGGACGGAACGGTGACGGCGATTATGGAGTCGAAAGATCTCAATAATCTTGATTTTAGTGCTCTCGTTGGTTCACTAATAAATTACGAGATTGTCTTTAAATCTCGAAATGCAAAGCCGAAACCGAAGGAAAGATCGATAGCCTTGAAGGCTAAGATGTCAAAGAGAGAAGAAATTCCGGTGGATGATAGCGATGAAGAATCGGCATATTATGCCAAAAATATTAATAAGTTTCAAACCTTATTAAATCGGAGAAAGAAAGACATCTCGGGAGAATCTAAGAAGTTCGACAATAATTGTCGATTATGTGGTAAACCAGGCCACTTTGCCAAGAATTGCCGAGCTAAACCAAAGAATGAGGTCCTCGTTGCAATATGGAGCGATGAAGACGAAGATGATGATTTTATCAATCAAAATAATCTCGCTCTCATGGCCCGAAGTTCATTCAACGATAGCGACGTCGAAAGTCAAGTAAGTATATCCTCTCGTGATGAGCTATTTGAAATATTTGAATTATTGCATACGGACTATCAAAATGATTTATCCTAAATTAATCCCTTAAATCCAAAAATAAATCATTGGAAATTGAGTATTCCAAAATTCTTGAAAAGAAAAAATTTATCGAGACCAATCATTCCCAATGCATTGTGTTGTGCGGCGATTTATACGCCTCGATGGCGATCGGCATAATGGTCAAGAGCCAGCCAAAGAAGATAGATGTTGGGCAAGCGCCTAGCAATCGGCGTCCAAGGCGATCGTCTATCGACATCTGGCGATCGTCTATAATGTCCGACTGTAGACGATCGTCCCGTACCACGTATGAATCCGACATCCGTCAGAGTCGTCGAAGACCGAATCTCGGATGAAGACCCACATGCAGATCCGCAAAAGGCGCCACAAGATAAGGCCTTTTGACCCCAGCCTGTCACCGCCTTCACACCTACCGACAGGCCCGCCGAAAGGTACAAAGTGGGTCCTCCCCTGACAGCGACTCAGGACGCGTGTGGACTTCTCATTGGCTCGCACATCTGGCTGCCAGCAGCAGCCTCAGACCTTAAGGAAACAGTCCCACGTGATGGAACAATCACCCACCTTATTTTAATATAGAAAACGGCGGTCGCCCGCGATCGCCGGGGAGGACCTAGCAACCTCTTCTACTATAAATAGTAGGCCTCCAACAGTGGCCTGAGGGAGCGACATACACATGCACAGTGAAATTACTTGACAGATTATTTCAATCACACAAAACATAAAAAAGCAAGAACTCACAGAGCATCATATCTGGTTCTTCCGGCAATCTCCACGCTCAATAGCTGAGATAACTAGAATCTTTACACTCATTGTAATAGTATTCTAACATTAATATTTGTACTCCCTAGTATTCATATTAATAACATCTCGCGAGAGCATTCAAGCCCGGGACTAACAACCCCGGCAAATCTTGTGTTATTTACTTTCCCACGGAAGTGTTCTCGCATTTGTTTGTTACTCGACCACTCCAGCAATATCATCTCCGGATAATATTTTGGGTAACAACAATTGGCGCTAGAGGAAGGGGTTCTTAACCTTCATTTTTATTCCGACCGTCTCGAAGAACACTCACTGTTCTCCGGGGCATATACTTGAAGAAACACTCACTGTTCTTCAAAGAAAACTTTCAGAAACATGACGTCAGCTACGACCTCTAAAAGAGCCACCCTGCGATCTGTTGGACATATCATTCCGGCCCAGACCGAAACCCAACCTACGGCGGAAGGCGACCGCGACGACGCTAGGCTCTCACTCCCACCCCGAGGGACGGTCCCAGCCTCTCACTCGATCAGTTCCAAACCGCGAAACAGATCGAGGAGGCTATAGCCATCCTCAGGGAGCGACGGAGGGCATGCGACTCGCCCACCATTACTCCATCAGCCATCCGCCGTGCAGGCAAGCGGAAGCTCAAGGGGCAATATGTCGAGAAATCGTCAGAAAGCCCCGAGCCGCAGGGAAAGGCGCTCGTAAGGCGGGACGACTCCGTCTTCGCCGCCAGGAGTGATCCTCGTGGCGACCGGGCATTCGAGCCCCAAATGAGACATCAGAGTCCGAATCCGTCACCAGGAGTTCGGCATATCCAACTCCCAGAAGACAAGCCGGCCAACGGGCCCCCACTCGCCCAAGAAGTGAGCTCGATGGCGGAGAACTCGCCGCCTACCACGGGGCCAGGAGATCGGTACGCGATTGTCTCGGCTCCCGCTCCGAGAGCTAATCAGCGAGCAGTCAGGCTACGGCTATGGCCGCCATGCAGCGCCAGTTCGACGAAATGAAGGCGCTCCTAGAGACTGGGGTAGGCGCCAAGAGATCGATCGTTGGACCGAGTGAGCCACTCGCGGCCCAGATCGAGCTCTCCCCAGTTCAACCGAAGATCGCTCCCCCTCAAACACCTCTATACGATGGGAAATCGGATCCTGAGACCCATTTGAGCAAATTCCGGATTTACATGACCGGATGTGGAGCATCAGATGCGACGAAGTGCCGAATGTTCCCATTGACATTGGGCGATCTCGCCCATAGGTGGTACATCTCACTGCCACCTCGCTCGATCAATTGTTTTGAGAAGCTGGCGAACGACTTCACGTCGTATTTCGCCGCCAAAGTTGCTCGGCCAGAAGGCCCCCACCGCATGATGAAAATCAGGGAGGGGAAGAACGAGCCCGATGAAGACTACATCGACCGGGTGGATGAAATAGTCCTCACCGGCGAGCCGATTAGCGACGAGCTCGCTCTCTACTCGGTCCTAGGGGATTCTATGGCCACTCGCCCATGTTCAGACACCTTACAAAGGACATCCCCCCGACCTACGCGATCTTCCGCGTCAGGGCCGCTAATTTCCTGGCTAGGCAGATGATGCTCACCCTCCGCTTAGGTGAGGGATCTACCGGGGAAGGAAATGCGCCATCTTCCATCCCGAGAAAGGCTGTCGCCAAGCCCAGAAAGGCGATCGCGAAGCCGCCCGGCGAATTCAAAGCCTTCGAGGATGTGGAGGTTCACCTCCTCCGCAACCTCAACCTATCTCCGGCCCACATCTTTAACGCCATCAAGGGGCGCGGGTGGCTTAACAAACCAAAGCCAATAAGGGACAACGGTCATCTAGACCGCAACAAATTTTGTGCCTACCACAAGAGTCCCGGCCACAACACCAGCCAGTGCCGCGACCTCCTCCGACAACTCTGGAGATTGTTTGAGGAAGGCAAGTTGGATAACTTGGTTACCAAGCCAGAAGCCCGGGGGACGCGATCGCCGTCAGAACGACGGAATCTCTCCTAATCCGGTTGCAAGGATCGAGCAAAACGAGCCGGAGTACTCAGACGAATCAATCCCTCCGATCAACCCCGACGGTCGGATCAACATGCTTCAATCGGAAGGTGGAAACCTCGGAGGTCTTTCCCCGGTTTCCACCATGTCGAATAGAAAGCGAAAAGCCGAATTGAGGGCGTTCGCCGGGGTCCATGTCGTGGTACCCCAGAGCCGACCATCTCCAAAGACGCGCTCATCACTTTCTCACTCGGTCGAAACCGAAAATACCCTTAAATATCCCTTTAGATAACATTATTAATCCTTTTAAATTAAAGACCAACAGGTGTTGGTGTAACATTGGAGCTACCGTTGCAGTTCCGGCAGCCAGCTTCTCATCTAATTCTTACTTCATTTTAGTATTACATTGGATACTTTGGAGCCAGAAAAAAAAAAAAAAGGTATTAAGAAATTCAATGGGTCACTTTCGTAAATAAAAAAATAAATAAAAAATACGCCTTAGGGAACAAGTGGAATTGTCACCTGTCACACCCTAACGAATAGAGTCGAGCCAACTGACCTTTCGTCCAAAACGATGGTTTTATGATAATGACGTGGCGTAAAAATCTCCGGCTGGATACACTACATATTCTGTGGATGAATTGTGCAGATCGATACTCCATAGTGAAAAATACATTAGAGGAAGTGTACCATGGACGGTACCTACTTTTGGATCATTCGGACTGCAGTCAACATCCGGGATGGGGGTTGGGGGTGGAGGCCCCCCTTGTACAGTATTAGTACACCTGTCTCTCGTGGTTTTGCTTTTGCATTGTCGATGCCACTACGCCTCTTTTTTATTTATTTTTATTTTTTGTTGGAAAATCTTTTTACCTTCTTTCCCCCGTTTGGGACCACTAATTTCTTTTTGACAAAATAAAAATAATTACTCCCAAATCATCTTAAACATTTATTTTTCGGCATGAAATTTAAGAAAAATTAAAAAGTAGTATATAAATTGATAGTATAAATATATATTATTTAAAATTGTGAGAGATAAATGTGTCTTAAAAAGGAATGACCAAGTATCTTGGAACAACCCAAAAAAAATATGAACCAAAATCGGTGGAACGGAGGGAGTACTGAAATATCTTTTTCTTATGTTAATTGTAATTTAAATTAAATATATGTTTAGTTTTGCAGAATTATAATTATCTATAATACTATAAGATTCAGTCCTAAAATTAAATGTGTAATTATGATGATAGAGGTTTTAGAGTTAGAAAATTGTGGAGTAATCATGATTTAATGTGGAGTAGTGTTAGAGTTAAATTTCTAATTGTGAGCATGTAAAGAGTTGTACCTGAGTAATTGCAAGTATGCAAAAGGTTTATGCGGTTATATACAGGAGAATATACAATCAATATGAAGTTACAATCTTTGTGGAATACATTTACAACCAAAAAGAATATAAACCATCCTCCATTTATAACCAAAAAGAATATAAACCGATTAGTCTTTCCATATACATATAATGAGTAGTATAAATACGTACTTTGACACACTAAACCCGGCCATCAAATACAATCGATCTATTACTTCAAAAAAAAAAAAAAAACTAGCGCCAAGAAGAAGACAGAGTGGTGACTTGCCGCCGTTAAACTACCCCTTTTATAAAAAGATTTATGGCCGATCGAAAAAATAGAAATCAAAGTAGAAGTGAAACCGCTAACTTCAACATATCTCCTTTCGACAAATCAAACAAAAAGCATGAAAGAAAAAGTGCAAGATCTCGCTCCCATCATAGATCTTTTTAATATCCGAAAGTAATAAAGAAAGAATTATAACAAATATGTTATAATCTATCTTTGTTTCGTGGTAAGAAAAACATAATAACAACCTACCTTACATCTTATACAAGATCTTTTGAAGCCTCCGCTTTGAAGAACGTAACAAGATCAAGAATAAGAGAGTCGTGTGTTTGAAGAACAAGAATCGGAGGGTTGTGATTTCCGTGGATTTTTATTTGTGGTTTGGATTAAAGACGAAAGAAGGAAAGGGATTTGTGTTCATGGTGTTGTTTGTGTCACCGCATTTCGAGAAGGAATAAGGAGGCTAATGAAATGAAAAATAGGGTTATATGTGACTTTTTAGGGTAGAGTAGATTTTATTACTCCTTTTCATTTATGTTTTGGGCTTATCAGTTTTGGGCTAAAGATAATTACATTCCAATAGAATTGCCATTTAAGTTTTGGACATGCGAAATTGTGAACAAGAAGTTTAATGTGCTAAAGGAAATAGCAGTATGTGTTTTCAGATCATTCGTATAGTCCCATTAATCCATTATCATTTTTGTAAATCAAGTTGATGGTCCCGCTGCTCAAATGTGTTTATCAAGTTGGAATCTCAATATATTATGTATAATTTATAGACAGAAAGTAAACTTACAAGTTATATATAATAATACAGTCCCGAGGCGAAGCTCTGTGTATCACAAGGGCCCCGAGGCAATTCAAGTGTATCATAAGGCTATGTAATAGACCAAAAGAAACAAAGACATTTTTTTTATCATACAAATAAGTAATAGATCAAAATAAACAAAGCCATCACAACTTAGTAACAAACAACATCAAACATTTTTAATTTTTTATACAACAAAGTTAAAACATTTCATACAACATACTAAATAATGCTTAAATATACACTCGCCAATATACATAAAGAATACACGATTAACAATTAGATGCTCAGCCCGTGCGTAGCACGGGTTCTGCCTGTCTCGTGTAGTATATATATGACTAGAGATAGTTTGTGCCATAATGGCACAATGACGGTGATATAAATGAATTTAAATAATTAAATCATCAAATTACTTGTTAGAAAAAATTACGTTGGTTCCCAAAATTCTATCGGCGGACGACGAGTCTGCCGTAAAATAAAAAGAAAAAAAATAGGGCCACCGGAAAGTAGGCCGGCGGGCCTGACCTTAAAAAAATCGACAGGCCGACGACCTAGCGTAAAAAAAAGTTGGTCGGTCGCCTGCCGTGGCCGTGTCAGAAAAACTAGTCCTTCGGAGATCCCCGTAAAAAGATTTATTTTAGAAAACTAATTGTAAATTTAATTTAATTTAATATTCTAAAGGTGATTTTTGTAAACTTACTGTTGTTGATCATTTGATATTATTATTATTATTATTATTAAATTCAATACAAAAAGAAGGGAGAAGAGGGAAAGATAAAATAATTTTCTCAAGTGCACACTACTATAAAAAACATCATTGTCCTTTATATTATAGATTTATCCTAAAAATATATTTTATTTATTTAAAAAATATATAAATATATTATTCATTTTAAAAAATATATTTTATTCATCATGATGGTATTTTCATATTTCTTATATATTTTTCTTTTATGTTTTTTCAAAATATTTTGCTTCTCTCACATTGATTATCACTATTTCAAGTTGAGAGAAGGTAGATTAATAGTTGTTTTTCAATTGTAACTTATCTTTTCTGATTTGCACCTTTTTTTTTATTTTTTCATAAAAGACCTTCTCCACCCTCCAAACTATTAATAATTACTAAAAAAACTTTTGTATTTCAGTTGTAATATGTATTAAATATATATTTTAGTTTTTCCAAAATTACAATTATGTACTATATATTATATATTTTTAAAATATATTTTATTTATTAAGAATATATAAATATTTTATTTATGTTAGAAAGATATTTTGTTTGTTATCAAAATTAGAATTACCTGACATTTCGAATTTTCATGCGTTTTCCTCGAAATGGACTCCAAGCTCCAAATTCGTTGGAAATTCTCGTAACCTATACGAGGCATTATTTTCCAAGGTCAATAATTTTCTTCCTAACGGTGGAAGAGTATGTACTATTGTTTTCTAAATATCGAATGAACATATTGAGCTTTAAAATATCGGTTGAAATATGTATGATACGAAGATAACAAGTGAGACAAATGACACATACAATTTCTAAAGAAAAAATTGATATTAGAAAAAATTGTGACATATAATATTCACCACTTACTAAACCAAAAGCCTACTAATCTCAGTACTTTTAATATTTGGATGTTTAAAAATATATGTTTAATGATAAAGTTTGTTTATGTCATGTTTGTATTTTGTTTAGCCACAAGTTTATTCTCACTATTTATAATATATATCCCGGAGATATATTAGCACAAATTCATACAAGTTTTGATAAATATCATACATTACTAGCGAATACCCTGAAGTATATATACACTTAATATTATATTATTTTGGGTTGATAAATTTTCCTCAATATCCTATAGATATTGGATTAATTGCATAACAATCATTGTAATTTTTTCTGGAAAAAGAGTAATAATGATAATTATTACACATATATTGATAGTGCTACCTCTATCATTGATAAAGCATAAATATGCAGTCGAGAAAAATAAATACTCTTGAAAAGATATAATATCCTCCCTCAAGAAGGAACTACTTTTAACGTTTAAAAATAGAATATTATTGATATCTCTTGAAGTAAATGATCATATTTTAAATTCAACAGAATAAAGATTGAAATGTCACAAACTCATTCAAGAATTAATTAGAGGTTGATATATTTGTCTTTATTCTTATTTTAAATTAGAATCATCATCATAGTAAATTTAAAATTATATATTTGAATAATTTATGATTTGATATCCATAAAAATGCATTATTTTGAATTCCGAGAAGTAATTTAGTGTACATATCTACCATTATGGCTCCTATTGACTATTAAAATATGTTGGATACATTCCCTTTTATGACAATACCTGAAGTATTGACGGGTGATATGAATAAGATCGATATTGTAAGATATTATCATTCCCGATATTATGGGGAGGAATGTATCAATTGATCAATAAAATTATTTGTTATGAATTTGAAGTTCAAAAAATTATTAATTTTGAAGAAATTACAATCAATTAAATGTATACACTCGAGAACAGTTTAAATAAATCCATCATGAAAATTATGTCTTGAAAGACACATGCAAATACTACAACTGAGTTTAAGACTAGTCCACCTAAATGATGAAAAATATATTATATATCTCCGGAGATAAAAAAAAGCATCAGTGACAAAATTCAAAGTCCTGAAGACGTCGCTCTTGAATAGCATACTCTTTGAAGAAAATTAAATTATAGAACATTCTACGGATTTTGTTAAAATAAAATTTGGAGCCTACATCAATAGATTTTAGAATAGCACTTGACACAAATAAAGATCATAATGATCTAGGTTGATTAATGTTTGAAATGAAATGTTTGGTCAAAACGGACAAAAAATCTAATATGGTTTAGATGATTGTCAATACTTTGTTATTTGGCCTGCAGTCTAGAATAGCATATTGAATAAAACTCGCTGAATTGATTAATATTCATACTTTATATGATTATGATAATTAGAACTTTTGAAGAGTTACCAATAATTTTAAGCATTACTCATGCAAACATGAGATATAAAGCACGATTTGTATTTAAAATTGCTTAAAATGATTATGTCTTTTTATAAGACCACTCGTGAACACACACACACACACACACACACACACACACACATATATATATATATATATATATTGTTGGAATATAAAACGCAGCGGAAGCAAGTTGGTGGGAATAATTTAATAAAAGGTTTTATAAATTAACCAACAGAAAAACCGGATCTATTTAGGCTTGTCAACTAATTAACTAAACAGAATAATAAACAATTAAATAAACATATTTACGCATGGGAGTCGGTAATTTTTACCTTTGACGCGAAGTGGTAGAAAAATCCCATTTTGGTCGATTTATGTCCGCTTCGTGTTCCTCTCCGATCTTCTTGTATTTCTACCTCAAGATCTTCTAGAGTATGTCCCGTGTACGTCCGGATGTCGTGTGGGCAACAATCTACCGGACTAAATATGGACAGCTGGAGTTCGGCCGAAATCTCTTCTCAAGAAACTTACGATTTTTGTTCTCTCTATTTTTCTTGAATATTTTGAGTATTTTAGAAAAATATTGTGTTAACCAAATTGTGGAATCCAAGACACAAGTCAAGATCCACAATTAAACACACAAGGGAAAAATCGATTTTCTTGGGCAATTGGAATTAGAAAAATCGGCCAACACCAATGTCTTATTTATATGTGTTTTGGGCTACTCTAGGGACCTTAAGGCGGATATGGTAAGGACTCCCAATAGATGCCTTCTTTCCAATATTAGGACTCTTCCTAATATTAAGACTCTATTAATATCAACTTAGTCCACTAATGAGTTAATATTGCACTTCCTACCAAAATCCCAAATTACGAAATTGGGCTCCTTTTTGAATTAATTATTTCCCGTGTTTAAGATATTCCATGTCCATTAATTAATTTAAGCTACTGACAGCTTTTAATTAATTAATGTGTTATCCATGAGTATACCACTCGACCTTTATTATTATATCGAAAAATTAATTCCACCTGCACGGTTTAATATAATAATTCTTTCGAGTGCCTCAAGGGACATGATCAACCCGATTGGTCGGGACACAATTTCTAGCTATAATATTAATTATCATATAAATAATAATATTGCCCAAAATATCGAGCATATTGAGTCAATCATTGTGGCTCTCACCCATGATAAATCAAAGCAATAAATATTAAATATATAATTAAATATTAATCACTAGAATTAAGAAATAATAATTGTCCGAGATGTACGTGCTTCTTATAGTCAGTACAGAAGAATCTATCTCACCTCGATCCTGTTCAACACATAACGAATACGCTAATATATGCTAATGGTCAAGACCAACCAATCTCAAGCATATACTACAACCTCTCACATAACGGTCTAATGTTATATCGGTTGTGAACTAAATATTACTATATAAGGAACCGATAATGTGATCTTCTGTCTGACACGACACACCACATTATCTACAATATAAAGTAATTTAGACTACATTTGCATAACCATAGCATGAATAACTATGCAAAACATGTGATAAATGAATTAAATATTCTCATAGATAAAGACTGGGAAATTAGGTAATACAAGCATAAAGTATGCTTTGACGTATACAACCCTAACAATCTCCCACTTATACTCAAAGCATGCTTTTGAAGTATACTATCTAGACTATGTCTATCTATCTCCCACTTATACTCAAAGCAATGTTGCCATACATCTCAACCCCATTCCTTCCACATGCCCTTCAAATGACTTTGAGGGCAACACTTTCGTGAAAGGATCACCTAGGTTGTCTTCAGATGCTATCTTGGAGACAATAATCTTCCCTCTCTTCACAAAATCTCGAATGATATGATATTTGCGCTTGATATGTTTGCTTGCTTTGTGGGCCCGTGGTTCCTTCGAATTTGCAACAGCACCGGTATTATCATAATATAGTGTAATACTCCTAAGCAAATTAGGAATCACATCTAAATCCTTTAGGAAGTACTTGAGCCATACCGCCTCTTTAGCTGCCTCTGAGACTGCTACATACTCGGCTTCCATGGTAGAGTCCACTATGCATTTCTGCTTCACACTCCTCCAACTGATGGCTCCACCTCCCAAAGTGAAAACATATTCGGAAGTTGATTTCGACTTTTCTTTGTCCGCACTGAAATCCGAGTCAGTGTAACCCAAATGACAAAGTGTATCTGATTGATATACAAATATATGCTCCCTAGTCCTTCTCAGGTACTTGAGTATATGCTTGACAGCAATCCAATGTCCCGGTCCTGGGTTCGACTGATATCTCGCCACCATGCCTACAACATGATAGATATCAGGCCTAGTGCAAAGTATAGCATACATGAGGCTTCCCACTGCCGAAGCATAAGGGACCAGCTTCATGTCATCTATATCCTTCTGTGTCTTAGGACACATAGCCTTAGATAGCTGAATTCCATGTCTGTAAGGTAAGAAACCTTTCTTGAAATTCTCCATGTTGAACCGCTTTAGCACCGTATCGATATAGGATGCCTGAGATAAGCACAACATCCTTTTCTTGCGATCTCGAAAGATCTTAATACCAAGGATGTGCCCAGCTTCTCCCAAATCCTTCATATCGAACTGCTCAGATAGCCACACCCTTACGTCTGATAATACCTTCACATTGTTTCTAATTATAAGTATATCATCTACGTACAGTACAAGAAATACCAGCACGTTTCCATCGCATTTTTTGTATACACAAACCTCACTAGGACACTGTTCAAAACCATACGTTTGAACGACCTCATCAAATCGCATGTTCCAAGACCTTGATGCTTGCTTGAGACCATAAATGGCTCTCTTAAGGTTGCACACTAAGTGCTCCTCTCATTCAGCAATGAATCCCTCAGGTTGGCACATGTAGATTTCCTTATCAAGACTCCCGTTAAAGAACGCAGTCTTGACATCCATCTGCCAAATCTCCATATCCAAATGCGCAGCTATAGCTAAGAGAATCCGGATCGATCTAAGCATGGCTACTGGCGAAAAGGTCTCATCGTAGTCGATGCCCTCCTTTTGAGTATAACCTTTCGCAATAAGCCTTGATTTGAAGGTTTCAACCTTACCTTTCGATCCTCTCTTACGCTTGTAGACCCACTTACTTCCAATGGGTTTTATCCCATTGGGTAGCTCTACTAGCTCCCACACTTGGTTAGAATCCATAGATCCTATTTTGGATTCCATTACTGTTTTCCAGGAGTCAGTATCCTTGTCTTGAACTGCCTGTTTGTACGTACATGGATCCGTTTCATCCTGGTCCGGGGAGTGGTCCGAAGATGCTCCCACGTCGATGAAACATTCAGTTTGACGAACAACCCTCCCACTACGACGAGGCGTGTCCTTGGTTTGTGTATCCACAATAGTGTCGATACGTGCTACACTAGGTTTTTGCACAATTGGTATTGTCGAAATCTCGCCCCTAATTTTTTCTAGAATGACCTCACTCCTAGGGTTGTGGCTTATCACATAATCCTCCTCTAAGAACCAGGCATTGGTGCTAACAATGACCTTCTGGTTTTTAGGACTGTAGAATAAGCCACCATTCGTTCCCTTCGGATATCCTACAAACACTCATACTTCTGTACGAGATGCCAACTTATCAGCTTCCTTATCTTAGACTGGGCTTGCACCCATTCCACAGTTCTGTGGGTATTTTTGGAACTGATTTTGAAGGCACCAAGTTTAGAATGTACGCCGCTGTTTCCAAGGCGTATCCCCAGAACGAAATAGGCAAATCAGAATAACTCATCATTGACCTAACTATCTCTAATAAAGTACGATTCCTTCGTTCAGAAACACCATTTTGTTGTGGTGTACCAGGCACTGTGAGCTGGGAAGTAATCCCCTCATGTGCCAAGAAACCCAAAAACTCTCCACTAAGGTATTCGCCACCACGATCAGATCGTAGTGACTTGATACTCTGTCCATGACGCTTCTCCATTTCAGCCTTAAATTCTTTGAACTTATCAAAAGATTCAGACTTACGTCGCATCAAATAGATGTATCCATGTCTCGAATAATCATCTATAAACGTGATGAAGTATTCGAAACCACCCTTAGCCTGGATGTTCATTGGACCACATACATCGGTATGAACCAATTCCAACACTTTTTGTGCACGATTTCCTTTGATTTGAAAAGCCCTTTTAGTCATTTTACCTTCTAGACAGGATTCGCAGGTTGGAAATGACTCAACTTGGAGCGAATCCAATAGGCCATCGCTCACCAATCTTTGAATTCTTCTAAGTTTAATATGACCCAATCGTAAATGCCACAAATATGTTGGATTTATGCTCTAAGGCTCTTTTCTTTTATTAGGATTAGTCAAAGAATTAAGTGATTTATAAGTATGCAATGGAGCTGGTGCAGCATTAATGATATAAAGTTCTTCACTATAAGTACTCGTGCAAATATATTCACCGTTTCTTTTAATAACTGCATTATCTTCAAAAGAAACTGAATATCCATCACGACGCAATTTAGAAACTCAAATCAAATTCATTCTAAAATCGGGTACCAATAATACATTATTAAGAACTAAAATCCTATCATCAACTTTTAGCTGCACGACTCCCACTGCAACAGCTTTCAGCCTGGAATAGTCGCCTCAGCTTATTGTAATCTCATCCGCACTAAGTACCTTGGTTATAGGGAACCCCTGCGAGTCATAACAAATATGATCAGTGGAGCCCGAATCCACTATCCACGAAGTGATGGAACAGGCAGCCAAACATATTTTGACTACTAGTGCATGAGACGTACCTTTCTTAGGGCAGTCACAAATGTCCTTTCAGACCGCAGTTGAAGCACTTGCCCTTCTGCTTTTTATTCGCTTCCGGCTGAGGAGCCTTTTACTGAGGAGCCTTGCCCTTATCTTTGAAGGTTGCCACTTGCTTCTGGCTAACCTGCTTTTTCTTCTTTCCCCATTTGGGTTTTGAAGAAGCAGCACCGGTTGCCGCAAGAATTTGATGATAACCTTGTTTGAAGAGACCTTTGGCAGACTGAAGCTCTGTCAGAAGTTCCGCCAACGTGTCAGTCCTACGATTCATATTGTAGTTGAGGCGGAACTGCTAAAAGCTTCTTGGTAAACTGCCCAAGATAATATCTGTAACACCCCAAACTAGGCGGATATTACAGTGTCGTGGACCCCCGACTGGGACCCACCAGGCGAATGAAAACTGATGAATTAAATAATATAATTGTAGTACCGAACCACATTATATTACCAAATACTCCGATGAGGAGCTTAAGTACAATACACCAGGACAATACAGAATACTAGTATATTTTATATGAAGATAAAATACACCACCCTGAATAAATAAACATCTCAAACGGAATTTGCAGCGGAAAAATACAAATGACGGAAATGACTGAAATGACTGAAATAACCGGAATGGCTGGGGCCCCCTACTAGTATCACTGGGACTCCTCGCCGTCAACATGCTCTTCCCGTGCCTTTGCCTTGCCGTGACCTGAAAACAAAATCCCCCAACGGGCCATACGTAACAACAATCCTCAAGGGTTGAAAATACACAATCATGATACATCTGAAGTTATGAAATATCCTTAATTATGAATTACGCTGAAGAGGAGTATCATAGTACGCCCGTAGTGTTCTGTGCAAGTGTACAAGACGGATGACCGGACACACCCATCCTTGTACCTAATTAGTCTCACGGAGTTAATCTTTACCGTGTGCACAGCCCAATGTATCACTCCCAATACATGGCCATCGCGTGCCCGACTAAAAATTCCACACATCCGCACCCGGCCACGCAATATGAACCCAGAAGGTCATATGAACGAGAATGACCACAATGAATATCAATGGATAATAATTCGACAAGGTCAAAAATGACTCACCGAGATGAAAATAATAGTGAAGTGATTGATAATCCAATGAAATGATTGGAACCGCCGTTCCTCGTGAATGAAATGATTATTCGACAATTACAAGTCTCAATACGGTTAATACAATGATGAATGAGTTATGATTATGAATGAACAACAACAAAAGGAATGAATATCCTTTTAACCGAGTAAGAATTAACTTACTCAACACCGGTGACAATTATCCTTCCACGAACAACGTCCTAATTGAGATATCGGTCGCTCGAACAACCTTGAATAAATATAATTACCAACAATCCGTTCAATATACGAATCAAACACGAATATAACGAACTCAAAACATCGGTACGATTAAACCAAGTTCATTGGGGCATTATATCGAACACTTTGTGGCCAAACTTCGATTGTTTATAACTAAGCCTCAATAATACCAACATCAAATCCCCAAGAAGTGTTTCAAACCAACAAAACATCTTCAATACGATCAATAATCCTTTATGAATATCCAAAATCGTGATTACAATAACAATTAATCGAAAACCCCCAAATCCAACTCAATATTCAAAGTGTCCTTGAACAATCCGTCAATAATCCAATGAATAATCAAACATATCCATAATCATGCGTATATCACTTCATACAACATGATCTTAACACCCAAAACATCATATTTCAATACAAAATCGAAATCCAAGATGTTGAAGAAATTACCTCTTGAAGATTCAAGCACTTTGATCCGAAGAATACGCGATAGATCGATGATCCGAGCTTCACAACCGAATGAAAATGATGAAAATCCAAAACTCAAGTGATAGATGATGAAGATCCTCTCCCTCAAGTCTTCTCTCTCGGATGTAGGTGAAGAAATGAAAAAAAATGGGTTGATTCGCACAAAAAAACGCAATTATAGGGCTGAATGCACTGTGAGCCGCGACCCAGGCCGAGTTTGCCGCGGCACAGGCCCAAAAAAACGCTCCCAGTGCTCGGCAGTGTGCCGCGGCCCGGCCAAGTGTGCCGCGGAAGTGTCTCGGCAGTGTGCCGCGGCCCTGCCGGCATGTGCCGCGGCACAAGGTACAGAAGGGTTTGGCCGAAAATGCAACACGAGTGTGCCGCGGCCCGGACGGGTGTGCCGCGGCAGTAACTCGGCAGTGTGCCGCGGCACAAAGTCCAGAATGCTCGGCCAAAAACTGGAAAATGTGTGTGCCGCGGCGCACACTCCTTGTGCCGTGGCCCACACCCCTCTTGGGTCCTAAAAAGATGAAAAATGACCCGGGAAGGGAATAAAAGCAATAGGAATTGATATTTGGGAACCAATAACACGAAATGGAAGTACGGAAACCCCAAAACGGTGGTTCCAAGTAATGATTACAAGGGTTCGCCCAACAAAAACACGATTCGAACAATGAAGAGATTTGAAATGACATGAATTCCAACATCAACATCGACTAATGAATCAATTACAACAATCAAGATAATACTCTTGTCTCGATTCCCGAATAAGGTTGAAACAATGAACAATATCGATACACAACTCGAAGTTGTTCCGAACGGTGAACACGGATGAATGATTATTATCAAGTGAAAAAATTACATAGTGAAAATTACCTAATGAAGTTACTGAATGATAATGACTGAATTACAACCGGGTATTACATACACCCCCCCTTAAAAGAGTTTCGTCCCCGAAACTAAGGGTCAAACAACTCGGGATAACTCTCCCGCATACTATCCTCGGTTTCCCAAGTAGCCTCTTCGACTCCGTGTCTAGACCACTAAATTTTAACTAAAGGAATCCCCTTATTCCTCAACTGTTTGATTCGCTGCTCTAAGACTCGTATGGGACGCTCCTCATACGAATGATCATCTGCGATCTCGATTTCGTCGAACTAAAGTATGTGACTCGGGCCGGCAACATACTTCCGTATTTGAGAGACGTGAAACACATTATGAATTCGGCTTAACGCCGGAGGTAAGGCCAAATGATACGCTAGTTCGCCTACTCATTCCAAAATCTCAAACGGTCTAATAAACCTCGGACTCAACTTCCCCCGTTTTCCGAAACGGAAAATACCTCGACTCAGGGATACCTTGACCAAAACGTGGTCACCCGTCTCGAATGTAACACCCCCAGAATACGACCCGGTAATGTCACACGCCGTAGACCCTTATCACAAGGATCCACCAGGCTAAACTCCAAAAGACTACTCAAAGATTGACCGACCGGGGTCAAAATTTAATACAAGGTAGACCGACAAGGTCTTAAACCAATTCATAAACTAACGACATTCATACAACAATGACAACAATAAACTTGAACACAGAAAAGAATGACAACTCAATTTAAAAATCGATAACTACACCCATGCAAGGGTGAATACTCAAACGACAAAGAAAATACCGACCAAAATGAAACAAAAGAAAAGACTCGACTGCGGTGTGATTAGCATCGTTGTCTTCCATCTCCTTCCAAGCCAATCCCGTGATCGCTCCCGAGCCGCCAAAACTGAGCGCATAACAGCACCCACCCCGAAAACTCGGGTTAGCAACCGGAATTTTGCTAGTGCAAGTACATAATATACAAGATATACGAACAAGAACAACACAAAATTCAACCATCGTGAAGCCATTAACACAAACCATACATTCCCAAAGTTAACACAAGATAGCACTCGCATACACAAGGTGAAAATTAATCACATAGTCATATTCTCTATATGGAACATAACGCTAATCAAACTTTGGGCCCAAGGAGTCAAAAGATTAAGTTTGAAAATCCATTTTTATAAAAAAAAGGAAAAGTATTTTGATAAAATAGTTTGAAAACATTATTAATGACTCGGGTCGTCTTGGGGTTTTAAACAAAAATCGAATGGGGATGCTTTTGGAATTAATTTCAAAAAAAAACTCTCGGGTCCTTGACCCAACGTATGGAAAACGATTACCCAAAAACCAAGTCAACTTATTTGGGGTTCTCGACCCAATTTATAGAACACCGTCACAAACGAAATCATTACAACATCTCACAGGGTTCTCAACCCATTCCAAATAACATCATCACGAAACCAATCATCTCAACATTCCACAGGGTTCTCGACCCAATACACAGAATAGCACCACAATACAATCAAAGGTACAGAACTCTCATTCGACATATCCTGCTCAAGACCCCCGATTAATTAACCCTCGGAGATTTCGTCAAACCTCCTTGGTTAATTAACCCTGATACCAAACGCTTTAAAAACAATTTGAAACAAGCTTTCAAAAACACGAATCGCGGTCTATACCAAGACAAACATTTGAAAGTGAGTTGAAAGAATTTGAGATACGAACATCGTTCAGTAACGGGGTCTCAGCTATCACTCAAATACCCGTAACCAATAAGCCTGCCAGGCGCCTCCACTGCACACCTGTGCACCGGCGTTCACTCCACTATGTCGGCCGCTCCTTGAACATGTCACCGCACCGGCGTCACTCCCGCAAGAGCCGCCCCTTGCACGCGCATTAGGTGACACCGGCGTTCACCACCCATATGGAGCCGCACATTGCAACAGTACACCAGCCGGAGTACACCGCCCCGCCCTCAGAGGTTCCCGGATATGACGTTTCTCACCACAAGTATCCACATTGTTCAAACATCAAGCACACGGACAATTGTCACAACTATTTTCAACTCGGTACATCAAGTCACACAATTTCTCCGCCAGTCCATATCCACACAATTAAACAATAACACGCACGTTATCAATCAAACTCAATCAACACCGCACATATATCTCTATGTTGCGACTCAACCGAATATATACACATTTATATATATAGATATATATATATATATAAATATATAACCTCACTATATTATATGAATAACTATAGTTCGCCCATCAATCCAAGTTGAGCACGTCAACTAATGGTAGAATTCAACACTCGTCGATCACCGACATAAACATATATATTAATATACGTATATACATACATATATTTAACATGTAACTATATATATAAACACACATATATATATATATACACATACATATATATACCTCCATATAAACTCATACACTTCGACAACAATGATTTCACGCAGTTACAATTCGTATATCGAGGTACTTGCCTTGGTAATACGACGCGAGGGAGACGACGAAGGAATAGGTTCCGGTCCGAACAATCCTCTCAAATCCGACCCTAACACAATAATGATATACAATCAATCTCACATCATGAATACGAAGAAATCCCTCCTAGTTCTACCCGTTGGGACAATTTATCGAACACCAAGAGTGCGTAGGGAATTGAAATCGGTTAACGGTGAACTAACGGGATTTCATCCCAACCAAAAACAAGAAAACCAAGGGTCACGAGAGTACTATCAAAATCTAACAACAACATCGGTTAATTCGGATTAAAACACAAGATCACCACCAAACCCTCCCCAAAAATCATACTAGGGTATAAGAGATCTTACCTCTTGAAGATACAAACCCTATAATCCGAAGAACACGTGCTAGATCCACAATCCGAGCTACACGATCGAAGGAAGATGAAGAAAAACACACAATCAAAAGGGTGGATGGAGAAGAAATCCCCTCTCAACCTCTCTCTCTCGCGCACGGTGGAAGAAAAGGAGGAAATGAGCGAAACTCGCTGAAAACACCCGATTATAGCGCCGCATTGTGCAGGTGCCGCGGCTAAAGCGTGCCAGCACGGGCCAAAATTGCGCCAGTGGTGGCCGACCGCTTGTGCCGCGGCTCATAAGGAGTGTGCCGCGGCTCGGACTCGGCATGTGCCGCGGCATCACGGATCCGTGCGGCACGCAGACAGAGGTTTTAGCCGGGCAGTGCCACACGGTGTGTGCCGCGCCGACAAGTGTGCCGCGGATCGACTGGCTAGCCGCGGCGCACAATCCTTGTGCCGCGGCACACTGCTTTCGGCCAACAATCAGGTAGTATGTGTGCCGCGGCGCACAATCCTTGTGCCGCGGCTCATACCCCCTCGGGTCCCAAAATGACGAAAATGATCCTAAAGAGAATAAAAGCAATAGGAATCGATATTTGGGCAACAATAACACGAAATGGAAGTACGGAACCCCAAAACGATCGAGGTACACAACCAAAGTTGAACAAGGAACAAATTCCCTAAATTTCTAGAAATTACAAAAACGCCCAAACATCCGAAAATCACGATACAACGCTTCGGATTAACAATCCGAAACTCACATCATGCTCTAATCAAGCATACTAACTCATGGGAGTAAGAAAGTGACTAATCGAACGAGTTTAAGGAGAATCGAATACGCATGAGACAAAATATACCACAAGATGAAATTACGTAAAAACATCATCGAGACCCGTCTAAGCGGAGAAACTCCAAGAACAAAATAGGTTCGGAATTCCAAAACAATGACAAGCGAGTTGTCGAAACGGACCTCCGCCGAAAAATGAAAATTACCTAAATCGAATTTGCGGATATTACATTCTACCCTCCTTAAAAGAAGTTTCGTCCGAAACTTAAAATAAAGAGCGGAACAATCAAGGAAATAACTACTTGCTCAGCCCCAAATCATCACGAGCAAAGCGAAAGCAAGGTTCCGAAATACGACGAGTTGAGGTGAAGGGGTATGAATTTGGATACCAAAGCTCCCGAGTTAAGAAAATCACAAAATAGTTCGACGTCCCGAAAATCATGTTTCGAGCTCAACCAACCACAATCCAAGTTCATAACACATTCAGAAGTGTCAATTGCACGCGAGGGAATATTAGCTTCGAACAAAATTTCTGCAAGAATTAGGTTCAGATATGGAAAGACCACAATAATTCACGGAGTCTAACAACACGGTTCTGAAATTCGTTCGGAGAACGGTAGGCTAAGTACAACAGGGTAGTTTAAAAAAAATTATCGAGAGGGTCATAATTGAGTTACCAACAATGAAAAATCATACAATGCCGAAAATACCAAGGAAAGTACGGGTAATACACTTCCCCATACTAAAAGGTATTTCGATCCCAAACTTAGAACAACAAGAGTTGGAAATATAGAGCAATGAAATGAAGAACGATCAAAGTCACGATTGTCCAAAACAGCAACAATTAGGACATATTGCAAAATATTCATCCTCCCATGTTAGGTTCTTCAGAAGGAGACATAGGGTTTCGGGACATTCTCCAGTCACTTGCTCTGCTCTCTCTCAGGGCGGCATTCTTTGCCAATTCGGAAACTGTCTCACAGTGTTTCTCCCGATGACCTTCACACCCACACCGGTAACAAGTCAAGAGTGGAGAGGGACAATTTGCACGAACATGTCCCTGACAGTTACAGTTGAAGCACCCTCCCTTCTTACCGAGAGTCACCGATGCTGGCTTGGGATTCCAAGCGCTCACTCCCGATCGCGAAGACGACGCGTTCGAACGACGTGGGGGTTTGGGAGCCTTAGACTCTTCACCGCCCAAAAACTTCCCAGATATCCTCGGTCTCTTGGCTTCGCTCGTGGGCTCGACCACTGAGGAGATTTCATAGGATATCGATTGATCTAGATACTCCTTCACCGTAGCATGGATCGTGGTCATACGAACCACCTTGCCGCTTCCACTTCCGTCATCACACTTACGTCCGCCAAGGCTCGACATACTAATACAGATAGTACCATTCAGCATTATCAAATAATCAGTCGTACAGTATACCACCCTTATCAACGCAAGGTTTAGTTAACATCTATAGAATAACAATACTATCGTAAAGCACAAAATTTTATGAAGTCAAGTTCGAGTTCCTCGACGACGATAATTATATGTATGCACTTAATGAAAACAAATTTTTGAAAAAGGGGCTAGTCACGTTGCGCCCAAGACTTGTAAACACTGTCTTTTATTTCGGAAGAGGAAGTTTACATAATGACTCTAAAAATTATTTTCGAGTGATGAATAAAAGAAAAAAAAGGAAATTGAAAATTAATTCGTAACTAATTTGAAATATTTCGAAAATGTTGAGTCCCAAATATCAAAATTTTGAAAATCTTTCCTCTTCTTCAAAAATGTTTATTCGAAAGAATTCTCCACCGAGATACGTGACCATTTAACATGACGGTATTAAATCATGGCTTTACACAATGTTAGAAAATTTCAAAGCATTGCTTTAAAATATTCGAGATACTACAGCGCCGTGGGTCCCGTGCCGGAACCCACCAGGCTAAAATCATTTTAAAAAAAAATGATCAAAATGCCTAAAAGGCCGAAGTCGGTAATATTCTCAAATACTCACAAAAGTCATTTATAAAACATCAAATACCGTCATAAGAATACTATCAAAACATGCAAGACCAAAATATCAAAACTCGGTTTGCAAGATAATAAAAGCCATCTTAAAATACTCATGCGGTGGATAAAATTGTCATTCGTAAATTCATTCTAATAATGTACCGAAACAGATAAACATGTTCGACTTCCATGTGATATCCTAAAACGATAATATCACCAACAAGTTCCAATTCCTAGTTCACATTAAGCATATTAGCACAATGTAATCAAATACGTGTATAAGGGGACTTACGATCGGGAGGCTTACCATCACGGATTGCCGGAAGATGATGTCGGAACCACGATACTAATCACGACTCTGATGCGCGCGACTTACACAAGACATGGACTTGACCCAACGGCCTAGGTTTTTCGCAAACCTAAGCTCTGATACCATAAATGTAACACCCTGCATACGACCGGGAATGTCACACGCCGTAGACCCTTATCACAAGGATCCACCAAGCTAAACTCCAAAAGACTACTCAAAGATTGACCGACCGGGGTCAAAATTTAATACAAGGTAGACCGACAAGGTCTTAAACCAATTCATAAACTAACGACATTCATACAACAATGACAACAATAAACTTGAACACAGAAAAGAATGACAACTCAATTTAAAAATCGATAACTACACCCATGCAAGGGTGAATACTCAAACGACAAAGAAAATACCGACCAAAATGAAACAAAAGAAAAGACTCTGACTCTGGTGTGATTAGCATCGTTGTCTTCCATCTCCTTCCAAGCCAATCCCGTGACTGCTCCCGAGCTGCCAAAACCTGAGCGCATAACAGGCACCCACCCCCCGAAAACTCGGGGGTTAGCAAACTGGAATTTTGCTAGTGCAAGTACATAATATACAAGATATACGAACAGTAACAACACAAAATTCAACCATCGTGAAGCCATTAACACAAACCATACATTCCCAAAGTTAACACAGTATAGCACTCGCATACACAAGGTGAAAATTAATCACATAGTCATATTCTCTATATGGAACATAACGCCAATCAAACTTTGGACGAGCCCAAGGAGTCAAAAGATTAAGTTTGAAAATCCATTTTTATAAAAAAAAGGAAAAGTATTTTGATAAAATAGTTTGAAAACATTATTAATGACTCGGGTCGTCTTGGGGTTTTAAACAAAAATCGAATGAGGATGCTTTTGGAATTAATTTCAAAAAAAAAACTCTCGGGTCCTTGACCCAACGTATGGAAAACGATTACCCAAAAACCAAGTCAACTTATTTGGGGTTCTCGACCCAATTTATAGAACACCGTCACAAACGAAATCATTACAACATCTCACAGGGTTCTCAACCCATTCCAAATAACATCATCACGAAACCAATCATCTCAACATTCCACAGGGTTCTCGACCCAATACACAGAATAGCACCACAATACAATCAAAGGTACGTAACTCTCATTCGACATATCCTGCTCAAGACCCCAATTAATTAACCCTCGGAGATTTCGTCAAACCTCCTTGGTTAATTAACCCTGATACCAAACGCTTTAAAAACAATTTGAAACAAGCTTTCAAAAACACGAATCGCGGTCTATACCAAGACAAACATTTGAAAGTGAGTTGAAAGAATTTGAGATACGAACATCGTTCAAGAACGGGTCTCGGCTATCACTCAAATACCCGTAACCAATAAGCTCGCCAGCGCTCCACCGCACACCTGTGCACCGGCGTTCACTCCACTATGTCGGCCGCTCCTTGAACATGTCACCGCACCGCGTCACTCCCGCAAGAGCCGCCTTGCACGCGCATTAGGTGACACCGGCGTTCACCACCCATATGGAGCCGCACATTGCAGCGTACACCAGCCGGAGTACACCGCCCGCCTCGAGGTTCCGGATATGACGTTTCTCACCACAAGTATCCACATTGTTCAAACATCAAGCACACGGACAATTGTCACAACTATTTTCAACTCGGTACATCAAGTCACACAATTTCTCCGCCACCATATCCACACAATTAAACAATAACACGCACGTTATCAATCAAACTCAATCAACACCGCACATATATCTCTATGTTGCGACTCAACCGAATATATACACATTTATATATATAGATATATATATATATATAAATATATAACCTCACTATATTATATGAATAACTATAGTTCGCCCATCAATCCAAGTTGAGCACGTCAACTAATGGTAGAATTCAACACTCGTCGATCACCGACATAAACATATATATTAATATACGTATATACATACATATATTTAATATGTAACTATATATATAAACACACATATATATATATATATATACACATACATATATATACCTCCATATAAACTCATACACTTCGACAACAATGATTTCACGCAGTTACAATTCGTATATCGAGGTACTTGCCTTGGTAATACGACGCGAGGGAGACGACGAAGGAATAGGTTCCGGTCCGAACAATCCTCTCAAATCCGACCCTAACACAATAATGATATACAATCAATCTCACATCATGAATACGAAGAAATCCCTCCTAGTTCTACCCGTTGGGACAATTTATCGAACACCAAGAGTGCGTAGGGAATTGAAATCGGTTAACGGTGAACTAACGGGATTTCATCCCAACCAAAAACAAGAAAACCAAGGGTCACGAGAGTACTATCAAAATCTAACAACAACATCGGTTAATTCGGATTAAAACACAAGATCACCACCAAACCCTCCCCAAAAATCATACTAGGGTATAAGAGATCTTACCTCTTGAAGATACAAACCCTATAATCCGAAGAACACGTGCTAGATCCACAATCCGAGCTACACGATCGAAGGAAGATGAAGAAAAACACACAATCAAAAGGGTGGATGGATAAGAAATCCCCTCTCAACCCTCTCTCTCGTGCACGGTGGAAGAAAAGGAGGAAATGAGCGAAACTCGCTGAAAACACCCGATTATAGCGACCGCATTGTGTGTCGCGGCTCGCTAAATCGTACGCGGCAGTGGCCAAAATTGCGCCCGGTGGTGGTGACCGCTCGTTGTGCCGTGGCTCATAAGGAGTGTGCCGGACTCGGCATGTGCCGCTGCATCACGGGATCGTGCCGGGGCACGCAGACAGAGGTTTTAGCCGCAGTGCCACACGGTGTGCCGCGGCCGGACAAGTGTGCCGCGGCACCGACTCACTGTGTGCCGCGGCGCACAATCCTTGTGCCGCGGCACACGGCATACCCTCGCCGGCCAACAACCGGTAGTATGTGTGCCGCGCTCATACCCCCTCGGGTCCCAAAATGACGAAAATGATCCGGAAAGAGAATAAAAGCAATAGGAATCGATATTTGGGCAACAATAACACGAAATGGAAGTACGGAACCCCAAAACGATCTGAGGTACACAACCAAAGTTGAACAAGGAACAAATTCCCTAAATTTCTAGGAAATTACAAAAACGGCCCAAACATCCGAAAATCACGACACAACGTCGGATTAACAATCCGAAACTCACATCATGCTCTAATCAAGCATACTAACTCACGGGAGTAAGAAAGTGACGGAATCGAACGAGTTTAAGGAGAATCGAATACGCATGAGACAAAATATACCACAAGATGAAATTACGTAAAAACATCATCGAGACCCGTCTAAGCGGAGAAACTCCAAGAACAAAATAGGTTCAGAATTCCAAAACAGCGACAAGCGAGTTGTCGAAACGGACCTCCGCCGGAAAAATGAAAATTACCGGAAATCGAATTTGCGGATATTACATCGAACTCTAGTGGTCGACAACGATTGTCTACATAAGATTTCTGTCGACTCTGAGCGGTCAACAAACGACTCCTGATCAAAGCTACCTTCTCACGGGCGGCTATAAGCATATCAGGCTCGGTGCCAATTGATTCTGATAAGTCGTCCCAACACAAAAGAGATCGACAACGACGACCGTACAAGGCCTCATAAGGCGCCATCTTAATCGAAGCATGCCAACTATTATTATACGTGAACTCGATCAATGGTAGTTGTGCTTCCCAATCGTCTTTACAATCGAGGACACATGCCCTCAACATGTCCTCCAAAGTCTGAATAGTCCTCTCTAATTGTCCGTCGGACTGAGGGTGAAAAGATGTGCTGAAATTAAGCTGAGTTCCCATAGCACGATGAACTGATTTCCAAAAATGAGACACGAATCGCCTGTCACGATCAAAAACGATACTCTTAGGAGTACCGTGCAGTCTCACTATCTCTTTGATGAATAACTGGGCAAGTCTCTCGGGACCCCAAGTATCCTTAATCTCGAGAAAGTGAGCTGACTTAGTTAAGCGGTCCACAATCACCCAGATCGTATTCATGCCACGATGACTCGTCGGCAAACTCGTGATAAAATCCATAGAAATGTCTTCCCACTTTCATTCTGGAATAGGAAGAGGTTTCAGCATACCCGCCGGTCGCTGATGTTCAATCTTGACTTGTTGACAGGTTAAACATCTCGAAACAAATTCCGCGACTTCTCACTTCATATTACTCCACCAGTAATTTTGTTTCAAGTCTTTATACATCTTGCTAGATCTCGGATGAACAGAATAAGGGGTAGCATGAGCTTCTCTCAAAATTGAGTTTTTCAACTCGTCATTCGCCGGTACGCACAATCGATTCTTCATCCTCGTGGACCACGAATCCAGGGGCTTTACCCTGAGCCACATCCTCACGGATGCGCAACAATGATGGGTCCGAACCCTGATTCTCTCTGATTGCCTCCTCAAGTGGCGATGAAATCTCTAACATGCAAAGTTGCCCTTGCACTCGCTGAAGCCAGACCTCGATCTCGGGTCTAAGGAATTCATGTTGAAGTTCCTTCTGAACTGTTAGACGAGCAAGCATTTGTTCCTGAACGGACTTACGACTCAAGGCGTCGGCGACAACGTTCGCCTTGCCCGGGTGGTAAAGGATCTCGATATCATAATCTTTGATTAATTCCAACTACCGCGCATATTTAACTCCTTCTGAGTAAATATATACTTTAAACTCTTATGATCGGTGAATATCTGACAAGTAACGCCATAAAGGTAATGACGCCAGATTTTCAAAGCGAACACCACGGCTGCTAGCTCCAGGTCGTGGGTCGGATAATTAACCTCGTAAGGTTTCAATTTCCGTGAAGCATAGGCAATAACCTTCCTATTCTGCATGAGTACACATCCGAGACCCTGTCCGGACGCATCACTATAAACTACAAATCCTTCCGTCCCTTGCGGTAAGGAAAGTACAGGTGCCGACATTAACCGGCTCTTGAGTTCCTCAAAACTCCGTTGACATACGTCGGACCACGTGTATTTCTTATCCTTTCGCAAAAGGTTCATCAAGGGTTGAGCGATTTTAGAAAATCATTCCACAAACCGCCGATAATAACCGGCTAATCCGAGAAAGCTTCGGATTTCCTTAACATTCTTCGGAGGTAACCAATCCTGGATAGCCTCCGTCTTCTGAGGATCAACACGCACTCCATCTGATGAAATTACATGCCCGAGAAAAGTCACTTCGGACATCCAGAACTCGCATTTGGAAAACTTTCCATAAAGTTGCTCTCGTCTTAACACGTCGAGAACCTGATGAAGATGAACCTCGTGTTCCTCTTGGTTACGAGAATAAATCAAAATGTCATCGATGAATACAAAAACAAACTGATCCAAAAAGTCGATGAAAACCCGATTCATTAACTCCATGAATACCGCAGGTGCATTAGTCAATCCAAACGGCATAACCACAAACTCATAATGACCATAGCGTGTTCGAAATGCCGTCCTCGCGATATCCGACTCTCGAATCCGCAACTGATGATATCCAGATCTTAAGTCGATCTTGGAAAATACTGAAGCTCCCTGAAGTTGATCCAAAAGATCATCAATACGGGGTAAGGGATACTTATTCTTGATTGTCACCCTGTTCAACTCCCGATAATCAATACACAAGTGAAAAGAACCATCCTTCTTCTTGACAAACAACACTGGTGCTCCCCACGGGGACGCACTCGGACGGATATAACCTTTCTCGAACAACTCATCAAGTTGGTTCTTTAATTCCTGCATTTCGGTCGGGGCCATCCGGTACGGTGCCTTCGATATCGGGGACGTACCGGGCTCCAACTCAATCGTGAATTACACATCTCTCTGTGGAGGCAAACCAGGTAACTCGTCTGGAAAAACATCGGCATATTCCCTCACTACCGGAATATCCGTCAACATTACTGATGATTTCTCGGTTTTGGTCATATAGCACCAATAACCAACACACCCCTGATTGAGTAATCTTTCACCAAATTAATGATCTTACCAGAACAGCCGGGATTACCTCCCTGAAACACACATTCGACCCCATCGTCTGAAATGATAGTGACCATACGCTTACGGACACTAATGAATGCATCATGACGATCCATCCAATCAATACCCAAGATGATGTCGTCTCTCGACAAATCTACTACGATTAGGTCCGCTGGCCATACACGAACATGAAGCTGAATCGGACAATTCTGAATCTCACGATTTCCGATAATTCATCTACCATCAGGTAGACCAATGACATAAGGCTCACAACTAGTAGCACTACCCAGACGTAGTCTACTCAAACATGACTCGGAAATGAATGAATTTCGATGCACCAGTATCAAAAAGGGTACACACAGGTTGAGATAGAATATCGAGTGTACCTGAGATCATTCAGGCCTCTGGATCATCAGTCTTCCTCATCTCATAAATCCGGGGATTGCTAGTCCCGGCACCGGACGCTACCATCTGCTGGCTATAGGCTCCACCTTTATTCGCTCTCGTCATCTTGAATGACGCAGACTGAGTGGCCTGATTTTGAACAGCTGATTGTTTCGGGGCCTGAGATGACGCCGGAGTAGGTTTGGAGTCCCTACGGCAGAAACGTACCTTATGCCCAGCAATCCCACAGTTATGACACGTGACAGACTGTCTCGGACACTTGGTGTTGACATGACCAAGATCCCCACAGTTATAACAGGTGATGGCCGAACTAGCCGCTCGTGACTGAGATTCCGCGGGTTTAGACATCACAGGAGGTCGCTCATAAAAAGCAGAGCCCGCACGAGGTTTCTTGAAAGTGGCACATCGGGCCGCCGATCGACACGGTTCTTGGACTTCTTGCTAGCAGATGAAGGTTGCTGCTTAGCAATCTCCTTAGCTGTAAGCTCATAGGTAAGAGCTTTCTCAATGAATTCGGCCAACGTGGTGCAATTATGATTAAGCAACTGTAGTCTCATACGGGGTTTCAGCCTCTTGCTGAAATACTTAATCTTATCCGCCTGAGAATGAATGATAGATGAGGCGAACGGAAGAAGTTCCTGAAATTTCTCGGCAATGGCGAGAACATCCTCGTCTGCTGAGGGGTCGGGTGTGAGTAATTCTGACAGCTTGGCCTTTCTGAGTGGGGCCGGATAATACCTCTCCATTATGAGAGTCTTGAACTGATCCCAAGTACATGATCCTTCGGTGGGCTTCAACGACAACCACCAAGAATGTGCGCTTTTACCCAGATAGTAAGCCGCAACTGAGACTTTGTGTCCTTCGGGACACTCTACCATAGCGAATAACTTCTTGAAATGTTCGAGCCAATGAACAATATCCGTCGGCTCAGATGAGCCTTCAAAGGTAGGTGGCCTTTGGCGAGAGATGTCGCCGATGATACTGCTCACATTCCTCTCTTGCCTCTGAGGTGGCGGCGGAGGAGCCTATTGATTTTGATTAGCTAAATTATGCATCGTCTCCATAAGTTGTGCCATCTGCGTCATTTGGGCCATCATGCCCTACACAAAAGCGAGTGGGTCAACCCGAACACCTTCTGACTGAGCCGTGTCCCGGGTACGACTCCCCGATAGTGAATGATCACATCCAGGTGAATGAGTGGCAGCGTCGCTGCTCGATGAATTAGCATTATTCGTTGCGTTCGCATGTATATTCACACGAGCTCTCGGGATTCGGCCCGCACCAAGGCCTCGTCCTCCGCGTCCTCTTCTTGCTCTCTCCATACTGAAGTAGGAAAGTCACATGATGATTATATTTTCCGCATGAATATCACGTTATGATTATGACATGAGATGATGAAAATGAGCATACACGCTCTAACACAGTGATTATATGAATGATTAACTGAGGTGACATGATTATCTGATGAAATTATTGAAATGATTATCTTGAACAAGTTAACAAGATTAATGATATGATCTTCTAGATCAACAACCGAGTAATGAAATGAATTGAGTGATTAATGAGTTAATATGACCGTCGTGGTCAAAATGAAAATGATGATTGAGGATTGTTAACTGATGAATTATGAATAAATGATTATTGCCAGAAATTATACCATGGCGTTAGAAGTCTTACAGTTCTTTCGGTTTGATTGGCTCGGCATCTGCACAGGTCACACGTGACGCGAAAGTCCAATGATACTAGTTCGATGATGATGATTTCAAATGAGACATGACTCGGAAGGTAGTATTCAAAACCACGCTCCGATACCAACTCTGTAACACCCCAAACTAGGCAGATATTACAGTGCCGTGGACCCCCGACTGGGACCCACCAGGTGAATGAAAATTGATGAATTAAATAATATAATTGTAGTACCGAACCACATTATATTACCAAATACTCCGATGAGTAGCTTAAGTACAATACACCAGGACAATACAGAATACTAGTATATTTTATATGAAGATAAAATACACCACCCTGAATAAATAAACATCTCAAACGGAATTTGCAGCGGAAAAATACAAATGACGGAAATGACTGAATGACTGAAATAACCGGAATGACTGGGCCCCCTACTAGTATCACTGGGACTCCTCGCCATCAACATGCTCTTCCCGTGCTTTTGCCTTGCCGTGACCTGAAAACAAAATCCCCCAACGGGTCGATACTGTAACAACAATCCTCAAGGGTTGAAAATACACAATCATGATACATCTGAAGTTATGAAATATCCTTAATTATGAATTACTCTGAAGAGGAGTATCATAGTACGCCCGTAGTGTTCTGTGCAAGTGTACAAGACGGATGACCGGACACACCCGTCCTTGTACCTAATTAGTCTCACGGAGTTAATCTTTACCGTGTGCACAGCCCAATGTATCACTCCCAATACATGGCCATCGCGTGCCCGACTAAAAATTTCACACATCCGCACCCGGCCACGCAATGTGAACCCAGAAGGTCATATGAACGAGAATGACCACAATGAATATCAATGGATAATAATTCGACAAGGTCAAAAATGACTCACCGAGATGAAAATAATAGTGAAGTGATTGATAATCCAATGAAATGATTGGAACCGCCGTTCCTCGTGAATGAAATGATTATTCGACAATTACAAGTCTCAATACGGTTAATACAATGATGAATGAGTTATGATTATGAATGAACAACAACAAAAGGAATGAATATCCTTTTAACCGAGTAAGAATTAACTTACTCAACACCGGTGACAATTATCTTTCCACGAACAAGGTCCTAATTGAGATATCGGTCGCTCGAACAACCTTGAATAAATACAATTACCAACAGTCCGTTCAATATACGAATCAAACACGAATATAACGAACTCAAAACGTCGGTACGATTAAACCAAGTTCATTGGGGCATTATATCGAACACTTTGTGGCCAAACTTCGATTGTTTATAACCAAGCCTCAATAATACCAACATCAAATCCCCAAGAAGTGTTTCAAACCAACAAAACATCTTCAATATGATCAATAATCCGTTATGAATATCCAAAATCGTGAATACAACAACAATTAATCGAAAACCCCCAAATCCAACTCAATATTCAAAGTGTTCTTGAACAATCCGTCAATAATCCAATGAATAATCAAACATATCCATAATCATGCGTATATCACTTCATACAACATGATCTTAACACCCAAAACATCATATTTCAATACAAAATCGAAATCCAAGATGTTGAAGAAATTACCTCTTGAGGATTCAAGCACTTTGATCCGAAGAATACGCGATAGATCGATGATCCGAGCTTCACAACCGAATGAAAATGATGAAAATCCAACACTCAAGTGATAGATGATGAAGATCCTTTCCCTCAAGTCTTCTCTCTCGGATGTAGGTGAAGAAATGAAAAAAAAATGGGTTGATTCGCACAAAAAAACGCAATTATAGGGCTGACTGCACTGTGTGCCGCGACCCAGGCCGAGTGTGCCGCGGTACAGGCCCAAAAAAATGCTCCCAGTGCTCGGCAGTGTGCCGCGGCCCGGCCGAGTGTGCCACGGCAGTGTCTCGTCAGTGTGCCGCGGCCCTGCCGGCATGTGACGCGGCACAAGGTACATAAGGGTTTGGCCGAAAATGCAACACGAGTGTGTCGCGGCCCGGACGGGTGTGCCGCGGCAGTGACTCGGCAGTGTGCCGCGGCCCTGCCGGCATGTGCCGCGGCACAAAGTCCAGAATGCTCGGCCAAAAACTGGAAAATGTGTGTGCCGCGGCGCACACTCCTTGTGCCGCGGCCCACACCCCCCTTGGGTCCTAAAAAGATGAAAAATGACCCGGGAAGGGAATAAAAGCAATAGGAATTGATATTTGGGAACCAATAACACGAAATGGAAGTACGGAAACCCCAAAACGGTGGTTCCAAGTAATGATTACAAGGGTTCGCCCAACAAAAACACGATTCGAACAATGAAGAGATTTGAAATGACATGAATTCCAACGTCAACATCGACTAATGAATCAATTACAACAATCAAGATAATACTCTTGTCTCGATTCCCGAATAAGGTTGAAACAATGAACAATATCGATGCACAACTCGAAGTTGTTCCGAACGGTGAACACGGATGAATGATTATTATCAAGTGAAAAAATTACATAGTGAAAATTACCGAATGAAGTTACTGAATGATAATGACTGAATTACAACCGGGTATTACAATATCGACCTGCGACTCCGTATCGATAGTGGCCCCCAGTATGATCGGTTCGTTCAAATGAGACATCATTTTAAGAACGTGATTCCTTACTGTGGTCCCTTCAGACATTTGGGTTGTCATCAAAACCCTCATCGCATTTTGCCTAGCCACCCGGTTGTGATGACCAAACATCTCAGTGAGATTTTTCATTATTTCCGCGGCCGAGCCCATCGTCTGATGCTGATGCTGCAATACATTTGTCAATAAAGCCAAAATATAACAGCGAGCCATCTCATCAGACCTTTCCCATTTTCGGAATTTAGCCAACTCTTCAAGAGTGGCATCCGGTTCTGGTCCCAAAGGACTCTCCTCAGTTAAAATAAATTTATGCCCCTCGGCAATCAAGACAATATCAAGATTTCTTTTCCAGTCGGAAAAGTTAGTGCCATCAAGTTTGTTTTCTTTGAGAATAACAGCTAGTGGATTGAAAGATATCTGAGAATAAAATTAAAAACACCATTCATCACATAATTCGACGCATAATATATTGAAAAACCTTAAAACAATATATATGCAATCAATCAACACCTTGACAAAAACCGCACATGCAAGTCACGATAGTGTGGACGTTTACACGTACATTTTCAAGTAGATTTTAACGTCTTTAATTTTACTATCTAGCCAAGATTCATTTTGAGAAGTAAAATTAATAGTTGGTTCCTCTTGGCCATGTATTTAATTAACATAGACTCCGATGGGGAGCTTATTAATTAATACACCTAAGTGAACACCATAATTTAACAAACTTTAGAATATTATTTAATGATAATAGTCCTATAGATGGAGTGGTCCTCTCATAAAAAATAATATTCACCTTTTTGTTATCAAATTTGAAGTTTAAAACCAGTGAGCCAATAATTAGCACATCCGATGTGGAGGAAGACTCTAATGTCAACGCGCATGCTAATTATTTCACAATTTAAACCAATTATGGAGGCCAATTTAATTTTGGAAAATCAATTAAAATCACTTAATTATTTTGAAAAACTAAGGTTTTTATTTTTCTCGTCCTAACATGCAATGAAACATATCACGCATACATCCATACATGCCATACATCAAAACAATAAAAACCAACAAATAATAAAAAAAATTAGATAATTAAATCCAATTATCATGGCTTTTATTCCTCGTATTGAATAACGAGAAAATCTTCGGCTCGTTTGCTCCCACTGCTTCAAGCATCTCGCGGAAAAACGAATCGAACGACCCGAACTGGACAACTTGACCTCGCCGCCGCCGACTCCGTCCGCCCCGACTGCCGCCCAAATCGCCTGGCCCCATCGCCCGGCCGCCCGACTCACGCCCGAGCCGCCTTGCCATTGCCCGAGCCTGCCGAGTGCAGCAGGCCGCGGCCGAGAGCAGGCGCTGGTCGAGCGCTGATCGGCTCCCTGCTGATCTCGATCGGTTCGTCCGATCGGGACTCCTCTTCGCGCTGGACTTCTTTCTCTTTCGTACTTTGAGTGTTCTAATTGGATTACAATTTTATTCAATATAAAATACATCGAATTTACATTAAATTACAAGAAAAATAAATCCTATTCTACCCGTGGATTTTCTCACGGGAAAAACTTATACATGCCACAAAAACGGGCCAAAATTACCAAAATGCGTAAATAAATAAAAAAACATCACATAGCCATGATTATTGGATCATATTTTCCTGCAAGACAAATTCTAGCAAAATATTCCAAAAATTCATACTATATGAATATTTAATTGCTAGCATATTAATCACCAAATTAATTAAATTGAACAGAACCTAAAGACCGTCTCTGATACAATTGTTGGAATATAAAACGCAGCGGAAGCAAGTTGGTGGGAATAATTTAATAAAAGATTTCATAAACTAACCAACAGAAAAAACGGATCTATTTAGGCTTGTCAACTAATTAACTAAACAGATTAATAAATAATTAAATTAACATATTTACGCATGGGAGTCGGTAATTTTTACCTTTGACGCAAAATGGTAGAAAAATTCCTTTTTGGTCGATTTATGTCCTCTTCGTGTTCCTCTCCGATCTTTTTGTATTTCTACCTCAAGATCTTCTAGAATATATCCCGCCTATGTCCGGATGTCGTGTGGGCAACAATCTACCGGACTAAATATGGACAACTGGAGTTCGGCCGAAATCTCTTCTCAAGAAATTCCACCTGCAAGGTTTAATATAATAATCTTTTCGAGTGCCTCAAGGGACATGATCAACTCGACTGGTCGGAACACGATTTCTAGCTATAATATTAATTATCATATAAATAATAATATTTTCAAAAATATTGAGCATATTGAGTCAATCATTGTGGCTCTCACCCATGATAAATCAAAGCAATAAATATTAAATATATATAATTAAATATTAATCACTAGAATTAAGAAATAATAATTGTCCGAGATGTATGTTCTTCTTATAGTCAGTACAGAAGAATCTATCTCACCTCGATCCTGTTCAACGTATAACGAATACGCTAATATATGCTAATGGTCAAGACCAACCAATCTCAAGCATATACTACAACCTCTCACATAACGGTCTAATGTTATATAGGTTGTGAACTAAATATTACTATATAAGGAACCGATAATGTGATCTTCTGTGTGACACTACACAGCACATTATCTACAATATAAACTAATTTAGACTACATTTGCATAACCATAGTGTGAATAAATATGCAAAATATGTGATAAATGAATTAAATATTCTCATAGATAAAGACTGGGAAATTAGGTAATACAAGCATAAAGTATGCTTTGACGTATACAACCCTAATATATATATATATATATATATATATATATATATATATATGAGTGTGATTGGAAGTACAGAAAAAACTTGTCTTATGGATACATGAAGTCCTAAAGGATTTAATATGCGTCGAGAATATAAATTAAAATCTTACAATATGTATTCCTTCAAATTGCAAGAGTCTTTATATAGATGCAAATAGTACATTCAAATTTGAAATAACCGTCTTAGTCAATATTATTCACTAAAGAAATATATATTAGTGACTCAACGCCATATATAGATATGAATGATTTTAGATTGATTGGAACTCCATAAGAGATCCAACTGACAATTGAATATTTGAGAAGATAATTTGAGATTGAAAAATTTGAAATATCTATAATATGTCGTGGACTACAAATACTTGAAAAGTGTATTATTTATATATCAACTCACCTATACCTAAAAAGTATTAAAGCGTTGTACATGGATGAAAAACGCTCTTCAAAATACCATAATGATTGATCAATCACTTGATCCTATTAATGACCCTTTTATACCAAATGTGATGAAGAGATTCATGGTCCGGAAGCACCATATCTTAGTGCATTGTTGCACTCATATACCTTAATAGTTCTACATGAACTAATATGTTATCAAGACTTAATTCATTATCTAATGGTCAACATTGAAAAAGGTATTGAAAACTTCAATGCTATGTGCAACAAAAAAAATATTTTTGTTTATATGGTTCTAAGCATTAATAATACATTTCACCCACTAGTTTTGAAAAAATTATGGGCTATAATAGAAGAATGAAGTTCTCCCGACTATTTATGTAAAGGCAATGTGGTGTTTGTAGTTCACCTAAATAATGATACACCAAATGAGATATGACTCAACATACTATACCGAGTTCTTTTCCACTCATGATATATATAAGAAAGATCAAAGTGATGTTTATATCAGGTGGAGAACTTAAATATAATGATGTTCTCTGACCTTGAATTTTTATTGGCTTTGCAATTATAGCAGCTTAAGTTGATGATTTCAATTTAGTTGGGACTCCTCAAAAGTTCAATAAAACTGCCACTGAAAATCTGTAAGCCTTACTAGCAATATCTCCCAATATTATGAAATTATTACAATACAGGAGCAAGTTGAAAATTTGTATGATTGACGAGCTTAACCACAACTAATACAAAATCTCTAGAAGAGATGACATGTCTCGCCAACCTATGAGTTCGAGATTATAACTTGCATTGGATATGGTACCCATGCTAATTCGCAGAGAATTTTTGAAATGCCTGAAGTATATTTATATAATAATACGTGTTGCACTATTTTTTCCTTGGTTGGGGTTTTATGCCATTGAATTTTCCTAGCAAGGTTTTTAACGGGCAATTAGGATGATGTATTAACATGAATACTGTACTATTTTTTCTCCATCAGGATTTTCCCACCGGGGTTTTACTAATAAGTTTGACGAGGCATATTCCTGAAATAATGAGGATGTTACAAAGATCAATTATTCCTCAAGATTTGAAATAAGAATGGGTAGTTGTACTCTTTCCTTTCATCAAGTTTTTCCCACAGTTTTTTTTGACAATGTTTTGATGAGGCAGCACATGTATACTCATATTAGAGTGATCCGTATATGGAGAAATTTATATTCTTATGATTGCTCAGTTTTTTTTCATGAAGTTTTTGTAATATCAGCACTTTCTATGTTTAGTAATTTCTATTTTTAGTACTTTTTCATTTCGGACGACTCGCTTGTAAGTGTTGTAGTATTTTGAAACTATTTTGTTTTGCATTCATGACCATCCAGACGAGTTTCAGAGTTGTTTTTATGGGATTTTACTTATTGTGTAACTTTATGCGTTAAGGCTAGATTCTCGTAATTTCATTCTAACCTGGCATTTCATTACCATTTCGAGTTCCTTTAATATTTCTGGTTATGTTACGACTTTTTGAGATTGTTGTTCAGGTCTCGAATCTGGATTTTCGAATGTTTGGGGCATTTTGTAAATTCTAATTATTTTAGGCGTTGATGCCAATGTTCGTTTATTCCGGCTTTCGGATGACCGGAGGCATGTGATGGTTTTTATGTTTATCTCGTCAGTAAAATATCTTCGTATATTTGTGGTTTCATCCCTTGTACTCTCATTCCGGTTGTTGGCGAGTCATTTCAAACCAACCTGACCTGTTGCCAGGGCTGAGTTACGGCCGTAAGATGGTATGCATTACGGCCGTAAGGACTTATACATTACGGCCGTAATGTCCTTTTTGTAGCGGCCGTATTGCAGTGTGTATGTTGGGCAGTGAGGTCGAGGGATGAGTTACGGCCGTAAGATGGTATGCATTACGGCCGTAAGAGCTTGCACATTACGGACGTAATGTTCTGTTCGTAGCGGCCGTATAGGGATTAAGCATTTTGGGCAGTAAGGTCGTGAATACCATTATGGTCGTAATGGTATAGGTGTTACGGCCCCAATTTATAAACTGGGCAGCGAGTTTTTTCTTTATTTTTCACACTTCCCTTCTTCGCTTCGCGAGGGGAGTGATTTACAAGTCTAGGGTTCATCCGATTTCACCCAAACCCTGTTGGGGAGGTATATCCAAGCGTCATATCATCACCCTAGCATCAAATCATCCGTTTTTCATCTTCGAATCAAGGTAAGGTTTCCTAGAACCCTAGTTTTGCGATTTTGTGGGTTTTGGTGGGATTTTGTCTTTTTAATCTGATTTAACCTATATTTTTGTTAGATTTCGATAGTATGCTCGTAATCCTTGGTTTCCTTGTTACTTGGAGGATTGAAATTCCGTTATTCCACTGTTGATAAATTTCAATTCATTATGCACCCGTAGTGTTCGACAAATTGTTTAAAAGGGGTAGGATTAGGATGATTCCTTTCGTTCCTCATAGTATTGAGTTCGACTTGTGCCATTGTGTATTAGGAATGGACCTTTGAAGGGAGTTGGAACAAAACCATTCATTTCACCGTTTTCTTCACGTCGTGTGATTCAAGACAAGTACTTACTTTACATAGTATTATATATAATATAAATTCGACAATGATGAAAAAATGTGATAAATGTGTGTGTGTGTGTGTGTGTGTGTGTGTATGTTGATGTTGTTCTTCCACCTGGGGACGGTCCGACGGGACCTCTGGGGGTTGCTACTAAGGGGTACGACTGCGGAAGTGGTTTCCTAACCGGGGACGGTCCGACGGGGCCTCTGAGGGTTGATACTAAGAGGTACGGCCACGGGTTACCAAGTATGGAATTGTGTTGGAGTAATGTGATGTTATGATTGCTTCGATGGACATGTTTTGATGAAAATGTGATATTCCGGAATATTGTCTTTCTAGTATTTTCAAATGTGTTTTTCATGTTGGATTGTACTCGTATGTGATGTTATATAAATATGTACTTGCACTAGCTATTCGAATGATAACCCCTTAATGGAGGAAATGCATCTTATACATTTCAGGTATCGGGCGAGATGAGGAGTCGGTACGGGGCACACATGCAAAGGATGGCCCAGTATGATGATGAGGCTCGAGTCGGTGTTGTTCCTTTTTAGTATATTTATTTGGTTATTAGTTAATGATATCGTTGAAGTCCCCTGCGTGGGCATTGAATACGTTTCACTTTCTGTATTGCTTACATTGAGCTTAAATGTTTTGGCCGAGGCCATGGCCCTTCTTATTATTATTATTAATGTGTCTTATGGAATTCTTTTGTGGATTATGTGTCATGTGTTAGCCTGATAGACCTTGTGAAGGTTCTACGGCGTGTAATGTCCCTTAGGAGATTTGGGGTGTTACAGTTTTACTAAGGCGACACATGAATATTCGTACAAGAATTATTGATATGAGGGGGAGAAAATGTTAGAACATTTTATTCCACAATTAAATAATTTTGATGATAAGTTAATAACTAAAGTCAAAATAATAACTAAGACAACAAAAGTCGAAGATGAAAGAGCTGGACAGAAAATCAAAGCAGAACTCAAACATAGCGCACGCTAAATTACTGATGATAGCGCATACTACTGTATAATATAACTCACGTTATGAGATCAGTACAGGTTATGGAGTCAGGAAAAAAAGGTCTGCAAATGGAAGCAGATAACGCATGCTACAAGCAAAGCATAACACATGCTAATTACGTCCACTTAACGTACCCTAAAAACCAAAGTTAGCGCACGCAAAGTTTGAAATCCTACCGTTGATCATATATTCATTGGATCACATTTTCAACGAGAAAATCACACAAAATCTGGAAAGTAAAGATTGACTAACTTGTGCACACTGTGAAGGATGATTACCGCATGCTAACTTTAAACTTATATCCGTTGGACAAAGACTTTCATTAACAAGAAGGTTCATTTTCAAAATCAAGAGTGAATATGCTTGACTACATCGATAAGGCACGCTAAAGAGGAATTAGCGAATGCTAAAGGCATCATATAGTAAAAGGCTAGTTGGGGCATTGAGCCTACAAAATACCACTTCATTTGGTATTCAACATAATACAACTTAAATAATAATTCCTATACATGTGAGATACTTATATATATCATTGTTGTTGTAATTGAGCTTAATTGGTAAGAGTTTGGGTGTGGTTCACTCATCTATACACGAGAGAAAAGAAAGAATTATATATTATTAGGATTGTTGATCCGGCATTATTAGAATCATAATCTAAATACAGTAAGATTTTTCTAGTACCGATATAAAGCTAGAAAGATCATTTTCTTGTCTGATAGAAAAGGAATTACGATTTATCTTGGACCGAAGAAGACAAAAATTGTAACGGTTTGTCTTGGACCGATAGAAGACAAGATTGTAATCTTTACCTTCCCCCGGTCCCGAGCCTCCTATTTACCTCAAACCGATCGAAGACAAGGCGGAAAGGTTATCTTGAACCTATAGAAAAGATAGTGAATGAGAGAGGACATAGACAAGTTGCCGAACCTCTACCAATCTCTGTGTCATTTAATTTCCGCACTTATCTATTGCTTCCGCACAAGAAAAGAGTTCATTACTCTTCATCGAACTATTCAATCCCCCTTCTAGTGACGATACCGAACCCAACTACTGATATCAGTGTAACATCCGCATTTTTTTTTCTTCTCTTCTTTTTCCGATATTCCCGTTTTGGTGTATTTTCATTTTAGTAGCTCGCTTGTAACCATGTCAACATTTTGAATCTATTTTATTCTTGGAGTTTCTCCATTTGGACGATCTTCGGTGATGTTTTGATATTATTCCGTTTTATGTCATGTATTGTGGCATGGACGTTCGATTCTCGTATAACCCGTTCGCTTTTGTAATTTCTTTGGTTGCACGAGTTCGTATGGTTGAGTTGTTCATGTTGTGAGTTTCGGTTTGTTAATCCGACGTCGTATCGCGATTTTTGGACGTTTGGGCCGTTTCGTAATTTCCCTAAGTTTGGGGTATTCTTGCTATCCTTGTTGTTCCGGAACCTTTGGGTATTCGGAATCACACTTCATCGTAATGTTTTGGTTTCTGACTCGAATCCATGGTGATTGTATCCGTTGGTCGTTGTTACGCCTTGGTATTTTTTTCCGATTATTTCTCGTCGAGTAGTTACTTCAGTCCTGGCATGTTTGCTGTCCCAAGCTGTGTTACGGCCGTAAGCCAGCTTCATTACGGCCGTAATACTAGTGAGTTACGGCCGTAGGCATTCTTTTTTATGGCCGTAACAAGGCTTCATTTCTTGCCTCGTGATCCAGTTCTGAGTTACGGGCGTATCATGTTTGAGTTACGGCCGTAAGTATTGATACGACCGTAATGGTGTTCTTGATACGGCCGTACGTGTCTTTCGTCAAATTGCCCAGTTTCTCTCCAGAGGCCCGTTACGGCCGTAAGAGAGTCGGGTTACGGCCGTAATGTTCCTATGTTACGACCGTAAGTGGGGTGTGTTACGGCCATAACACCTGCCAGTATATAAACTGGCAGCGGCCCATTTTTTCCTCATTTCTCATCTCTCTTTTCTCTTCGCGACGGGTGCGACGGCAGAGGCTAGGGTTCGTTCGATTTTGATCAAAACTCCATTGTAAGGGCATATTCAAGTATCATATCATCCACCTATCACTAATCATCCATCGTTCATCTTCGAATCAAGGTAAAATCTCTTAGAACCCTACCTTGGGGGATTTCGGTGTTTTCGGTTCTATTGCTCGTTTTGCTCCATGTTGTTGATTAATCCTTGATGATTATGATTAATCTCGTTAGTATTATTTTTCTCCTACGAATTCATGGTGTATTTCGTGATATTTGTGTAATCGAGAGGGTTTGGTCGCAATTCGCCCTCGTAGTTGTTTTGATAGGAATACACATAAATCGTAGGCGGGTTTTCGGGTGTTTTCCAATTCCGTATTCGTTTAGAATTGGTTGTGATTGTGTTCTTCGTATCTTTAGGTTCGTGATTATCGGATCCTAACGTTCGTCGGTGTTTTTCCTTCCATTCGTTGCGTCGTCTATTATTCAAGGCAAGTATTTTTGGAAACCTTTATGCTTAACGTGAAATGGTAATGTATATTGTGTGTGATTTGCTCACCTCGGGGGGGTCCGACGGGGCCACGGAGGGAGTCTAATGGTTTGTGCTCTGGATTCATGAGTTTGTTTAGCTATCCAGCTCGGGAGGGTCCTTAGAGGACTCGAGTGGGATTTGTGGCTTCGTCCCGGTCCTAGGCGATGCATGTGCGTGATTTGTTTTATGATATGGCCAGCTCTGGAGGGTCCTTAGAGGCCTCGAGTGGGATTTATGCCTTCGTTGCGGTCCTAGGCAAATGTGATTGATTGTTTGTTTCCGGAAAAGACATGTCTGGTTTTGGTTTTTGAAATGATTTGGTGCATTGTACTATGAAATGTGTAAGCGAATGGTTTGCCTTGATTACTTGTACTAGCGTAATTGCTAACCCCTTTGGGGACCCGTTTTGGGGAAATTCTTGTTATGGATTTCAGGTTATGTTCTGCCGGACGAGCGTGCGCTGTGACAGTACGAGGATGTTGGACAGGGTTGTTGACATGTGCATTCGAGTCTTCTTAATTCTCTTGTCTTTTTCGATATGGTTGTTTCTCACATTTATAAACTTATAGTTTGTACTCACGAGTACTTAGACTTTTCACTCCGAACTTCATTTTGTATTAACTCAAATTGCTATATTGTCGGTTGATGTTTATTACTCCGGTTGTTCCGGGCGTATCTTTATATGTTGTGTTATTTAAATGTGTGCCCTCGCTAACTAAGATGGTTAGTCGAGTGGTGTTTTTTAAGGGTGTCGAGTAGTTCGGTTCCGGTTAACCGCACCGTTTTTTTCGGTTAACCGGAACCAAAAATGGTCCAAATTAGGAACCACAGACCACACCATATTAAAGTGTGGTTAACTGGAACCGTACCGTTCTTGAACGGTTCCGGTTCGGTTAACCACCAGAGAACCATTTTTTTTTTAAAAAGCACAAAAAAGCAGTTCTGATATACAGAACAGAACAAAACAATTAGAACTAAAGAAGGCTGATGTTGTCCTAAAAATGCACAAAAATGCAGTCCTAAAAATGCACAAAAATGCACTTCTAATACAGAACAAAAAAGCAGTCCTAAAAATGCACAAAAATGCACCAATGAAGGCTGATGCTGTCATCTATGATTCTCTGACCTGCTCAATTCATTGTGAAAAAAAAACTTGTTCTAAATTAGAACTTCTAATATACAGAAGTATAAATAAACCTATTCTAAAAAACTTGTGCTCAATTCATGTTCAAAAAAATGTACTAAATTAAAGCAATATTTTAAACACAAAAAATTCATAACCATTGAAACATCAAAATAACATCATCAATCACCAACATTCACGATCATTGGTTCACTGTTCACAGGTCAAAAGACTCAAAACAATATAACATCATAAATCACCACCATTCACGATCGACCATTACAAGACAAAATAAATAACCATCAATCCTAAGACATGAAACATCAAAATAAATCCACAAATCCATGATCCATCAACCATCATCACAAGTTCATCAGAATAACAAATCAAAAACCAATATAAAATCAAGCCTCAGATCCCGTCAATGGCTCGGTGGTAGTAGTATGCGCACTCGTCATCCCAAGTGAAGTCAAAAGACTCAAAACTGTAAAATAAATATGTAAATGTTGATTTCAATTCCAACTAAAATGTATAACTTATTGAAATGAAATATTAACTAATTTAAATGTAAATGCACTTGTTTTTGCTTACCCGATCCAAAAAGACTTTCTTCTTCTTCTTTGGCTCCCTCCTCTTCATCCGGAACGAAAATAGTGCTCGATCTCAACCAATTTGATGAGCAAATCAAAGCCTCAACCATCTTCGGAGTTAAAGAACTTCTAAATTGGTCAAGAACCCGCCCCCCTGTGCTAAATGCCGACTCAGAAGCTACTGTGGATATTGGAGTAGCCAATATATCCCTAGCCATTTCTGATAGAACAGGAAAGCGCGCACCGTGCTTCATCCACCATTGAAGAACATCAAATGAATCAACTGAGTCATCATCATCTCCTTGACTACCCGAGACAATATCATCCACATATTGCTTCTCACCTAAGTAGATAGCCAACTCTGAAAGATCCTCAGGTTCTTGTGCAACATTATTTCTTGAGATCTTAGAAAGAGAACTTCACGCACATCCGGATTTTGGGCGTTGGCGCTGAGTGGCAGTAGACGGGGTTTGATTTTGTGATTGAGATGTATCCGAGGTGGATTGTTGTGTAGTTGTCATATTGGAAACTATAGTCATCTGACTCTTATACTCATTGAATAGCTCAGTAATCGAACCTCTGACATATGAGACCAACTCGCTGTCTCGAACAGATCCATACACTTGATCCAAGCACATCTCCACATGTTTCAACTTTTGTCGAGGATCCAACACTGCAGCCATGTAGAGAAGTTTGTTCATCTTCGGATTTAGCTCCGTCTCCTCTAGCCAATATTTTCCAACCTTGTCCTTCATCCTCATCGCCATTGCAGAAACTTCTTCATCAACACTCATCTCGATATCAGAAATCATCTCAAATATAGCACACATTTCTTTGAAAAATAAATGTGCAGTGACATAAGCTGTACCGGAGACGAGAAGGGTGAAGTCAAAAAAGATCTTCAAATAATCCATCATCTTCCTCACATTGATCCAATCATTGTCAAAAGGCGGGCCAAGGGGCTGATCCTTGTACTTGATCTTATTCAATTCAGACACAAATTGACCACTTTGCATAGTTGAATAGCACCGGAATGCCAGTTCAAATGGCTTAGCTGCCTCTAGCATCAAATAGGTGGAATTCCACCTAGTTGGCACATCTAAACACAAGGACTTCCCACAATCTTGGGTGACAAATGCTTTCACCGCCCTGTTGAAATCATCCATCCTCTTTGGTGAAGCTTTAACCCACTTCACAGCTTCCCTCACACGTCTGACTGACAAGCCTATCTTTTCTAACCCGTCCATCACTATCAAATTGGCGATGTGAGCCATGCAAGGTAGATGAAGATACGTGCCACCCAATAGATTAGTCTTCCTACTATCAAGGAAGTTACTAATGTATCTAACTGCACCATCATTGGCACTCGCATTGTCTACAGTACAACAAAGTATCTTCTCCAGACCCCACTCCTTTAGAACTTGAACAACAGCTTCACCTATGTCGACACCTTTATGACTGACAATCTTGCGGAAAGCTATTATCTTCTTGTGCAAGACCCAATCCTTTCCTATGAAATGTGCAGTAACACAAATAAAGTTTGTGTTATTAATTGCAGTACAGCAATCAGTGGTGATCGACACCATACTCCTCCCCTTCATCTTGAAAATCGACTTCAAAGATATAGACTTTTCAAGAAACACCTTCACACAATCTTCTCGTATTGTTTGCCTGCTTGGAATGATGAAGTCTGGACAAACACGAGCAAGAAACTCCTTGAACCCCTCCTTTTCCACAAATCTAAATGGAAGCTCATCTAGAATTATCATCTCGCACAAAGCCAACCTACTACCCTTTTGGTCAAATCTCCAACTGGTCAACGTCTCACTTCCTTCGCCTACACCAGGTTGGAAGTTCAGTTTCTTTTGCCCAGATTTTTCCGCTTGTCTCTTCTTGCAAATTGCAGTATGTTTGATCAAAGCACTCGTGCCATTTCTGCCTGAACTAGCTTGGATATCGGTACGACAAACCTTGCATATTCTTTTCCTATGTTTAACAAGTGGATCCCCTTCGTCCCATTCAACCACATCATAATATGCCCAATCTTTAGATCTCAACTTAGAGCCCTTTTCGCTTCTTTCCCGTTACAGTACTCTGAGACTGTGTCTCTAACCTCTCGGTGAGTGTTTCTAGTTCATGCTCCTCGCTTATATCTTGAATCACATCATTCTCAAGCAATGGTAGAAGTTGGGATTGGGGCATATTTGAGTCTTGAGTATTAGGTTGCTCCATTTCACCTAAATATTTCAAAAGAATCAAAACCAAAGTTTAAAAACAATTAACAAAATAAAACAGTGAAACACAATATATAATTACTAATCATCAATCATCACTCTCAACTTTGTCAAATTATATAATACATCAACGGACTATTTATCAACGTTGATGTATTATCGGAACATGTCCAGTAACATTTTTATTTTTTCAATTGCTGCTTATCATGCTGTAATTAATTGGATCAAGCATTTACATAAAATCTTGACCCCAAGAATGTGAAGAAATGTATAATTAAAAGAATCAATTACAGTGAGAAAACTGAATCTAACAACAAGGTATTGTTTGAGAGTTTTGAATAAACACAAATTACAGTGAGAAACTGACCCATATGTGGTGCTCACTTTGAAGAAAACTGGATCTAAAAACAAAACCAGGGTATGTTGCTATTGTTTGAGGGTTTTGAATAAACACAAATTAAAAAAGGTAGAACATCAACTACCAAGCAATGGAATAAGAATTATACTAATTATCATCAAATTCAAAAGAAAAGAGTAGAAGAGGAAGAAAAGCGAGCTGACCTGAATAGGGTGGTCGCTCCGTCGCTCGGCGGCGAGGCGTGGCAGCGAGCAGCGGTGGAGGCGAGGCGTGGCAGCAAGCAGCAGTGGAGGCGAGGCGTGGCAGCGAGCAGCGGTGGAGGCGAGGCGATGAGAGTTGTCAGTTGAGAGAAGAGAGAGCGGCGGGCCTGGCGACGCAGTGAGAGTGAGGTGAGACGTGAGAGACAGAGAGTCGAGAGAGATTAGATTTGCGAACAAAATAAGTCTTTAGGTATTTTAATTTTTAGTATTAGGGATTGAAAAATAATAATATTTAAATATATATTTATTAAATTTTTGGTTTTCGGTTCTAAACCAAACGGTTCCGGTTAGACCGAAAACCGAAATATCTCCCAAAATGCTACCAAGAACCGGACCATAACCATATAATATGGTTTCGGTTCCCCAGAACCGGTGCGGTTCCGGTGTGGTTCCGGTTCTAACCGAGAACCGAAAACCTTTTAGACAGCCCAAGTGTTTTTCTTGTTTTAGCCTGGTGGATCCCATGTAGGGGTCCACGGCGCTGTAATATATTTCGAATATCTCGGGAGTGTTACAGAAAATGGTATCGGAGCCCAAGGTTTATGGATACCTAGGCTTGTCGGTTATTTGGGTCTAGTTGTGTTTTGTGTTGCACATTGTCACGCCGCTGTCAGTATCTCGGTACTTCCAGTGCTCGTAAGTTTTCCTTACTCGATCATTTGTTCTCGTATAGTATTTCCGTTTCTTGAATCGTGGATGTTTTTCCTCTCTTACTTATCATTGAGTTGCTTTTGCTACCTCTTAACACTAGTATGGATGCTGGAAGAGGCCGTGGTCGAGGTCGTGGTCGTGGACGCGGTCGGGGACGTGGGGCAGCTTGTGGTGCGGCCACGTCTCATTCTCCAGGAGCCGGCAGTACCGGTGACTGTCACAGTCATGCTTCTTCTCAGGAGCGCGCCGACCTTGGTATTGCGGCCGTTATGCAGCAAATGGTAAACCAAATGGCAGCGATAGCTCAGGTGGTTCAGAACCCGGATCCGGCCCATGCTAATCGGGGCGGAGCAGACCGTTGGCTCCAAGATGTCATCAAGATGCATTCTCCTCAGTTTTCGGGAGCATCAGACCCGATCGGCTGGGAGGGGTGGATCAAGGAGATATCTAAAGTCTTCGTTGCCACCAACTGTCCCGAGGACCGTAAGGTCCCTATTGCCCAATACTTTCTCACTGGGGACGCTACGGATTGGTGGGAGGCCGTTGGGACCAAGGACCATGTTGCTTCGTGGGCCGAATTTCTGGAATTGATGGAGACTGAATACTGCCCGTGGCCGATTAGACAGGCTCGAGTTCATGCCTTCTATGATGCTCAACCGCGGGATATTACTGTCTCTCAAGCTATTTCCGATTTCAACAAGGAGTTGGGCTATGTGAAGACCCAAGTTGTCGAGGAGAGCGACAAAATTTTTCACTTTTCCCGATGGATGAAACTGTCGATTCGGGACTATATGTCCGGGCTCGTCTGTACTACTTTGAAAGATTATCAGAGTTGAGCTCTTGCCTATGATATGTCTGTGACGGCTAGTGCTACGGTTCGGGAGAGTAAGAAACAGAAATCTGCAGGGAATTTCTCGGGTCACAAGGGTGGAGGTCAGCAGAGATCTCAGTCTGCAAATATTCCTGGAGGTGGTTCGACCCATTTTTTTGGAGGCTATCGGGGTACCGCCAGTGCCTCTGTTCGGGAACCCAGATGCTTTAACTGTGGCAAGATAGGCCATGGGAACCGGGAGTGTCCTCGTCCGCCGTTGACTTGTCATACTTATGGTCAGACGGGCTACAAGGCTTCTTTTTGTGAAGAGATCAGACTGATTCGCGGCGCCCGTTCTTTTCATCCAGTGCCTATGGAACCGAGTGTGAACCAGGGCTCGTTCACTCCGCAGTCTCCGCCAAGTGTTAGTCGAGGTAGAGGTCGAGGTCAGCCCTCTAGGGGAGGAGCTTCCAGTGTTGGCTCTGCCCAGCCGCGTATCTATGAGATGAGGAGGGCCGATGATCCAGCAGCCACTGTGGCGACAGGTACCATTCATATCCATTCTCATCCTGTCAGTGTGCTTTTCGATTCTGGTGCTACACATTCGTTCATATCGCTGGAGTGTGTGCGCCGTTTGAGTCTCGACTGTTTGTTGCCTTGCGAGTCTTTTATCGTTAAACTTCCTAGCGGTGATAGAATCGTCGGTGATCGAGAGGTCCGGGACTGTTCTGTGTTTATTTGTGAGAGGGATTGGCTCTCTAATATTATTGTTGTGGGTATTGAGGGTGAGGATTTAATTCTCGGGGATGATTGGCTCGAGCGGCATGGGGCAATCATGAACTACCGCACGAGAATCATCACCATGTTAGCCGAGGATGGCACCGAGCACTCTTTCGCGGGGCGAAAGAGGGGGAACCAGAAACTTGTTATTAACGCTTTGAAGGCGATGAAACTCCTGCGGAAGGGGTGTACTGGTTATTGGTGCTACGCCTTGAAGGCAGAGAGTGGTGGAGTCGAGCTTTCATCGATCCCAGTTGTTAGTGAGTTTTTCGACGTCTTTCCTGACGAGTTACCGGGACTACCACTGGACATGAGGTAGAGTTTGCTATCGAGTTAGAGCCGGGTGCAGATCCGATTTCGAAGGCGCCGTATCACATGGCACCTTCCGAGATGGCCGAGTTGAAGAAGCAGTTGAGTGAGCTTCTGGAGTCAGGGTATATTCGACCGAGCGCTTCGCCTTGGGGCGCACCGATTTTGTTTGTTCGGAAGAAGGATGGTTCGTTACGTTTATGTATCGACTACCGCGAGCTAAACAAGGTGACCATCAAGAACAAGTATCCTCTGCCGAGTATTGATGATTTGTTCGATCAGTTGCAGGGGGCTGCGGTATTCTCGAAGATCGACTTGAGATTGGGGTACTATCAACTTCGGGTGAAGGAGTCCGACGTTCCGAGAACAGCTTTTCGGATTAGATACGAACACTATGAGTTTGTGGTTATGCCTTTCGGTCTAACTAATGCACCGACCGTGTTCATGCAGTTGATGAACAAGGTCTTTATCGAGTATTTGGATAAGTGTGTCGTCGTCTCCATTGACGATATCCTTATTTATTCAAGGAACGAGGAGGATCACGCGTATCATTTGCGAGTAGTGTTGGACATTTTGAGGACCAAGCAACTTTATGAAAAGTTCTCAAAATGTGATTTCCGGCTGAAGGAAGTGATGTTTCTAGATCACGTGATTTCAGCCGAGGGTGTTCGTGTGGACCCGCAGAAGATTGAGGCAGTATTGGATTGGGCACCGCCTAAAAACGTGAAGGAGGTCCGTAGTTTCTTGGGTTTGGCCGGCTACTATCGTAGGTTCGTCGAGGGTTTCTCGAAACTAGCTTGACCACTTACACAGTTACTGTAGAAATCCGAGACGTTCGTCTGGAATGACGAGAGACAGGCTACTTTTGAGGAGCTGAAGAGGCGTTTAACTTCAGCCCCGATTTTAGCATTACCGTGTGGTAACGAGGGTTTTGCTTTGTATAGTGATGCTTCAGGTCAGGGTCTTGGGTGCGTGTTGATGCAGCACGGCAAGACTATTGCGTTTGCGTCGAGACAGTTGAGGCCGTATGAGCTTAACTACCCTACTCACGATTTGGAATTAGCGGCAGTTGTTTTCGCACTCAAGTTTTGGCGTCATTATCTCTTCGGTTCTGCTTGTCAGATTTTTACCGATCATAAAAGTCTGAAATACATATTTACTCAGCGGGAGTTGAATATGAGGCAGAGGAGGTGGTTAGAGTTGATTAAGGATTATGATCTCGAAATCCTTTATCATCCGAGCAAGGCGAACGTCGTGGCCGATGCCTTGAGTCGGAAACCGGTCTCGTT